>SJYW01023058.1:28262-53973 GCA_006410735.1 Raphicerus campestris
GATTGGGGGCAGGAGGAGAAGGGGACAACAGAGGATGAGATGGCTGGATGACATCACTGACTCGATGGACGTGAGTCTGAGTGAACTCTGGGAGATGGTGATGGACAGGGAGGCCTGGAGTGCTGCAATTCATGGGGTCGCAAAGAGTCAGACTTGACTGAGCAACTGAACTGAACTGAACAAGTACTCCCAAAGCAACACCTCTTTCGGCGTCACGTGCATTTCTGAAGATTTTCTGCGGATGGCTGCTGGCTGAGGGCATATCCTCTGTGAAAATCCAAACACTGCTTGCTTATTGTTATGCTCCAGTGCAAGATTTCTAGGAATCTTTCTAGAAACCCAAGACTGGATGTTGTAGCCTGTCACCCCTGACCTTCCCACATAGGGGCCTTTTTAGCTCAGGAAGCATTTCTGTTGCTAATATAAGCCATTACTCTTGAATAAAAGTGTTTTCATTCTGTTTGCTTTTAATACAGGAGATGAGTATACATGAAGTCTTATTAATAGGGAAAGTCCATATTTCTCTGACCCTTGAACTGACATCTTCTAGAACACTGAAAAGTGTCACAGATTAATTCTGGGTGCCCCCAGCTAGAGTCTCACCAGCTACATTCCTCAAGCGGGGCACCTGTATTTTTCCTCTTTCCTGGTCTCTTCTTTGATGCTCTCTGCCCTCAGCTCCACTGAGCTCTGCTTTCAGCGCCCACCACAGGATGGCCCAAGTCCATGTTCTGGCTCTCTCTGGATGCTCCCAATGGCACCAGGTCTCAATGATAGCCTGGTGCCGTAGTCCCTAAAAGACTGAGGAGAAAGTATCACTGACTCTGGGTCATATTTTGTCAGTAGGAGCTGGAGGGAGCTGAGGCTCTCACCAAGGACTCCCCAAAGCCAGCAAGATAGAGAGAGGACAAGCACCAGAGCATCCTTCTCCCACCCCTGTCTCTCCCCAGTTCAGTTCATTTCAGTTGCTCAGTTGTGTCCAGCTCTTTGTGACCCCATGGACTGTAGCATGCCAGGCTTCCCTGTTTATCACCAACTCCTAGAGCTTGCTCAAACTCATGTCCATCAAGTCAGTGATGCCATCCAAACATCTCATCCTCTGTCATCCCCTTCTCCTCTTGCCTTCAATCTTTCCCAGCATCAGGGTCTTTTCCACTGAATTGCTTCTTCGCATCAGGTGACCAAAGTATTGGAGCTTCAGCTTCAGCATCAGTCCTTCCAATGAATACTTGGGACTGATTTCCTTTGTGTGTCTCTCCCCAGACTCACCCAAATCCTCCTCCCCTCCCCCAACCCGCAACAAAAGCAGGCTGGCTATAGCCCAAATCAGGCAAATTACCTCCTAATGACCCACCCATCCCCAGCTCCTCAGACGGTCTGAACCTTGCAAGAGGCTCAAGGAAGGATGTGGGCTACATGCATTTCCCTCATTATGTTATATTCCAAAGCCAAAGCCTATTTTGAAAGAATGAAACCATTTTGCTCTGTGCTAAAAGAAATTCAGCATCTGACTACTGTAAAGTAGTCTGTCACTTCGGGGTGAGTTCACTGGGAAAGAAAGACAAAGCAAAATGCAGGAAGGTGGACATGAAAACCAAGGAAGACACAAGAACTGAACGATCCAAACAGTGTTTTTTCTTTTTGGCTTCAATTCATTTCTGTCAGAACAGATCAAACCACCGTGTAGATGACTTTTTTAAAAGTTAGCAACAGTTTAAGCTTAATTGTACTGCAATTTTCAAATTGAACTTAAAATATTTTAATGTGACTTCCATGAATAATCTGAAACACTGAAGACATTACACAGTGGTTGAAAGAGAAGACCAGACTTCATTTCAAAAATATATGGTTGCACCCCAGTGAATGCACTCCAATCAATCTTGAACACCAGGGATTATCTATGCAAACACACAAAATTTAGCACCTCTGAATCTGATCCCTCAGACTTAAATGCAACTGTTCTCAGAGAAGATCAATGTTTATAGCCTTAAATTCATTCAATATTTAATTTAAATGCAAGCAGGTTTATATCTGAAACCAAAGCCTGACATTTCAGAATTTTTTTCATCCCTGACAGCCCAACCCAACATGAAGCCTCATGCTAACTCCCAGGTGCCAAGGAGACTTCAGAAACCCAACTGCAAAGCCCTCTTGACCAGGGATCCAGAAACTGTAGGAAAGCATGCTCACAAATCCGACCAGTCCTGAAAAGGCTAACACCAGCTTCCTAACTGGTTTCTCTGCTACCTCTGACCCTCTCCAGACATCTCTTTGTGGCTGCCAGAGCCAACCTTCCAGGGCTATCCATCCTTCCAGGAGGCAAAGATGGGAAGCATTGAACCCATTCAAATCAAGATCAAGTTAAACACTTAGGAAAGTATTGCCAAAGAGCAGGGCAGACTTAATAGGTTGAAAATTAGAGGCAGAACCCAAACAAAAAAAGCCCAAATATATCTAGATCCACCTCTTATATAGTGTTTTTCATTGGGTTTCATTTCATTATCTTCCATTTCAAACGTCGTGCACACCCAGCACAGAAAAATTACAAAGAACATCTTTATAATCACACTTGCATTTCTGGAATGGCATGTTTGTACCTGTCCTTTCTTGTGGACACACATACATATAGGTAACATCTTTACAAAACTGGACCCCTGAAGTAAGTGCTGTCTGTCACACACCATGCTTTAGGTCCTTGATTCTCAAACTTGGCTATGCATTATAATCACTTGGGGAGACTTTTAATACCTTGATGGATAGGTCTCAATCCTGACCTTCAAATTAGAATTTCTGGAATGAAGCCAAGGCTTCAGTATTTTTTTAATACTTCCGAAGTGTATCCAAGGTACAAATTAATTTGAGAGCAAGTCTTATGCAGAGTAGCAGAGTANTGATTCTCAAACTTGGCTATGCATTATAATCACTTGGGGAGACTTTTAATACCTTGATGGATAGGTCTCAATCCTGACCTTCAAATTAGAATTTCTGGAATGAAGCCAAGGCTTCAGTATTTTTTTAATACTTCCGAAGTGCATCCAAGGTACAAATGAATTTGAGAGCAAGTCTTATGCCGAGTAGCAGAGTATACCACCCCTAAATATGCATATGCATCCTTGGCGTAAGGATTGTTTTGAGAAACTGCAGGCATGGGAGGTCTGAAAACAGAGTAGAAATTACCATTTACTATGGAAAAGGCACTGGAGACCCACTCCAGTACTCTTGCCTGGAAAATACCATGGATGGAGGACCNTGCATATGCATCCTTGGCGTAAGGATTGTTTTGAGAACCTGCAGGCATGGGAGGTCTGAAAACAGAGTAGAAATTACCATTTACTATGGAGAAGGCACTGGAGACCCACTCCAGTACTCTTGCCTGGAAAATCCCACGGATGGAGGAGGCTGGTAGGCTGCAGTCCATGGGGTCGCAAAGAGTCAGACACGACTGAGTGACTTCACTTTCACTTTTCACTTTCATGCATTGGAGAAGGAAATGGCAACCCACTCTGGTGTTCTTGCCTGGAGAATCCCAGGGACAGAAGAGCCTGGTGGGCTGCTGTCTATGGGGGTCACACAGAGTCGGACATGACTGATGTGACTTAGCAGCAGCAGCAGCAAGGAGCGTTTACTTTCTTAAGGGAACTCCCTCCCTGTCTACACCAGGAGGAATAGGATGACTGTAAATCACAAGAAACTTATCAGTGGAGAAGGTACCACTTAAATCTGCATAACAACCTTGTCCTCCTTTAGCGGGCTTTTCCTGGTACCCTCCGGTAACTGGCTCCCCTTCTGCCCCACCCACCTTTTGTCTTTAACTGAAGATATATTTAAAGTGGTGGCTTGGGCCATTTGAGGGAGTTCTCAGTTTTCCTGGGTATCTCCCATGTATATGTCAGGTATACACACGAACAGACTTTCACTTGTTTTTCTCTCATTAACCTGTCTTTTTTTACAGGGGGTACTCAGCCAAGAACCTGGGAGGGTTGAGGGGAAATGATTTCTCCTCCTCTACACTTATATAAGGGCTTCCCAGGTGGTGCTAGCAGAAAGAACCCACCTCTCAATGCAGGAGACACAAGAGATAGGTTTGATCTCTGGGTAGGGGAAGATCCCCTGGAGGAGGGCACAGCAACCCACTGCAAGATTCTTGCTTGGAGAATCCTATGGATAGAGGAACCTGGTGGGCTAGCCTGGGTGTGTCCATTGGATCACAAAGAGTCGAACACGAGTGAAGCGACTTAGCATGCATGCATGCACATTTTCATAAAGAACTGAGAGTGAGGAGATTGGTTGAGGGTGAGGTAGGGCAGCGGTTGTCAAGCTTTGCTGTGTACCCAGTCCCCTGGAGAACCTGGGGAGGCTACTTAGTCCCAGGTGTCTCCTATGAGCCTTAGACACTGTGTCCTGTATCAGCTCTCTGGGCAATTCAGATACACACTAAGTTGGGGGACCACCAGCCTCCTATCGTGTGATTGCCTCTTAAGTGACCTGCTCCTCCCTCCTGCTCACTAACCATAAACCTCAGGAACTGGGCTGTTATCTATGGCAGGAGCCTTTAGCCACATGTGTCTACATAGCACTTGAACTGTGACCAATTCAAATTGAGAGATGCTACCAATACAAAACAAACACTAGATTTCAAAGACTGGGACCACATTGAAATGACACTATTTTGCTATATTGAGCTTCTCTCTTTTTCCTTTTTTTTTTCAGTGTGGCCTCTAAGAAATTTAAATTACACTTGTAGCACATAACTTGTTTCTTTGGGACAGGCCGCTCTAGGGGACAAGACTTATGACTATTCACTACTGTCTTTTTAGCACCTAGCTCAGCAATTTTGCATCAAATAGGCATCCCATTGATATTTTTTGAAAAGAGAAAATGAGTCAGTGAATTAATGAATGCACACAGACATATGGCAGCCCAGGCATTCATGGTATTATCCCACAGACAAAGGAGAAACTTTTGAAAAGTAGAAGCTATATTGGTTTGAGTTCCCCCAGAAGCAGTTCCCTGAGACAAAGATCAAGCACAAGTGATCTATTTGGGATTTACCTGTTAATGTTTGCTCTCCCATTCCATCCTAGAAAGGCCAAAAACAAGAGCCAGGGAGTGAAGAAGAGAAACTGGGAAGGGAAGAAGGCTAATAAAGGATGTGATCTCAAGTCAGTTGCCACCATGGGCAACAAAAACTTAATCCTGCTGGGAAACTTCAGAATCAGTGCTTCGAAGGCATCTCCTTCTGCCAGGGTATTTCTACACCGTTTCTATCTATCGCTACTTAAAGCTGCTGGGAGGGCTGCATGCGCTTATGCGCTTATCCCGGGCACTCTTGTCCTACTCTATGGCACAGACAGAGCAAGCAGGCAAAGAGATATCAGGGCCAGCAGGTGGCATGTGCCAAAGTGGTACAGCTGAGGGATGGTGTGTAGCTAGTGACAGCTAACTACAGTTTCTTTGAAAGTAAGCCATCATTAATTCCATAATCATGATGATGTGATCACTAATCTAGAGCCAGACATCTTGGAATGTGAAGTCAAATGGGCCTTAGAAAGCATCACTACAAACAAAGCTAGTGGAGGAGATGGAATTCCAGTTGAGCTGTTTCAAATCCTGAAAGATGATGCTGTGAAAGTGCTGCACTCAATATGCCAGCAAATTTGGAAAACTCAGCAATGGCNTCACTACAAACAAAGCTAGTAGAGGAGATGGAATTCCAGTTGAGCTGTTTCAAATCCTGAAAGATGATGCTGTGAAAGTGCTGCACTCAATATGCCAGCAAATTTGGAAAACTCAGCAATGGCCAGAGGACTGGAAAAGATCAGTTTTCATTCCGGTTCCAAAGAAAGGCAATGCCAAAGAATGCTCAAACTACCGCACTCATCTCACGTGCTAGTAAAGTAATGCTCAAAATTCTCCAAGCCAGGCTTCAGCAATATGTGAACTCCCTGATGTTCAAGCTGGTTTTAGAAAAGGCAGAGGAACCAGAGATCAAATTGCCAACATCCGCTGGATCATGGAAAAAGCAAGAGAGTTCCAGAAAAACATCTATTTCTGCTTTATTGACTATGCCAAAGCCTTTGACTGTGTGGCTCACAATAAACTGTGGAAAATTCTGAAAGAGATGGGAATACCAGACCACCTAACCTGCCTCTTGAGAAATCTGTATGCAGGTCAGGAAGCAACAATTAGAACTGAACATGGAACAGACTGGTTCCAAACAGGAAAAGGAGTACATCAAGGCTGTATATTGTCACCCTTTTTATTCAACTTCTATGCAGAGTACATCATGAGAAACGCTGGACTGGAAGAAACACCAGCTGGAATCAAGATTGCCAGGAGAAATATCAATAACCTCAGATATGCAGATGACACCACCCTTATGGCAGAAAGTGAAGAGGAGCTAAAGGGCCTCTTGTTGAAAGTGAAAGAGGAGAGTGAAAAAGTTGGCTTAAAGCTCAACATTCANAAATATCAATAACCTCAGATATGCAGATGACACCACCCTTATGGCAGAAAGTGAAGAGGAGCTAAAGGGCCTCTTGTTGAAAGTGAAAGAGGAGAGTGAAAAAGTTGCCTTAAAGCTCAACATTCAAAAAAGGAAGATTATGGCATTCGGTCCCATCACTTCATGGGAAATGGATGGGGAAACAGTGGAAACAGTGTCAGACTTTATTTTGGGGGGCTCCAAAATCACTTCAGATGGTAACAACAGCCATGAAATTAAAAGACGCTTACTCCTTGGAAGAAAAGTTATGACCAACCTAGATAGCATATTCAAAACCAGAGATATTACTTTGCCTACTAAGGTCCGTCTAGTCAAGGCTATAGTTTTTCCTGTGGTCATGTATGGATGTGTGAGTTGGACTGTGAAGAAGGCTGAGCACCGTAGAATTGATGCTTTTGAACTGTGGTACTGGAGAAGACTCTTGAGAGCCCCTTGGACTGCAAGGAGATCCAACCAGTCCATTCTGAAGGAGATCAACCCTGGGATTTCTTTGGAAGGAATGATGTTAAAGCTGAAATTCCAGTACTTTGGCCACCTCATGAGAAGAGTTGACTCATTGGAAAAGACTTTGATGCTGGGAGGGATTGGGGGCAGGAGGAGAGGGGGACAACAGAGGATTGAGATGGCTGGATGGCATCACAGACTGGATGGACGTGAGTCTGAGTGAACTCTGAGAGATGGTGATGGACAGGGAGGCCTGGCGTGCTGTGATTCATGGGATCACAAAGAGTCGGACACAACTGAGCGACTGAACAGACTGACTGACTGAATAGTTAAAAGTATTTCCCTGGTGGCTCAGATGGTAAAGCATCTGCCTACAATGCAGGAGACCCAGGTTTGATTCCTGGGTCGGGAAGATCTGGAGAAGGAAATGGCAACCCACTCCAGTATTCTTGCCAGGAAAATCCCATGGACGAAGGAGCTTGTTAGGCTACTGTCCATGGGGTCACAAAGAGTCGGGCACAACTGACCGACTTCAATGTCAATGTCAATAGTTAAATGTGGTACCACTGTCATACAGCTCTCCGCAGCCCACAAGACAGTCAGTAAAGCCCCTTTGGGATCCTTGGACAATTCTTCACTTGTTGCCCCCACCCTACTCCCACTTCTTGCCTTCCCATCCCATCTTAGAGTTACCAAATGGATATTGGGAAGAGGTTACCAGTTATGAGCTCAGTGCACCTTAATGAAGAGTTGCCAAAGTTGGTTGAAGATGGCCCCAGCTTCACTGTCACTGAGTTACAGCTCTGCCCTTCATCTCCTGTTTGTACACCCTTGGCAGGTATTGGTAGCCAATTGTTTTTCCTTTTGGTTTTTTCACTACAGTGCGTAGTTACCCAGGAATGTGACCAATCATTGTCTTTGAATTGCCCTTAATACATGTACACATGAAATGATACATGTATGTGATGCATGAAGTGGTGGCAGCTCAATCTTTTTAAAAAAGAGTCTCAAATTTCTAGTTCACATAACTTCACTCAGCATTAAGTCATTTCACAGAAACCAGACCATAGCAGTTCTGTTTTGGGAGGTTAATTTTGTTCTGGTTCTAATTTGAAATCAGGAGAGGCTCCAGAATAATTTCATTAAGCCCAGTGAAGCAAGGCAAGTAAGACAGAAGTAGTAAACAAATTGAAAATGAGAAATGGCTGATCCAGGGGGAATGGAATTCAGAGTAGTCTGGAGTCTTTATAGTAATTTTAAATCTACTTGATACCATAAAACTGTGTGTGTTTTCTGTGAATAGTTCACTTCAGTCAAGGCCCTGGTTCCCTTCAGAGGACTTGGCCAAACCACTGCTGCAATCTGTCATTGCTGGAACTTTGCATTCAAGGCTTTCCCCTCAATCTAACATTTTAGCATTTATTTTTCTCTCCCGGAATTTAAATAATGTAAATATTTAGGTTATTTAATTAAACTTTTAAGTTATAAATAACCAGGTTGCTTAATTTAGATAGATTAAATAGATAATGTAAAGGTCCTGCATATATTTTGACCATCATAAATTTAAGAATAAACTGGATATGCCAATAAAAATATACAAATTTAAATTAATCCCACTAATCACTGATCCTTCTCTAACAAACACACGTGAAGCATCAAGAGTTGGAGAAAACAGATGTCCATAGTGAGTTAGATAACAGCTCTGTCTGGGCAAAGAACCCCTAGAAAGATCCCTAATTGTTGCCATGAAAGAACATGGGTTCCATCTTTCTTAATTTACTGATTATATGTGAGAAGTTGCATCAGACTTTTATGAGCAATATCCCTTTTTTTGTTTAACATTGGCAACAAATGTTTAAAATTTTTAAAAACACTTTGCAGGACTTCTCTGCTGGTCCAGTGGTTGAGAATCTGCCTGCCAATGCAAGGGACACGAGTTCAATCCCTGATCTATCAGGATCCCATGTGCTGTGGAGCAGCTAAGCTCGTACACCACAACTACTGAGCCTGTGCCCCCTGTGCTGCAGTTACTAAGCCCACACCCCCAGAGCCGATGCTCCACAAGAAAAACCACCTCAGTGAAAAGCCCACACACTGCAACTAGAAAGTAGCTCCTGCTGACTGCAGCTAGAGAAAAGCCTGTGCAGCCAAAAATAAGCCAATAAATAAAATTCTTTTAAAAGTAAAATTTNTTAGATAGATTAAATAGATAATGTAAAGGTCCTGCATATATTTTGACCATCATAAATTTAAGAATAAACTGGATATGCCAATAAAAATATACAAATTTAAATTAATCCCACTAATCACTGATCCTTCTCTAACAAACACACGTGAAGCATCAAGAGTTGGAGAAAACAGATGTCCATAGTGAGTTAGATAACAGCTCTGTCTGGGCAAAGAACCCCTAGAAAGATCCCTAATTGTTGCCATGAAAGAACATGGGTTCCATCTTTCTTAATTTACTGATTATATGTGAGAAGTTGCATCAGACTTTTATGAGCAATATCCCTTTTTTTGTTTAACATTGGCAACAAATGTTTAAAATTTTTAAAAACACTTTGCAGGACTTCTCTGCTGGTCCAGTGGTTGAGAATCTGCCTGCCAATGCAAGGGACACGAGTTCAATCCCTGATCTATCAGGATCCCATGTGCTGTGGAGCAGCTAAGCTCGTACACCACAACTACTGAGCCTGTGCCCCCTGTGCTGCAGTTACTAAGCCCACACCCCCAGAGCCAATGCTCCGCAAGAAAAACCACCTCAGTGAAAAGCCCACACACTGCAACTAGAAAGTAGCTCCTGCTGACTGCAGCTGGAGAAAAGCCTGTGCAGCCAAAAATAAGCCAATAAATAAAATTCTTTTAAAAGTAAAATTTTCATTAAAAAAAAGAAAGAGAGAGAGAAGCCACTGCAACAAGAAGCCCAAGCACCGCAGCTAGAGAGTAGCCCTTGCTCACTGCAACTAGAGAAAGCCCTTGCTCACAGCAACAAAGACCCAGAGCAGCCAAAAATTAATTAATTAACTAAAAGTGCCATGCAGATCCAAATGAAAAGAGCCAAGCAGGGGGCAGGCAAGGTTGTGTCTTTGAATTCTGCATAGAGCAAATACAGTTGTAGGTGCCAACTGGGTCAGATACGAATATGCAAACATGTCAACTGCTCTGGCTTATGTTCACCTGTGACCCACAAAAGGAATGGGGCTTAAATCCAAGCAGAACAAAACGCTGATAGAAGACTGGAAATAACTTCTTGGTTGTACATCAGGGAATACACATCTCGACTAGAGAAAGATTTATCCTGGGAAACCTGCTGCTTTCAACATCGAACTCCCTAAAGACCAGACAGGTTATAGTCATTTAGAGGGAATGTGTATCAAGACTTTGAATTTTGGTTATTTGGTTATTGATTGGCAAGAATAAAAACACAGCCACCCACACAGAAAACAACAGCAAAAATTGGCTTCTCTTAAATGAAAATATTTCTTTGGCTTTCTCTTAGTTACATATTTTTAGCAAAAATTAAACATACACTGCAAATCATGCTTTCATTTCTTGGGTAGGGAATAGACTCATTTCAATCTAACTTGAAAGGAGCAACCAGGAGACTCTTCTTTCCTAGCCCGATTTTGAAACACTCCCACACATTTTTATCCTTTTCTCTCTGTGAGTTATTTTTTTCTCTCCTCAGAACGTAGAGTATGTGAGAAATCTGTACTATTCTATTTTTGCTGAGGAATAAATTTTAAACTCAAACTGTTGTCTATGTGATTGTTATTCCTTCTCCAGACCTTTATATTAAAGTCAGTGCTAGGTCTTCATCCCTCCCATGGTCATAAAGATTACATGAGAGATAGGCTAATGGTTTTAGCTACTATCTAAGACTAAACAATCATCTGTATTATTTTTATTCTAATTTTTTCTCTATAATAGTAATCATCCAATCCCTCATAATTTTATATGATAGTCATGATATTACAGATCAAATAATAAAAATAAAGTTTATATTCACTGAGCTGTACTGTATGTCAAGCACCAGGCTATACACGTTTTTTTAACTTACATCAACCTTATGAAAAAGTAAAAGTATTAGACACTCAGTAGTGTCTGATTCTTTGCAACCCCATGGACTGTGTATAGTTGGTGTAAAGGGCCTCCAAGTTTCCACCTCTGTGTTATAGCTTATTGTCTGGTGTAGATTCATAGTTCACCTCTTGACTGGCATCTTCCATGAATGAGGATAAAGCCACCAACTTATTCATAGTGTTTCCCTTTGGAGTATTTGTGTTTACCTGTTCTGCCCTCATTGAATGGTGTTTAAAACTCCCAAGAAGGAACAAAAAATCAAGAAAATAAAACCTCACTTTTAGTGGGAGTTGTATATATCGTTACAAGCACAGATGGTCTCTGCAGTTAGAGGCTTCATTTTAAATCTCAACTCCATTCCATGTAAACATAAGCTACTGAAGTTCCCTACATCTCAGTTTTCTCCTTCAAAAAATGGGGACAACAGTTTAGCACCTACCTCCCAGGTTTGATCTTGGAGTAGGGAAGATCCCCTGGAGGATGGCACAGCAACCCACTCCAGTATTCTTGCCTGGAGAATCCCTTGAACAGAGAAGCCTGGTAGGCTATCACAAAGAATCAGACACAACTGAAGTGAAAGAGCACACACACATAAGAAATCATAGTCATAGAGCTTGACACCTGTCTTAGACTGTCCAGGCTTCTATAACAAAATACCACAGACTGAGCGCAAACAACAAAAATTTATCACAGTTCTATAGACTGGAAATCCAAGATCAGGGTGCCAGTAAGGGCCCTCTTACAGGCTGCAAACTGCCAGCTTCTTGCAGTATCCTCACATGGCAGGAGGAGAAGGCAGCTCTCTAGGACCTCTCTCTCTCTTTTGATTTTACTTGTTTCTATTTATTTTATTTTTTAAATTATTTTATTTATTTTTGGTTGTGCTTAGTCTTTGATGCAATGCACAGGCTTCTCACTGTGGTGGCTTCTCTTGTAGCAGAGGACAGGCTCTAGGCTCACTGACTTCAGTAATTTGAACACAGAGGTTCAGTAGCTACAGCTCATGTGTTTTAGTTGCTCCGTGTATATGGGATCCTCCCAGACCAGGGTTTAAACTCATGTCCCCTGCATTGGCAGGCAGACTATTATCCTTTGTACCACCAGCTGTTGTTGTTCAGTCACTCAGTCATGTCCTACTCTTTGCAACCCCATGGACTGCAGCATGCCAGGCTTCGCTCTCCTTCACCATATCCCGGAGCTTGCTCAAATTCATGTATATTGAGTCGGTGATGCCATCCAACCATCTCATCCTCTGTCATCCCCTTCTCCTCCTGCCTTCAATCTTTATCAACATCAGGGTCTTTTCTAATGAGTTGGCTTTTTGCATCAGGTGGCCAAAGTATTGGAGTTTCAGCCTCAGCGTCAGTCTTTCCAATGAGTATTCAGGATTGATTTCCTTTAGGATTGACTGGTTGGATCTCGTTGCAGTTCAAGGGACTCTCAAGAGTCTTCTCCAACACCACAGTTCAAAAGCATCAATTCTTGGTGCTCAGCTTTCTTTATGGTCCAGCTCTCACATCCATACGTGACTACTGGAAAAACTATAGCTTTGACTAGATGGACTTTTGTTGGCAAAATAATGTCTTTGCTTTTTAATACGCTGCCTGTTTGTCATAGCTTTTCTCCCAAGTAGCAAGTGTCTTTTAATTTCATGGCTGCAGTACCCTCCACAGTGATTTTGGAGCTCAAGAAAATAAAGTCTGTCACTGTTTCCATTGTTCCCCATCTATTTGCCATGAAGTGAAGGGACTGGAGGCCATGATCTTTTGTTTTTTTGAATGTTGAGCTTTAAGTCAGCTTTTTCACTCTCCTCTTTCACCTTCATCAAGAGGCTCTTTAGTTCCTCTTTGCTTTCTGCCATTAGGATGGTATCATCTGTGTATCTGAGGTTGCTGATATTTCCCCTGCAATCTTGATTCCAGCTTGTGCTTCATCCAGCCTGGTAATTTGTATGATGTATTCTGCATATAAGTTGAATAAACAGGGTGACAATATACAGGCTTGACATACTCCTTTCCTGATTTGGAACCAGTCTGTTCCATGTTCTAACTGTTATTTCTTGACCCGCAGGCAGATTTCACAGGAGGCAGGTAACGTGGTGTGGTATTTCCATCTCTTGAAGAATTTTTCACAGTTTGTTGTGATCTACATATTCAAAGGTTTTAGCATAGTCAGTGAAACAAAAGTAGATTTTTTTCTGGAATTCTCTTGCCTTTTCTATAATCCCACAGATGTTGGCAATTTGATCTCTGGTTCCTCTGCCTTTTCTAAATCTAGCTTGAACATGTGAGATTTCTCGGTTCATGTACTGTTGAAGCCTGACTTGGAGAACTTTCAGCACTACTTTCTAACATTTGAAATGAGTGCAGTTATGTGGTAGTTTGAACATTCTTTGGCATTGCCCTTCTTTGGGATTGGAATGAAAATTGACCTTTCCCAGTCCTGTGGCCACTGCTGAGTTTTCCAAATTTGNTTAAGACATCTCATCAAAGAAGATATACATTAACATAAACACACTATCTAGACAAAATAGATAGTCAACAAGGACCTACTGTATAGGTAGGAGGGAATTCTAGGGGGTGTTCTAATCAATAGAGGGTACGCTACTCAGTATTCTGTAATAACCTATATGGGAAAAGAATATGAAAAAGAATAGATATATGGATATGTATGATGGAGTCACTTTGCTGCACATCTGAAACTAACACAGCATTGTAAATCAACTATACGCCAATATAAAATTTANGGGTACGCTACTCAGTATTCTGTAATAACCTATATGGGAAAAGAATATGAAAAAGAATAGATATATGGATATCTATGTATTTGTATGATGGAGTCACTTTGCTGCACATCTGAAACTAACACAGCATTGTAAATCAACTATACTCCAATATAAAATTTAAAAATTAAATTAAAAAAAAAGAATGACTTCCTTAGTGGTGCAGTGGATACGAATCTGCCTGCCAGTGCAGGGGACATGGGTTTGATCCCTGGTCTGAGAAGATCTCCTGGTGGAGGGCATGGCAATCCACTCCAGTATTCCAGTATTCACCACAGCTACTAAAGCCCATGAGCCCTACAGCCTGTGCTTTGCAACAAAAGAAGCCATTGTGAGAAGAAGCCCACCCACTACAATGAGGAGTAGCCTCTACTCGCTCGTAACTAGAGAAAGCTGGAGTGCAACAACAATGACTAAGTTCAGTCAAAATAAATAAATAAGTAATTTGAAAATATACGTAGATGGAAAATAAGCATATGAAAAGATCTCCATATCATTTGTCAGCAGGGAATGTAAATTAAAGCAACAAGGTATCGCTACACAGCTATCAGAATAACTAAAATTCAAACACTAACAACATCAGATGCTGGTGAGAATGTGGAGTAACAGGAACTCTCATTCATTACTACTTCAAATGCAAAATGGAACAACTCTGAAAGACAGCTTCACAGGGTCTAACAAAATTAAACAGGATCCAGTAACCATGCTACTCAGTCTTTAGAACCAACCCCCCCCCCAACATCCAGTTGAAAACGTATGTCCACACAAGCATCTGCACATGGATGTTTATAGCAACTTTGTTCACAATTGCCAAAACTTAAACAAAGATGTCCTCGGTACGTGATGACGAAACCGTGGCACATGCAGGCCATGGAAGGTCATTCAGTGCTGAAAAGAAGTGAGTTATCCAGCCACGACGAGACATGGAGGAAAGTTAGAAACATAGTCTTAAGGGAAAGAAGTCAATCTGGAAAGGGTGCCTGCTGTATGATTCCACATAAGTGACACTCTGGAAAAGATAGAACTATAAAGACAGTAAAATGATGGTGGTTTCAGGGATGGGGGGTAGGGGATGATGAATACTCAAAGCACAAAGGATCTTAACAGCAGTGAAACTGCTCTGTATGATACCATATTAGTAGATACATGTCATTGTCAATTTGTTCCAGGTGGCTCAGATGGTAAAGAATCTGCCTGCAGTGCAGGAGACGTGGGTTCAGTCCCTGGGTAGGAAAGATTCCCTGGAGAAGGGAATGGTTACCCACTCCAGTATTCTTGCCTGGGGAATCCCACGGACAGAGGAGCCTGGAGGGCTACAGTCCATGGGGTCACAAAGAGTCAGACACGACTGAAGACTAACACCTTCACTTTCATAGAATGTGCAACAAGAATGAAGCCTAATGTAAGGGAGGAGCTTTGAGTGATGTTGTGTCGAGATAAGTTCGTCAGTGTGACAGATGCACCGCCCTGGTGCAAGATGTTGATGATGTTGACAATAGGGGAGACTATACACGTACGGGGCAGGAGCTGTATGGGAAATTTGTACACCTCCCCTAAAATTTCCCAATTAAACTGCTCTAAAAAATAAAGCCTTTAAAAAAAACTTAACCCAGTCAGACATGCAGTACACATCAGTGGAATCTAATCCACACGTGTATTTTGTTTGCTACGTTACCTACTTACATTGCCTGTCTGGCACAAAGCTTCATATATAAAAAAGAGAGAGAGAAACTGACATTGGGAGCTATTAAGTGACTTGCACAGGCTGCCGTGGCACAGTAAATGATAAAACTCAGATCTCCTCAATTCTGTCCTTGTGCTTCTTCCGCAAAGTTCTCCCTTATAGAGGCTTCTATATCAATACCCTGAAATGCTCAGAAAGACAGGTGAACAGGTTAGAACAATGTTCCAACTGATACTGAGAGCGAAAAAGATAGGAGTCTGAAGTGTAACCTGCTGAAATGTGGCCAAACATAAATCATTTTCAAGGTGATGAAAAAAAATGCCTTATGATTTTTAAAATGTCAAAATTGCTCAAATCCATAAAGGTGGTCCCAGTAAGAATTTGCAGTCACTAACTAATTCCATAAGGATTTCTGGTCTACATATATTTTGGGGGGTAGCACTTTGCAGTTTGTGCAAAAGGATCTTTGTTCCCTAACCAGGGATTGAACCTCTGTACTGGGCAGTAAAAGTGTGGAGTTCTAACTGTTGGACTGCCAGGGAATTCCCTCTGGTCTACTTTTTAGCCACACGAATCTATTACTTCTCCTTCAGGACTGATATCCTTCCACCCCACTCTTACCTTGAAAAAGCAGATGTAATTTTTAAAGAACGTGGCAGCTGAATGCAGTGTTTGGAGAATGATCTGATTAAATCAAACACGTAAGACCCACAGCCCCCACTTTTCATCTCTTTTAGTGCGGAAGTTTGTGCATTTCCTACCACCTGGAAGTCATCTAGCAAGCCTTTTCCATTTGTGTTCTTTTGTACTTTTTAATCTGAGTCCTTCTTCAATGTCTTTAGTCATTTTTAACATTCTTACTTTCTAATCTCTATCCAATTATCCCATTAGCTAAATTTCTTGGGAGAGAGGTTGTTCCCCTCATTGATTAAGCCTGAAACGTAGTGAAAGTGTTAGTCATTCAGTGATGTCCAACTCTTTGAGACCCCGTGGATTGTACGTAGCTCACCAGGCTCCTCTGTCCATGAAATTCTCCAAGCAAGAATACTGGAGTGGGTGGCCATTCCCTTCTCCAGGGGATCTTCCTGACCCAGGGACCAAACCCAGGTTTCCCACTTTGCAGGCAGCTTCTTTACCATCTCATCCACCAGAGAAGTCATGACTAAGCCCACTACTACTAAGTCATTTCAGTCGTGTCCGAGTCTGAGCGACTCCATAGACAGCAGCCCACCAGGCTCCGCCATCCCTGGGATTCTCCAGGCAAGAACACTGGAGTGAGTTGCCATTTCCTCCTCCAGTGCATGAAAGTGAAAAGCCAAAGTGACGTCGCTCAGTCGTGTCCAACCCTTAGCAATGCCATGGACTGCAGCCTACCAGGCTCCTCCGTCCATGGGATTTTCCAGGCAAGAGTACTGGAGTGGGGTGCCATTGCCTTCTCCTAGTGATTCTTAAGTCTGCTGCACTAATTCTTGGAGAGTTTTATAGCTTTTGATTGTGAACTCATCTTCAGTGAGACTTGGGTATCCTCCCTGGGGTGGGGATGAGGCTGGGTCTCTTCAGAGGATTTTACCAGTTCAGGACCACTTTCCTGACATAAGTGATTCTGGACCAACACAAAATATCAATTTTAAACTCAATTTCATGTAAGGAGTAGGCGTAAAGTTACAAATTCCCACACACCTTGTGGCAGATCAGCTTTATGTCATCCACCCATGTAAGTGAAAGTGAAGCTGCTCAGTCGTGTCCGACTTTGTGACCCCGTGGACTGTAGCCTATCAGGCTCCTCCGTTCATGGGATTTTCCAGGCAAGAGTGCTGGAGTGGATTGCCATTTCTCTTGAAGAGTGTTTTATCTAAAACTGCCCAAAATCTCAACTACTGTTCCATTTGAGTATTAAAAGTCTAACTTTATATTCCTGAGACTGACACCCATCTCCAGTGCTGTCAGGGTTCATTTTTATCATTTATTTTTAAAATTTTAGGAGCTTTATCTTTTCTTTTTGGTTTTTTCTTCCTCGCTTTCTTTCAGCTGTGGATGAACATTTAAATGATTTTTTGTATGTTATTAGTGTTTCTAATAACTCATAGCTAGAGGGTTTTAAGGTTTCTTATTTGCCATACAGTCAAGTTCAAAATGTCTTTTTGCTTTCACTGCACGGCTTCTGTTAGAAAACAAGGAAAGAGCTCAGGTTGCTCAGACTGTGTTATATGCCTTTCTTGATTAACTCTGTTAGAATACATAAAACTATTATTATAAGTTCAAGGTTTTCCAGTGAACTGGAAATGTTGTTCTGTATGCTTTTCTGGGAGCTTTCCTTTTATTTCATGATAAACAGAATTTGTAAATAAATTGATGATGCAGCAAACAGTGAAGAAAAGATGTTTGGTCAAACTTGAGATCCTTAAAAAATTACTTCTCAGTGTTGTAGCCATTGATGTCAACAAGTAACACATGTTGATAACTTCATACCATCTTTTGAAGCAGCACTGATGAATTCCAATGCTTCTCACTGTTTTAAGGAACTTTTCTAAGAGAGAAAGGGGAATCACCTTAAACCTTCTTGAACAGATATTAGAAACCTGGTCCACGCCAATTATCTCCCCAAAGTCCTTTCAAACTTAGAAAATAAGCATGATTATTATTGATGAACTATTTAATTAATGCACGTTTTATTCAGCATACTATTTTAACTAGAATTTATGATACTATGAAATGCATTTTCTGTGACATACATATGTATATACACATGTATCTGTAACAGTGGAGTGCTGTGGTGATGTCTACAGTGCATTTATGCCCATTTTATTACGATGGGAACATAATTTTGCTCTTTTGCATCTTCATAGAGTCATTGCTGCTGAGCCTTGATTTTTATGACATATTTTTGCTTACTGCCATGTTTTATATCATGCCAAACCCTTGGTCAGTAGTACAACCTCCAGTTATTGCATTCTTCCCATGGAAAAGCACTATATGTTTACACCGTAGGTTATACGATGTTCTAGTTTCCTCAAATGCATTTTGGTTAAAAGCACTGTGTGTATATCAGAACATCATTGTAGCTAAAAGGCAATTAATCCGGGAAAAAGTCTCACTACCATTATGTGCGTGAAGTGAAAGTCGTTCAGTCGTACCTGACTCTTTGTGACCCCATAGACTATACAGTCCATGGAATGTTGCAGGCCAGAATACTGGAGTGGGTAGCCTTTCCCTTCTCCAGGGAAGCTTCCCAACCCAGGGACTGAACCCAGGTCTCCCACACTGGGAGATTCTTTACCAGCTGAGCCACGAGGGAAGCCCATCACTCTCTTTTAGTACTAACTTTTTGAGATATTCTTAGAGATACAAAACATGGACTTTTAACACTCAAGGCGTCTGTAAGTATTTTAAAAACAAATAAATCAAATATCTAATCAAATATCTGAAAAATATTTGACTTTGCAAATCACGTGGGCAAAACTCATTTTAAAAAGACATATTTAAGTCATTGAAGACATATTTAAGTCAACTGAAATGTAATTTTCTTTTTGGTCACACCTCACAGCAAGCCAGATCTTCATCACCTGATCAAAGATTGAGCCCATATTCCCCTTGGATTCCTAACAACTGTATTGCCAGGGAATTCTCCCTAGATGTAATTATTTTTAATATATGGAAGAATATATTTAGTTAATATTTGAAAATTTAACCACCTTTGCAAAAAGGATAGGATAAGGGGTAGGAATCTTATGTTTTTTAAATATTAAGACAGTGCAGTAGACTGGAGATATGGCAGTGGTGTGAAGGTCTACAGAAGAGGTGGGAGGTACATTTTCAGCTATTATGTCTTTTTTATTGTATAAACTTGATTAGGAACTACTATCATCAATTGTGGTTGGAGAGCTCCATTGAGGAGATTGCTTCTAGGAATCTTAATCAGGAAATTTCAGAAAAACCAAGTAGATCCTTCCTTTAAGAGGATTCTATTAAAATAGAAATATAAAATGTAGCTACTTCTAAGTCATTACTCCCTGGTTCTGTCCTATTCACCATATCCTTATGACTCAATAAATAATTAAATGAATGAGTGAGTGTGAAACTATTAGAAGTAATTCTGGATTCCTAAGAAGTTGTAAATCCGGTATAGTGTTCTTAAGTAGTATTTCCTCAGAAATTTTCATCATCTCAATATTTCTTAAAATTAAGAGAAAAGGAGGAAATACTTAAGCAACAAGTTAAATTATGCCCATTGTAAGAATACAACTTTTTAAAAAGAATATATTTGGACTTATTAAGTCTATGTAAGAAAAAGCTATCAATTTTATAGGTGTCCAGATTTATGAGAATATAGCATTGAAAGGGTCAAAGATTATTGCTTTATTTTCAAATCTTCAGACTGACAAAACCTTCTTGAAAAATTTACAACGTTTGTCTTTTTTAAAAAGCAATATTTCTATAAATCCTACCAAACTGCTCTGAATAAGGCTGTAAATCACTTCATTGGCTTGAGTAATGGGACCTGTATTTCACGAAACCATGCCAAGAAACGTGGAGGCTTTCATTGATATTGAATCTTCTCCTATAATATTTAATACCTCTCTGTCCAAAAAAAGAATTTGGTAAAATATTTNCCTACCAAACTGCTCTGAATAAGGCTGTAAATCACTTCATTGGCTTGAGTAATGGGAACTGTATTTCACGAAACCATGCCAAGAAACATGGAGGCTTTCATTGATATTGAATCTTCTCCTGTAATATTTAATACCTCTCTGTCCAAAAAAAAGAATTTGGTAAAATATTTTTACCATAACTTTTTCTTAAAGGAAAATAAATATAAAACAATGATGTTAAATCAGATGATTTTAAAGAAGTTCATTAGTTACTGATAGAGAAAAAAAAGATTAGAAACAATAGAAAATAAATAGAATTACCTTCACTAAATCAATGAGGCTGTAAGCTTAGATTTTACCTGTAATTATGATTTGTACACCCAGTTCTAATGGAAGAGTAATGTCAAGTGCTTCCTTAGGGGTAACTTTTCTTTCAGTCTTGCTTTAAGTTTGTTTGATAAGACAGAAACTCTTGAATGTTCCACTCTTCCCCTTCCCTCTGTATCCAAATGAGTATGGTCCCAACTTTATCCATTGTATCCANATTTTACCTGTAATTATGATTTGTACACCCAGTTCTAATGGAAGAGTAATGTCAAGTGCTTCTTTAGGGGTAACTTTTCTTTCAGTCTTGCTTTAAGTTTGTTTGATAAAACAGAAACTCTTGAATGTTCCACTCTTCCCCTTCCCTCTGTATCCAAATGGGTATGGTCCCAACTTTATCCACTGTATCCAAACGAGGAAATGCTGTACAATCTGGTGGCTAACTGCACTAAAAACCCAACATCAGGAACTCTATGGAGAGATGAGGAGGTACACAAATGCTATATTTGCATTTAACAGTAAAATGAGTGACGTGTGCTGTGCTTAGACACAGTTCTATGCACCTCTAGTTAAGAACATGGCTGACATTCTGGGCCATGAGTTTTATGAGTGCTGTTCAGTGATTCAGTGTTACCAATCTTTTGCTCCAGCAAGTGTCTGAACCTAAGAGAAACTGGGCCACGCATAAAAGAAATCAGGCTAAGGACCAAAGTAAGCCTGTATCTGGAGATGTTTATGGTCTCCTATGGCCTTTCATACACTGGTCAGTGTTTTGTATGAGTTTGTTTACATCCCACTTGTTTTTTTGTTTGTTTGTTTGTTTGTTTTTTTAAACAAAGGATTTAATGAAGGTTAGCAAAGCATTCTGGAGAAGGCAATTGCAACCCACTCCAGTACTCTTACCTGGAAAATACCATGGATGGAGGAGCCTGGTAGGCTGCAGTCCATGGGGTCGCTAAGAGTTGGACACGACTGAGTGACTTCAATTTCACTTTTCACTTTTCACTTTCATGCAGTGGAGAAGGAAATGGCAACCCACTTCAGTGTTCTTGCCTGGAGAATCCCAAGGACGGGGGAGCCTGGTGGGCTGCCATCTATGGGGTCACACAGAGTCGGACACGACTGAAGCGACTTAGCAGCAGCAGCAGCAAAGTATTCAATACCATAAAATAAGTAAATGAAAATTGGAAAGAAACTGAGTCAAAGGAAAGTAGGCATAACCAAGTATGCAGAATGCGTGCCATAGGGTCTCAAACGTGGGGTCTTAAACTCCAGTGCAGAGGGCCAGGCAGGTAATGGCAAGCCCTAATCTTTACAATTATGCACTACAAAAAAGTAGAGAAGGAAAGAGTCTTTTGCACTGTATCCAGCACTTGGATAAGAGCAGAAAAGTAAACCAAGGGAGAGCTTGACAGTCTTGTCCATTGTGTTCAGCACTTGGGTCTTCACTCTGAAGACTCTTTGATACCCAGGGTGATTTGTGCTAACTTGGCACATCTTAGGAGATGGTGGGTAGAGAGAAACAATGGGAAACTTTAAGGAGGTAGAACTCATAGGACTTGGTACCAGAGGAAAAGGACAGAGTCGGGGCAATACTTAAATTTGGGGTTAAGTGATTAGGTAGATATTGCTGCCATGTGAGCTGAAATACAGATGGATGAGTTATTTGGGGGATGAGAAGATGAGGTCAGTCTTTGATACATGAAGTTTGAGGAGCATGTGGGGCTGAGTCTGAAGCAATGGTGGGAGAAGGGGTCAGAGAAGTGTTTCGTTTATCTCACAGCTCAGAAGGAGTTGTGCAATGTGCATTCGACATTTTGGTTGTGAATATTCAATTCTGTTATAGAAAACAAGAAAACAAATGGGATGGATTAAGCTCACAAGATGTGTTAAGCACAGATAAGGAAGTTAGTAACCTATTAGACCAAGAAGACAGCAAATTTTTATAATGCATTGTACATACAGGAGGCATTTGAGGCACTCAATATTCATGATGTCTCAATTCACCACTCTAACCCTTTCTGCTACACAGCATATTAAAAAGCAGAGACATTACTTTGTGAACAAATGTCTGTCTAGTCAAGGCTATGGTTTTTCCAGTAGTCATGTATGGATGTGAGAGTTGGACTATAAAGAAAGCTGAGCACCAAAGAACTGATGCTTTTGAACTGTGGTGTTGGAGAAGACTCTTGAGAGTCCCTTGGACTGCAAGGAGATCCAACCAGTCCATCCTGAAGGAGATCAGTCCTGGGTGTTCATTGGAAGGACTGATGAAACTGAAACTCCAATACTTGGGCCACCTGATAGGAAGAGCTGACTCATTTGAAAAGACCCTAATGCTGGGAAAGATTGAGGGCAGAAGGAGAAGGGGACGACAGAGGATGGGATGGTTGGATGAGATCACCGACTCAGTGAACATGAGTTTGGGTGAACTCTGGGAATTGGTGATGGACAGGGAGGCCTGGCATGCTATGGTTCATGGGGTCACAAAGAATTGGACACGACTGAGCCACTGAACTGAACTGAACTCTTTCTGACCTCAAGAAATACAAGTAAAACCCATAGCTGCTCAGCTGACTCACTCATGCTCAAACCTCCCATGGTGTACACAAGAATTACCTCTGTTCTCCCATAGGAACCCTTCTCCACAGGGATGTTATCTAAATGCCCCACGGGCACCTCAAACTTCTGTCCTTTTCCTCTGGTACCAAGTCCTATGAGTTCTACCTCCTTAAAGTTTCTCATTGTTTCCACCGTCTCCTAGAGTGTGCCAAGTTAGCACAAATCACCCCAGGTGTCAAAGAGTCTTCAGAGTGAAGACCCAAGTGTTGAGCACAATGGACAAGACTGTCAAGCTCTCCCTTGGTTTACCTTTCTGCTCTTATCCAAGTGCTGGACACAGTGAAAAAGACTTCCCCATGCTACTCTTACATTGGAATATTTCACTGCCCAAACTCTAGTTACTTACAGATTCCTAAACAAGCCATTATCTTCCTCACATCCATGATTTCACCTTCACTGTTCTCCTCTCCCTATATATCCTTCTCTCCTAGCCATCCCACCCCACAACCCACCACCCCATCACCCACCACTTTATTCTGCTAGCACTTAATCTGCTTTCACAGGTTTTTAGAAGGATCATCAGCTCCCCCAGGAAACTTCCCTGAAACTTCAGATTCACCCATTGTCACCCTCCATCCCCATTTTTATCTGAATTAAGTGCCCTCCCTTTGTGTTTCCACAGCAGTCTGTGGGCATTGCAGAAGAAAGAGATGGCACACTCAAATTAGGATGATTCAGAAAGGTGTGCAAGAGGTACAGAGGAGCCATGAAAGATGAGGCAGGAACTCCAGGTCTGTAATGTGGAGCTGCCATCAGTTCTAGGTCTGAAGAAACTAGGGGAGAGAGTGGTTACCAATAACACCTGTACAGAGACAATCTCAGAGAAAATTTACCTGGTGAAGAGCAGTGACTTTTGTTTGATAGTGACCAAGGCAAACTTGCAGTGAGGAAAGCAGGACAATAATTATCCTGGCCTCCTTTGCCTCCCTTCTTCACCCCATGCCTGGTACATCATTAGCCAAACCCACCAGAGGACACGGTAATGAATCAAAATAATCTTACAACCAGCCTGGCGACCTGTAAAGGTAGAGAAGCGTAGGAAGTACATCTAGAGAAATAAATGGATTACATCTAGCACAACCACACTTTAATAGAATTGTCACTGTTCTTTAGCCTCCCTCACTGGACTGAGTTACTGGAGGACAGAGAATGTTTATCTTTGCATCCTTAGTATTTAATATATATTGGACAATAAATGCTTATTGATTGATTCAGAGAGCATAGCAAATTGGACATTACTTGGAGGATTATATTTTCTGATCCTGCTATGTGCTTCCTGGAAGCCAGGGGAAAATGGAAGACAAAGTGAGCTCTGTAATTTTCATTATCACAAAAAAGAAACATCATTTGGTCAGAAGTGATGAGTTCTCTCAGTGCTCAATGCTGAAAAGAATTGGAGTCAGTCATGTGACTGTCTACATAAGAGGCACTCAGCTACATAATGGGCAATATCTTCACCAGGGAAATCACAGGTACAGAAGCATTCTTCCTGCAGCCATTTAAAAATATTAGCCCTTGATAAAAGCCAAAGGCATGGCATAAAAAGTAACCCAAAGTTGAACTGAGCTAGTGTATTCCACTCTCTTTACTATTAGAACATCTTTTCCAAGAAACTGTTAAGCCTCAGACTTCAAACCTGACCCCCTAAAAAAATTCAGTGCAGTCCTTTCTGAATTCTCTCTTCTCTCATCAGCCAACAGATGAAAAGGATCAACTGAGAAACTCAGTGTTCCAAGGAACCATGGATCTATTAGAGGACAGAAGCCTGGATCCTTGAATGACTATGTGGAGGGGAACCCTTTCTCTAATTCCTGCAAGTATCTGTTCTGAGTACAAGAAATAAACCTTTAAATGCATCAAACTTCTAAGATCTGTGGAGTTTTTAGCAACAGTTATTTCACCCTGACTAATGCAGATGTAAAATAATGTCCTAAATTCTATGCCTGAGTCTGTTTTAAATGTTATCATCATGATTATCATAAGTCACAGTCCATACCATAATCAAGTTCTCTTAATGGAAGTCCTTTCCAGATTGAATCTCATAATTTCAGGACTGTAGTATTGTCATCTTCTTTAAAAGAGATGTCCCTAAGAGCTCTTCTTGCTTGGAATATGTTAGAAGATATAATACCAACATTCTGATGTATTTTATAATGTACAAAGCCTTGTTTCATGCATCATCTCTTTAGAATCTTCTGGCAACCCTGAAGAAAACACAAGGGTCTATTTATTGTTTCCATTTTGCAGGTGATGAAACTGAGACTAAGAAGGTTAAACATAAAGTGGAAAAAACAATTAATTTAGAGTTGTTTGAAGATGAAGAAGAGGATAATTCAGTCTGATTATCATTTGGCACAAGTTAAGAGCTAAGTTTTCTTACATAAGTTATCTATTGCCTCATAATAAACCACCCCAAAATAATGACTTAGAATGGTAACAGTCCTTTATTCTGCTCCCAAAATTGGGGCTGTGAAGGCACAGATAGCTGAGAGTGGGGGTGAGGCTGCAACAGCTGGCTTCTTTGGGCTTCTCTCTTTCTGTAGTCTCTCCACATGGTCCCTCCACATGGCAGCCCCAGTGTAACCATGGCAGCTGAAGGCTTCTGGGGTGTGTGGAAAGAATAAGAGGAAGAGAGAGAATAAGAGAGTATTAGGCAGAAGCTCTAAAACCTTATGACC
>SJYW01023058.1:59274-77869 GCA_006410735.1 Raphicerus campestris
TTTGATACATGAAGTTTGAGGAGCATGTGGGGCTGAGTCTGAAGCAATGGTGGGAGAAGGGGTCAGAGAAGTGTTTCGTTTATCTCACAGCTCAGAAGGAGTTGTGCAATGTGCATTCGACATTTTGGTTGTGAATATTCAATTCTGTTATAGAAAACAAGAAAACAAATGGGATGGATTAAGCTCACAAGATGTGTTAAGCACAGATAAGGAAGTTAGTAACCTATTAGACCAAGAAGACAGCAAATTTTTATAATGCATTGTACATACAGGAGGCATTTGAGGCACTCAATATTCATGATGTCTCAATTCACCACTCTAACCCTTTCTGCTACACAGCATATTAAAAAGCAGAGACATTACTTTGTGAACAAATGTCTGTCTAGTCAAGGCTATGGTTTTTCCAGTAGTCATGTATGGATGTGAGAGTTGGACTATAAAGAAAGCTGAGCACCAAAGAACTGATGCTTTTGAACTGTGGTGTTGGAGAAGACTCTTGAGAGTCCCTTGGACTGCAAGGAGATCCAACCAGTCCATCCTGAAGGAGATCAGTCCTGGGTGTTCATTGGAAGGACTGATGAAACTGAAACTCCAATACTTGGGCCACCTGATAGGAAGAGCTGACTCATTTGAAAAGACCCTAATGCTGGGAAAGATTGAGGGCAGAAGGAGAAGGGGACGACAGAGGATGGGATGGTTGGATGAGATCACCGACTCAGTGAACATGAGTTTGGGTGAACTCTGGGAATTGGTGATGGACAGGGAGGCCTGGCATGCTATGGTTCATGGGGTCACAAAGAATTGGACACGACTGAGCCACTGAACTGAACTGAACTCTTTCTGACCTCAAGAAATACAAGTAAAACCCATAGCTGCTCAGCTGACTCACTCATGCTCAAACCTCCCATGGTGTACACAAGAATTACCTCTGTTCTCCCATAGGAACCCTTCTCCACAGGGATGTTATCTAAATGCCCCACGGGCACCTCAAACTTCTGTCCTTTTCCTCTGGTACCAAGTCCTATGAGTTCTACCTCCTTAAAGTTTCTCATTGTTTCCACCGTCTCCTAGAGTGTGCCAAGTTAGCACAAATCACCCCAGGTGTCAAAGAGTCTTCAGAGTGAAGACCCAAGTGTTGAGCACAATGGACAAGACTGTCAAGCTCTCCCTTGGTTTACCTTTCTGCTCTTATCCAAGTGCTGGACACAGTGAAAAAGACTTCCCCATGCTACTCTTACATTGGAATATTTCACTGCCCAAACTCTAGTTACTTACAGATTCCTAAACAAGCCATTATCTTCCTCACATCCATGATTTCACCTTCACTGTTCTCCTCTCCCTATATATCCTTCTCTCCTAGCCATCCCACCCCACAACCCACCACCCCATCACCCACCACTTTATTCTGCTAGCACTTAATCTGCTTTCACAGGTTTTTAGAAGGATCATCAGCTCCCCCAGGAAACTTCCCTGAAACTTCAGATTCACCCATTGTCACCCTCCATCCCCATTTTTATCTGAATTAAGTGCCCTCCCTTTGTGTTTCCACAGCAGTCTGTGGGCATTGCAGAAGAAAGAGATGGCACACTCAAATTAGGATGATTCAGAAAGGTGTGCAAGAGGTACAGAGGAGCCATGAAAGATGAGGCAGGAACTCCAGGTCTGTAATGTGGAGCTGCCATCAGTTCTAGGTCTGAAGAAACTAGGGGAGAGAGTGGTTACCAATAACACCTGTACAGAGACAATCTCAGAGAAAATTTACCTGGTGAAGAGCAGTGACTTTTGTTTGATAGTGACCAAGGCAAACTTGCAGTGAGGAAAGCAGGACAATAATTATCCTGGCCTCCTTTGCCTCCCTTCTTCACCCCATGCCTGGTACATCATTAGCCAAACCCACCAGAGGACACGGTAATGAATCAAAATAATCTTACAACCAGCCTGGCGACCTGTAAAGGTAGAGAAGCGTAGGAAGTACATCTAGAGAAATAAATGGATTACATCTAGCACAACCACACTTTAATAGAATTGTCACTGTTCTTTAGCCTCCCTCACTGGACTGAGTTACTGGAGGACAGAGAATGTTTATCTTTGCATCCTTAGTATTTAATATATATTGGACAATAAATGCTTATTGATTGATTCAGAGAGCATAGCAAATTGGACATTACTTGGAGGATTATATTTTCTGATCCTGCTATGTGCTTCCTGGAAGCCAGGGGAAAATGGAAGACAAAGTGAGCTCTGTAATTTTCATTATCACAAAAAAGAAACATCATTTGGTCAGAAGTGATGAGTTCTCTCAGTGCTCAATGCTGAAAAGAATTGGAGTCAGTCATGTGACTGTCTACATAAGAGGCACTCAGCTACATAATGGGCAATATCTTCACCAGGGAAATCACAGGTGCAGAAGCATTCTTCCTGCAGCCATTTAAAAATATTAGCCCTTGATAAAAGCCAAAGGCATGGCATAAAAAGTAACCCAAAGTTGAACTGAGCTAGTGTATTCCACTCTCTTTACTATTAGAACATCTTTTCCAAGAAACTGTTAAGCCTCAGACTTCAAACCTGACCCCCTAAAAAAATTCAGTGCAGTCCTTTCTGAATTCTCTCTTCTCTCATCAGCCAACAGATGAAAAGGATCAACTGAGAAACTCAGTGTTCCAAGGAACCATGGATCTATTAGAGGACAGAAGCCTGGATCCTTGAATGACTATGTGGAGGGGAACCCTTTCTCTAATTCCTGCAAGTATCTGTTCTGAGTACAAGAAATAAACCTTTAAATGCATCAAACTTCTAAGATCTGTGGAGTTTTTAGCAACAGTTATTTCACCCTGACTAATGCAGATGTAAAATAATGTCCTAAATTCTATGCCTGAGTCTGTTTTAAATGTTATCATCATATAAGTCACAGTCCATACCATAATCAAGTTCTCTTAATGGAAGTCCTTTCCAGATTGAATCTCATAATTTCAGGATTGTAGTATTGTCATCTTCTTTAAAAGAGATGTCCCTAAGAGCTCTTCTTGCTTGGAATATGTTAGAAGATATAATACCAACATTCTGATGTATTTTATAATGTACAAAGCCTTGTTTCATGCATCATCTCTTTAGAATCTTCTGGCAACCCTGAAGAAAACACAAGGGTCTATTTATTGTTTCCATTTTGCAGGTGATGAAACTGAGACTAAGAAGGTTAAACATAAAGTGGAAAAAACAATTAATTTAGAGTTGTTTGAAGATGAAGAAGAGGATAATTCAGTCTGATTATCATTTGGCACAAGTTAAGAGCTAAGTTTTCTTACATAAGTTATCTATTGCCTCATAATAAACCACCCCAAAATAATGACTTAGAATGGTAACAGTCCTTTATTCTGCTCCCAAAATTGGGGCTGTGAAGGCACAGATAGCTGAGAGTGGGGGTGAGGCTGCAACAGCTGGCTTCTTTGGGCTTCTCTCTTTCTGTAGTCTCTCCACATGGTCCCTCCACATGGCAGCCCCAGTGTAACCATGGCAGCTGAAGGCTTCTGGGGTGTGTGGAAAGAATAAGAGGAAGAGAGAGAATAAGAGAGTATTAGGCAGAAGCTCTAAAACCTTATGACCCGGCCTTAGAAGGATGTTACAGCCTGTCAACTTCTACTACATTTTCTTAAACTCAAGCCACCACAACTACTTCATATTCTTGGAGGAGAATTGGATTCAGGTCCTTCACTGAATTTTGGGCTCATTTCCCTGTCTAAAATGCTTGCCTAAATTAGTGCAGACATGAAACTAAGAGGTTAAGGACACAGTCAGGGTCATTCACAGCTAGGATTAAATGGTTCCACTAATATTAGATCCAACTGTGTGACTCCCAAGTCTCTACTTTTATTTAATACTCTAGAAAATTCACTGATCATCATGTCCAATAGCGTAGGGAAGACATGCTGGTCACCAAACAGAGCCAGTTCTCCTCACTGCTTTGGAAAACTTATTTATTTATTTTGTGGGAAAATAATACCCCTAAAGCAGTCATCCACAAGCACTCAAGTCTGAGTTTCTAATCCCTCCCTCCAACAGATGTATTCAATTGCAATTCCCAAATTGAATCACGTTTTTTGTTATTTTTGCCTGTATTTCTCACCTCTCAAGATCCTTTTGTGTTAATTCTGAAACCCATCACTTAGATTGATAATGCCTCCCAATTTGGAATCTTCCCTTTGATTCTGTCATAATGAATGTGTGCCCTTTCTGTGGGTCACTACATGAAATGTTCTTTAAGAGGAGGATCTCACATAAGATCTGAGGAGTATTCCTTTTTACCCCAAGAATTTCTGTTGAACTAAAGAGAGTTTTGGAGAAGGAAATGGCAACCCACTCTAGTATTTTTGCCTGGAGAATCCCCATGGACAGCTGGCAGGCTGCAGACCATGGTGTCCCACAGAGTTGGACCCAGCTGAAGAGATTTAGCACAAAGACAGTTTAAACCATCTCATTTTGGAAAATCTGGAAATTTGAACAATGACATGGAGCTGAATTCTCAGTGTGTTCACATACCAGTTTTAGTAACTCTCAGCAGTAAGGTAGATTTTTCCAATAGGAGCTTTTCTCTATTTAAGGATTCCCAGCAGTCTCTATGGACTTCCCAGGAGGCTCAATGGTAAAGTAATCCACCTGCCAGTGCAGAAGACTCAGAAGACTCAGTCCCTGCATCTGGAAGATCCCCTAAAGAAGGAAATTGCAACCCACTCCAGTATTCTTGCCTGGGAAATCCCATGGACAGATGAGCCTGGTAGGCTACAGTCCATGGGGTCACACGAAGTCAGACATGACTGAGCTTGCAGGTACAGCAGTCCTTATAGGGAAACATCCTGTTTCTCACATCTCAGGGCTTGGTGGGGGCCTGGGGTAAGAAGCAGAGAGGACGGAGAAGGATCTCCAGTAGGTATGGGATCTCGAAGAAGACCAGCACAGTCCATAGAAATATCTGCAAGCCACATAGGTACTCATATTTTATAATATCTGCATTTTGAAAAGTAAAAAGTGACTTTAACTTTAATAATATATTTTATTTAACCCAATAGTACAAAATACTATTATTTGAACATGCATTTAACATAAAAAATATTCAAGAAATGTTTTTTAATCCTTATTTCTATACCAAGTCTTGGAATCCCATGTGTATTTTTCACACTTCTTGCACACCTAATTCTGGACTAACCACATTTCAACTCATCAATAATCAGTTCGTATAGGACTGCACACATAAGCCTTTCATTTCTGCTGTTACATTGGGCCTCTGATACCCAAAACTTTATTCTTTGGTTTCATATCTTTTCACAGTCCAGATCTCAGCTCAAAACACCAGTCCCATAGAGAAACTCCTAATGAGGTCTACTTCTTTCTTGTCATTCTTTATCGTGTTATCCTTCAGTATTGTCTCCACAGAACCCATCTTTTCTAAAATGATCTCATTTATTTGTTTACATACTTATTATCTAATTTCTCTGCCAAAATGTAAGTTTCAGAAGGGCAGAGATTTTTTTAAAACTTACTATGGTCTGTTGCGATTTTCCGGTGCCAAGCACCGTGCCTGGCTCACGCTGAGGGCTCAAAACACCTTTGCAGGGGGAAAGGAATCGCCTTCCTCTGGATTCTAGCGGAAGAGGGCAGGGGAGCCGCGTGTCACAGGTGGGGCACCCACGTTGCGCGACCGCTCTCTGCGCGGGTGTAGGGTGAGTGGGTTGGTGTGGGGGTGTGCGCGGTAGAGCGCGCCAGCGAGCCCCAAGAGCCGAGCGGGGAGGAGCAGCCAGCGCAGCGCAGCAGCTGCAGCGCCGGCCCGGCCGGGCAGCTCGGAGGTGGGTGGGCCGTGTCGCCAGCCCTCCCGCGGGGTCCCTATTGGCCGCCTGTCGGCAGCCCTCCGCCCGGAAGGCGGCGAGGAGCCGCGGGGCTGCTCCGGAGCCGGAGCGGGAGAGCCAGGCCGAGCCGACGCCGGGCGGACGTGCGGAATCCGCGCCCCCACTCTCAGCCTCCTGGCACTCCCGCCGCCACCCAGCTCGTCTCGGGCGCTGGCGCCTACCGTCGGCCTCCGACAGCGCCCGGAAAGGACCCGGGCAGTTCCCGGGCGCCCGGGTGAGTGGCCGCGCGCGACTCTCTGCTCCCCTCGAGCCCCGCCGCCTGCTTTGGCTTTCGCGGCCGCGGCACGACGAGGTTTGCCCGGGCAGCGCCCAAGACAACAGGGAAGGCCAAGGCAGGGTAAACTTGACGGAGGGGAGAAGTGGGATCGCCACCAGGAGGTTCCCCCAGCCCCGCGGGCCGGATGGGAACAGGTGGCGCGGTCCGGGCGCTTTGTGTTCGGGGCGCGAAGACTGGGAGCCGGCGGCCGCGCCTCCTTCGGCCGCTCCCTTCCCTCCCTTGCTCCCCCGGGCGGCCGCACGCCGGGTCGGCTGGGTAACGGAGCGGGAGTCACCAGGAATGTGCCTCTGGGGACAGCTTGGCTCGAGGGAGGAGAGAAGGTGGCCGTGGCGGCCGGGGAACTGCGGGCGCCGAGAGGTGGCGCGGGGGCTGCACGGCTGCTGCTGGCGGGAGAGGGATGCCTCCAGCCCGGCGCTTTCCGCTCGGGCGAGGGCTTCATTCTTCCGCGGCGCCCCAGGAGGTGGGGAGCTGGGTGGGCGTGTGTGCATAGAAAGAGGAGGCGGGGAGGCCAGCGACTTCCGGAGCGGGTGCTGATCTGTGCTCCGCGCCTTGCTTTCGGAGACTCAGACCTTGGGGTGCGGCGGAGCCCACGCGAGTGCGCCAGCGATGCTGGGCTGGGGGCATCCCTATGCTGGGGTTTAACAAAGAGTGCTCCTCTCCACCCGGCGGGGTGGGGCAGCTCCGGAGAGGTGGTCTTCAGCGAGCTAGAATTAGCTCTGGGGAAGGGTACTTCCTTTTGGGGTTGTCATTTTATTATTATATTGCCTCTTTTTTTTTTTTTTTAAAGGACTGCTGACTGATGCATGAGGGGCCCACGGAGGCGCAGGGGTGGTGGTGATGGTTTGGGAAGCGGAGTTGAAGTGCGCTGGGTTTTGGTGACGCGTGACAGTTTATCATGACCGTGTTCAGGCAGGAAAACGTGGATGATTACTACGACACCGGCGAGGAACTTGGCAGGTACGGGGCAGGTGGGGTGGGGTGCAGAAAGCGCAAGCTTCTGGGTGGTGGGAATGCAAAAAATTGCGGGTAGCGGGCGGTAAACAAATGGAGTTTGAATTCAGATGTCTCCCTCGCCCTTCTAGGAGATGTGCAAATTATAGAGAAAAGAGTTACTAACCCAGCAAGGACTAGGGACCAGAAATAAACTACCTCATCCAAGGGGTTGGGGGTGGAGAGGCAATTTCAGTGTTAGATTATGATACAGTGTATTGATCGAGACCCCTGGACAAGAACAGATTTAATTGTCTTCAGTAACTCTTGTCAGCTTTTGCCCTTCTGAGACGAGGCAAAAGCTGATGCTTAGTTGGAACTGGAGTTAGCTGCTTATGTGTGGTTCAGATAGAGAACAAACCAATTAATAGGCTTTTAAAAGCTTAATACTTTCCCTCTTTATGGATTTTCAGAGTAACATGCGTGTGCAAGTATTGGTAGGTCACACATGAAGACTTGCCAGATGTTGATGTTGGGTTTAGATTTTGAAACTTCCTTGAACCAGCAGTTTAATTACTCAGTTGGTGTCAGTGGTTGCTTGCTTTCCTTTCTTTCAAGATGTTAAATTTTTAACAAATCCCTGATGGCAAGTCTAATATGGCTATCTGGATTCAAAGCATACTTCCATTGCTGCAGGAGCTGTGATTCTGAAAGTGGAGCCTTTCAGTTCCAGGTGAACAAAGAACCTTTTCTTTGGGGACATGGAAGGGCTGGATGGGTCTCCTCTTGACAGGATTTGACAAGGTGGGTTGTGCTCTGGTCTGACTTCAGCAGAAAACCCAGGTTTCACACCTTAATTTAAATTCAGCATAAGGAATTTGACTGTGGTTTATTTGTATTGTGAGTCAAATAGACAGAAGAATCTTTAAACAAACAAAAAGTATGTCTTTATTTAATATGTGTATCAAAATATGTGTTTTTCCATATACATCTGTTGTCTGATTCAGTGCTTCCTTTATCCCCATGAAAAGGAAATTCAAAAACACCCACATCCTAGATTACCTTATGAGAACTGAAGTTGAGTTTAAAATATTTTTCAAGTTCATGTAATAGTTCAGGCTAAAGGCAATGTTTTTAAAGTTATTATATAAAATATTTCTGTATACATTTAGTATAAACTAAGAACATCACTGGGAGCTTGTGCTTAGGGGAAGTTTATTGTATGCTGGAGATTTACTGAATGAATAAGAAGGAAAGCTCTCAAAAATCACATTTCGTGGATATGTTTAAGATTAAGGTTTAAGAGTATGTGGTTGAAATACTTGGTTTAACTAGAATTAAGTCACTTTATTCCTGTGGCTTTTAGCAAGATGAGTGGTACATGGAGTTTTCCTTTGGGAGCAGGGGAGAAAGGTGAAAAACTATATTTAAATTCTGTTTGTGTAGTATGGCCTGATTATATAAATTCTCTCATAAAGAGAGATGATTAAAAGTAGGTGAGATGACTGCTTTATAGATTAAATATGCTGACCTTATTTTCATGAAGATCTTTTGATAGAATTATGTGTGATGAGAAGGAAAAACAAAAAAATGAGCGCTCTTGTGGCTGATGGGGGAGTTTGTGATCCTATATTTCGTGGGTGTGAGGACAGGCCCTCTGCCTCTGCTGTGGGAAGTGGCTTGCCCATTTGTCACTAGCAGTTGGCTTTGATTCTGGCTTGTTCTACATTTCTGTGTATAATTTTTTCCCCGCTGTGCAAGACTAACTGACAACGTGTTTATTGAGAATTTTAATTTGTGTGACCTATGAGTTTCAAAGAAGTGCTCTGAAAAACTGGGAGTTGGGAATTTTGGAAAAAAAGTGTACATGCCCATCTGTCTAATAGGTCTTTTGTTTTTATCTAAAAATGTGATAAATAGTTGGATTTTTTTTTTTTGAAGTTTTTTTCAAGGCCTGTGAATTTTATGTCTGCTGGGAAATTGCCACTTCCTGAAAACAAATGCAGGCATAAGGTGGACATTTGGGAAAGATGGTGCTTTGTGTGTCACTGCGAGGAGATTAGGAGTGGAGGCAAGAGCTTAGTGGTGCAAAATGGAAATGGGCAGATATTCAAGAGAAAAGCAAGGTTGTTCTAAGGGTGAGTTACAAATAGGCCAACATCTAGGATTTAAGACTTCACCCATGTATCTTTAGCAGTAATCTAAATAATAGCTACTCACCTTATAAAGGGCTTCCCTGGTGGCTTAGAGGTTAAAGTGTCTGCCTCCGATGGGGGAGACCCGGGTTCGATCCCTGGATAGGGAATATCCCCTAGAGAAGGAAATGGCAACCCACTCCAGTACTCTTGCCTAGAAAATCCTATGGATGGAGGAGCCTGATATGCTATGGTCCACGGGGTCACAAAGAGTCGGACGCGGCTGAGCGACTTCACTTCTTCTTCACCTTATAAATGAGCTGAGAAAAGTCCATAGCTAGAGGAGGAAAGACGGATTTTTTAAGAAGTAGAATATAGTATTATGATTATTACTATTGTCTCTTTACTTTTATGAAAACAGAGTTTGTATGTACAAGGGTGAGAGTGTGTCTCTGTGCATATTAGTGTATATATTGCCAGGACTACCATAAAAACTCTTTGTTAACTCTAAAAAGCTTTATGAAGTATTATGATCATCTGCAGTAGTGACAGAGCAGACAGACCACTGGACAGATAGTCTGTCTGATCCAAAATTGGCTCTATAGCTCAGTAGGTTAATAACTTTGAATAGGTTATAACTTGAATAGGTCACTTATCCTCCCTGACCTTCAAGATCTTCCTCTATTAAATTAGAGGCCTAGTGCTTATTTCATGACTGTTGTGAGTATCAAGTAATCTAAGACATGTAAAAATATTTTATCAGTGGTCAGGAGTTAAACAAACAAAGATATCATCGGCAGAACTTGGTTGAGACGTGAGTATTCCAGGCACGCTAATAACTTGGTTTGCAATCCGATATTCTTTTCAGTGTCTGTTTACCAATTTGGGGAAGGGCCTGTGGGTAAAGGGCCGTGATGAAGACCCATTGCTGACGGCCCTCAGCCTCTCTACTCTGATTCTGAATAATGCAGCTCTGGCCTTAAAGTCAAGTGGAGACAAGCACGTGCAGTGAATAGGACTTCATCATTAGAGTATTGTTTGGTGACCTCTGTTGACTCCAGGAGGTCCTTTGGGTCTCAGCCTCTATCCCAGGAGGTGGAATGAAGAACTGCTTCCGTCATGTGTAGTGGTTTCTGGGAGGAGTTCTTACAAATGTGGATTTCTGCAGGTGCTGTTACACTGGGTCATTTTAATGCCCCAGGTCCCTTAGCATCTCTTATCAGCGAGCGCTTGGGGCAGCTGAAGTCTGGCTTGTCCCACCATCGGTCTCCAGTTTCACCCCTGGCTTTGATTCAGCCTAATCTGTGAGCCTTCCGGGCACCTCTGTGAACACTGCCTTCCTAAGGACTGGCCTTGTTTCTCTTCCAGTCTGACCTTATGTGATCTTAAGACCTTGGTCCTACCTCCTGAATAAATCTCTCCACAATGATCTTTCCCTTTCAGAAGCCAAATGGCTTGTCTGAAGCACTTCCCTGATCGTGACCACAGACTACCCAGTCCATGCTCCATCTTTGCTTTGTGTTATTAATGTTCTTGTATTACTCCATGTAGCTGACTTGGAAGTTCCTTCAGAGTGTGTTCTGGTCTCTTTTCTCCCCAAGGTGTACAATGTGCTTTATAATTCTGGGCAAAAATTTGATCGATGCCTGAATAAATTAATGCAGGCCTGTAGGTACAATATTGAGACCAGAATGGGGATTTGAGATGCAAACGATGATGTGGATGCCGACACAGATGGAGAGGTAGTGTTTAGCATGGGACAGCCTGGTACACCAAAAAGTGGGAAGATACCTACCTTTGCAGGATGTGAGAATTGGAGGCAGTGGCTGTAAACATCAGATACATAGTCACTGCCCTAGATATTATTTTTAATAACCTCTTTTTCTCATTATAGCATTTACCACAGTGCATACTCATTACTTGTTTGATAGTCTGCTTTCCCCACAACTTGTCACAAGGTTGTGGCCTTGGACTTTCTCATCACTTTTTATCTCTTATGCCTAATTAGATGCGTGATACTGGGTGCTCAATAAATGCTTGCTGATTGAATGAATGAATGGATTAATATTCATAAAGCATCATGAACACCCCATATATATTTACATGTATATGACCCTCAATAAGTGATGACTGGTGGGGATAAGCAGGATATTAAAGACTGCAGCTCATCAAAATAAGAGCTGCTTTTGCTTTTGCATTCTCTGGCTGAACAGTAATGTGCACAGCAGCCAGAATTTCTAAGCACAAGATGAGTTTTAAACAAAACACAGTGGAGTCTTACATATTCTACATTTGTTTGGATGGTCACTGGAAGGTAATTCAAAGTTAAAACATTCTCATTTTGGCATAAAATCCATGAGCATTTTAATCAACATAAGGAGCTGTATTGATAATAAACCTGACAGTCTGAGTACATCTTTCAGTTGATTTACTGTGAACTGTGGAAATCTGTCTTAAGAATACTGGCAGTCTCATGGGGATGGGGTTGAGGGTGGAAGGAGAGACCTCCAAGCATGTTTTCTCCTTGGAAATGGAGCTCAGAGGCTCGAGGAGTTGACTAGTGAGATCATCCCGTAGGACCTCGCTGATTGTGAGTTTTCTCTTTGCATTTCTGCTTTCTTGTTCCCTCAGATGTTTGCTCTGATGGGAAAGGCAGCCAAGCTTTAAGAGAGATAAAGTTCAAATATACCTATTAGAGATAACAGTCAGGGATTTAAAAATTCTGTGCATTTCAGGGAGATCTAATAATAGTCTTCTAGAATGTGAAGGGAGGGTGTGGTGACAGTGCTGAGTGGCATTTGGGCTGAATGCTTGCTTGCCAGCACTGAGGATGCGGAATGTGCCTCTGGACCTCCTGGGAACACAGAAATTCAGCTCACTGGAACCTAGTGGGGCATACCCCAGGAATGTAGGGTATGGAGGTGCTTATTGATGGAGAAGCCAGGGAACACTGAAGCAGCTTTCTTGGCCCCTCTATGCTCTTAACTCTAGGCTTGTGTCTCACCCAGCTGCTTAGGAACCTGAAAGCCCCATAGCATTTGCTCATCCCTGTAAAGGCGTGAAAAACACAATAAGCTTACAGAGATGGATGCTCAGATTAATTTCAGTAATTGCAAATATGGTATTATGTCAGAAGAGGTGCCATTGTCAGACATATCCTCTGGTCTCCCAGCAAATTTGTAACCTCTGAAGTGCAGAGTGCATTTCCTTGAGGCACTAGTGTGTGAGTGTGTGTGTGTGCATTGAGGAGAGGGGTAGAGGGGAGAGGCTTCAGAGATGCTGTGGTAGGGGGATGAGAGGTGAACCTCAAGGTCAAGATTGTGTTGTCTGACTTCTGGGACACCCTGCTGGGGAATGTGTTATGAACTTTCACCTTTAATTCTAGTCAGTTGCTTTGTGTACCTAACCTAATCTAATCTTGCATTTCATATGCATAAAATAAAACATGATTTTAGTGTAAAAACTTATTTCTGATCAGGAGACAGATAGAGGGGAGGGGAGGAGCTTTTTTGTTGGTGAAGGGCAGCCCAAGACCCTTGGACAATTAGACCTTAGAAGAAGCTGAGCAGTCAGTGAGTCCTTTCTTATTGTTTCATTTCATCAGACCTTAGGTCCAGTAGCTTTCTTGAGGTAGCTGGTTGGTAGGCAGCAAGAGATGGACTTAGACTCCTGAGCAGGACTGTTTTCATTATATTCTTCATACTACTTAGGATTTGGCGATTATCTTTTTTCTGGAAGCCAGGAAACGTTGATATTTAAGAGAAGTGATTTAGGTAGCCATCTAATGCCCATCTATCTTGATACCTGCTTGGACAGGGTGGTCAGGAGTAACCAGTAACCATTTCATGGTGGGTTTTCATTTTCACCCCATGCAGTGGTTGACCCTTGGCGTTCAGAACACTCACGGGCACTTGACAACACACGCGACATTCTTGCCTTTTCCACATGACTTGTGCCCCATGGTTATGAATGGCTCTAAAACCTGCTGTAGTTTTACCCAAGTCTCAAAGTTAATAATTTAGCTTTTTAGAAAGTTCACAGAACACTTTCATTATTATTTAACCTTTGAGTCTTGGAATATGTGAGTGTTGTGGCTCTATCTAATAGGCCACCCTGTAAGTGACAGCTTCTCATTCCATTAACCATCACTCGTCTGTCTGGTTTAAGGTTAGGGTATGATTGTTTAAATCTTTATGTGGAAAGTGATACCTGATTGTTTTGCTTTGGTTTGTTGTGGTACGTTATCACAACAGAATGCATCATCCCTCAGCACTGAAGGAGATTATATGGTAATATAATTTTTTATAATAAATACAATTATTACTTTGTTAATATTTTAAATGAATTCCTTTAAATATACAGTTAGGAGAGAGTAGAGGAAAAAGTGATTGATCTTTGGTTTTTCTACATCTTCTAACCAAAGTAACTAGCTAGTACATCTTTCTTAGGTAAAACAGAAAGTGCCATATCCCCGTTCTAGGTTTAATGTTCTGTTCAGTTCAGTTGCTCATCGTGTCTGACTCTTTGCAACCCCATGGGCTGCAGCGCGCCAGGCTTCCCTGTCCATCACCAACTCCCGGAGCTTGCCCAAACCCATAACCTACTTGGTCTCATTTTCAGTCCTAGTTCAAAACAAAACAAAACCAGTCATGTGCTGGTAACTAATCTCTTGTGATAAGTGACAGGTGTGATCCTTAGTGACTCTTATTTATCATTCCTGTCTTTTGGAGGTGACGTTAAGCACTCGTGTGGCTTACAGACCACAGTGTGATCATTTAAGTATAACGTTGCTTACCTCTGAGAAATGACCCTGAATCTTTCCCTTGTGTCCTGCCTGTCGACATTTCAATTGTGAGCTTGAGAAATTTTATTCAGTAATATAATGTTATGTTCAGAGACATCAGGAGGGGAAGGAGGTGGGGAGAAAGTTGTTTTTTTCCCCCTTTAAAAACACCTTCAACTTTGGATGAAGAACATAATGTTTGAACAAATGAATGCTGTGAACTGCTGTCACTGGTGTTTGAAAAGCTTATATTGATGGTACTGATATTCATAAGCCTGATGGTTTTCAGCTGGAAAATTTGTCTCTGTGTGTGGACTTTTGCAGGACACATTTTCAGTCAAAACTGTTTTGATTATTCCTACTCAGATATGTGATGAGTGGGACTGGTTTTTAAATATCTCAGGACAGTTGATATAGTAAATTTTCACTTAAAAGTAATGAGCTAATTTCCATTTTTCCATCACTCATTGTTATCTACTTTCAGAACCACGCACCCCTTCCCTTTTTAACTTGTAAAAATTGTCAGGATTTTTGAGACCTTACTTCAGTCCACCATGTTCTTGTCCACCTCCCAGTGTAGAATTTTCCATAGGAGAGGTAATCAGTACCTTTTTTGGTCCTCTAATGAAGAGGGTCAGATTTCCCTCGGAACTGCCTTGTCTGTGTGTCTGCCTAGCAACTCATACTGCTGTCTTAGACTAGGCTATATGTGTGGGAGGGTAGGTAAGACTCAGCTCAGGTGATGGGACAGAATTGTGTCAGGGATACTTAGGCACAGGAAGGAGTGGCTTGGGGGAGAAGAGATCAGTAGTTTTGCTGATTCTGCTCTGATGTTTCCACCCCACTTTGAAAAGTTTTTCTAAATTGTTTTGCCTCCTTTAAAGCTTTTTTTTTTTTTTTTTTCCATCTGTGGTTTATGGGTAAGCAGCAGAAATATGTGCCTCTGAAAGAGTGTTGAAAAGCTGCAACCTTTTGAGTCTAATATTATATAATAGACTGCTTCCCTTTAAAAAAACAAAGCTATTGGCCCTGTAGGTGTATGGATACTGTAAAGAATAGACTTTTCACAGCTAACTGCTGAAGCTATAAATGCTGAGTTGCACCTGATACCCAGAGGAACTGTCCTTAGAAATTTGGTAAGTCAAAAAAACATTAGTAGGTTATTTGTTATCTTAAAAATACTGTGTTACTGCTACATAAATCAGTTAACTGAAGCCAGAGCCTGCCAGGGTTTCTGCTATATACCTTAGATGTGGATATAGAAGTTGTCTTTCTGAGTGTTGGTTTTTTGCCACTCGATGTTGAGAATCAGCACGTGAACTGCTGTTCGTAGTGCCAGAAACTTCCACCAAAATGTCCTCAGGAGCGCCCCTTTCTTTGGATAACAACAAATTTATTTCCTTCCCCTTCCCTGGCCAGCTTACACCTCTTTTCAGACCATAATTGCAGTGGCAACATGTGCTCAGGACAAGGCCTGCCTGACCTAAGGCAACTCTGCCCTTGTTTGCCTCCCGATGTCTCTTTTCCCACATCGTACCATCAGAGTGGAGTCCTCACGTGTCATCCCATTTGGAGAAAAATCTATAAAAAGAGTGCTCAAGACCCTGTTCTAGGCACTTCTTTGCCATGTAATTCACACTGCCTTTGGAATAAAGGGAAGATAGTTACAGTGACCCTTTTAATACTGCAAAGTTTGGACACTTGTCAGATGTGCCTCCTCAACAGCTTCAGGCAGCTGATTCAATTCTTTGGCAGAGAAAGTGAATTTGAACAAATGGAATATTTTCCAGGATGAAGCTTTATCATCTCTCTTTCGTCCCCACCCCTCCCCTGACACAGAGAGATAGGAGAGCTTGGCACATGCAGTTAAGAACAGGCACGGTAAGCCTAGCTGTGGTATAGAAATATCAGGTCCCTTCGTTTTGCTAAACATGGTTGGGGCACTGAATGAATATATCCAGTTTTATGAATGGTACCAATTAAGATGGACCATCCTTGTAGGGCTTATCTTCAGAAGCAACATTCTTTGAGGCATATAATTGAAAAAAAAAAGTTTTGTTTTGTTTTTTAAAATTTTGCACCCACTGGACAAAGTCAGATGGAGAAAGAGAGTCCTGCTAGGTCCATACTCCCAACATTCTTGAGTCTCCAGTGCTCCTTCCCCAAGGCCCACTGTGCCCTTTAATTTCATCTAGAACTCAGGCACCCATGGGGAGGGGCTCACAGTCATTGCACAGCCTGCCTTTGGCCTGCATCCCTGCGGGGCTGGGTCCTGACTGGCCGGTGAGTGCACGTAGCCTGCCCGGAGGAGGATCCAGGCCCGTGAAGGCCAGTGCCCTGCCCGCTGACCCTGAGCCACCTCCACTCTGGCCCATGCTGGGCAGGCAACAACAACATATTTTTTAAAATTAAAAAAAAATATATTACCTGCATTAGAGAGACGTTTTAACCTGGAGAACCAAAAAGCAAATGCAAAGTGAGCTGGCCAGTGGTGGCCTGCAGCCTTCTGTGGAGCCTGTCCAGGCTTGTCCTGCTGGTTCTTTTTCTTATCTTCTGTATCCTTAATTTGTGGTAAATAACTAGGCACTTGGTATTTTTTTTGTACTTGGTTTGTCCCTGTGATTCTTGGCTCTCCCTATGAACTGGGTGTTTCACAAATTGACTTTTTGTGTGTCTTACATTGGGTGGGATTGTCAGCTATCTGCACAGGAGGCCTTGTTTATTTGCCTTGAAAGTGTTAGTCTCTCAGTTGTGTCCAACCCTTTGCAATCCCATGGACTATAGCCCACCAGGTTCCTCTGTCCATGGAATTCTCCAGGCAAGAATACTGCAGTCGGGATCTTCCCAACCCAGGAATTGAACCTGGGTCTCTCGCATTGTAGCAGATACCGTCTGAGCCACCAGGGAAGCTATGAACGTACATATTCAGAAATGATAATATAGATCAGAGCTTTTGACCCACATCCCTGACTCAACAAAGCACTAGCTTTGGGGAAAGCAATTGACTTCTGTGAGACTCAGTTTTCTCATCTGTGAAACTGGTATAATAATATACCAGTGTAATAATCATGCCTCAGAAGGTAGTTGTGAAGATATATGTGATGTGTGTAAGGTGCTTGACCCAGTAGCAGGAACATAGAAAGTGCTGAAGGAGGGGTGGCTGTTTACTAAGACAGAATAGAAGAGACTAAACATGCTTCTGGGTCTCAGGGGCCTACCTTTTCCTGTTAGCTCCTCATCTCCCCACCCAGGTTCTGGCCTGGCCGCCTAGGGGATGGGGGTTACTTCCCACTTCTCAATTCCATCTTTGCGCCTTCTCTCCTCTGTCTTTGGCTCAGCCCCCAGGGTGGGCTCATTCTGCTGAGTTTGATGTGGTTTGTGTGCTCCGTCTTGGCTGTCTGTTTCAGCTGGCTCAGACTCAGAACTCAGTTTATATGCTGGACTCCCTTGCTGGTCTGCCATGCGGTGTGGTCAGTGATTCTCAGAACTCCCGAGAAACAAGTTATCCAGGCATTTAGCCATGCATTTGAGAGTGGGCTGCTAGAGATGGGGCTTATGGGATGCCATTGCCACAGTGCACCCAGAGTCTCTGGGAAGAGGGAGGGAGGAGCTCATATCAAGATGGGAAGACATGCTTTCGGGGAAGCCAGAACAGCTGAAAGCTGCACAACAACGGAGAGAGGGCTGCTCAGAAATGCTCAGGGTGGATGGTCATCCAGGCATTATTAAGAACCTGAGTTATGCCTGCACACAAATTCATGTTTTAATGGGGTGTACTGGAGCTTCCTGAAAAGTCAATTTCATTTTTCTAGCTGCTTTTTAAATGAAAAGAACTGTCTTAAGCAGCTGAATAAGAGACTAGGAATTTGATCCGACGAGCAAATCATTGATTTTTATTACAGATCTTTCTGGGGGAAGAAGTCTGAATGAGTGTGTGAGTTCCATTCCAAGATGAGCTTGCTGCAGAAGGCAAGACGTACAGCAGGTCTGAGCCTCTGCTCAGTTCTGACACGTACTGATTTAAGATGTGAAAATGAGTGTTTGGCCAAGCCGGAGTTTCCTGTGCCAAGAAAAGCCTATTAGATTGGTGGCTGAAAGGCTGAATTGTTAGGATTTACTTAATGGTGAGGCTCTGCCAGCTGCTGGGAGTGAATGCCCACTTAGGCATTTGAGTGCATCCTTGTTTCCTGGACTCAGGGCCCATTTGTTCAAGGAATATGGCAGCCCCACAAGAGGCCACTCTAAAAGGATGCTTCCTTATTCTTTGGGCCCCTTGTGTAGAGATATCTGTAGTTTGTAACAGTAACATTGGTTGCTCACAAATTTGTAAAGAAGAATGCCTGGAAATTGGGTTTATAAGGTGAGTTCAGGTGAAATATCAGGGAGTGACGATGTTAACTATAAACAGGCAACATAAATGGCCTGTTAAACAAAAGCTGTCGCGTGAACTGTGATATCCGCCCATCACGTATTCATTCATCCAGGGCTGATTGATGTCTGAATGGTAGGGCACTGGCTAGGGTAGTGGGCAGAACCTTTTATGTCAACGAGTTCCAAGTGGGGCAGACAGACTTTA
>SJYW01023058.1:87237-100682 GCA_006410735.1 Raphicerus campestris
TAGTCCAACATGACTATACATGACTGCTGGAAAAGCCATAGCTTTGACCAGACAGACCTTTGTTGACAAAGTAATATCTCTGCTTTTTAAATATGCTGTCTAGGTTGGTCATAACTTTTCTTCCAAGAAGCAAGCGTCTTTAAATTTCATGGCTGCAGTCACCATCTGCAGTGATTTTGGAGCCCAAAACAATAAAGTCTGTCACTGTTTCCACTGTTTCCTCATCTATTTGCCATGAAGTGATGGGACCAGATGCCATGATCTTAGTTTTCTGAATGTTGAGCTTTAAGCCAGCTTTTTCACTCTCCTCTTTCACTTTCATCAAGAGGCTGTCTTCTGTGTGTGTATCTTCCCTGTATTGTAAGCCACTTAAGTTGTTACAGTTCTTTTGTTCCCAGCATCTTGTGCAGAGAGAGAACTCCAGAAGTACCTGTTGTTTGGTGATCAGTTCCCTTCATTGGCCATAATCAACAGAATTCTGAAATGCCCGACTGTACCGTAATCCTATGAATTTTAAAGGGGGCTACAACTGCTGCTGCTGCTAAGTCGCTTCAGTCGTGTAGGACTCTGTGCGACCCCATAGACGGCAGCCCACCAGGCTCCCCCATCCCTGGGATTCTCCAGGCAAGAACACTGGAGTGGGTTGCCATGTCCTTCTCCAGTGCATGAAAGTGAAAAGTGAAAGTGAAGTCGCTCAGTCGTGCCCGACTCCTAGCAACCCCATGAACTGCAGCCTACCAGGCTCCTCCATCCATGGGATTTTCCAGGCAAGAGTACTGGAGTGGGGTGCCATTGCCTTCTCTGAAAGGGGGCTAATTCATCACTAAAAACTTCCTTAAGAAACATAGGATGTTTTCATCCTTGGAATAGCCCTGGGTAGCATCAGCCCCTTAAAGGTACAGAGTGGGCCCCAGTGTCAGTAGCTTGCTGGAGAGTAGGGTATGGACAAAATGACTCTGTCCTTTCCATCATGGCATCCTGATAATTTCCTCCAAATCTGGTGGTACTTTTTTTTTTAATCAAGTAACCTATTATTGTCTTTTTTTTTTTTTTTTTAATTTTAAAGCATGGTGGAGCCTAGTGGGAGTAAGCTGTGGTTGACCTCATATCAGTTACTGAGGGGAAAGTGGGTATCAGAGCTGATGGCTCTGAGGTGCCCGTGTCACAGCCTGTGTGGCTGTTAGAGAAAGCAGCCCACGTGTGTGCTGAGTCTGTGAATGGAGCCTCTACAGCACAACTGTTTGCCCTAGAATATTTGCATTTTAAAAGTGAAACCCCATGGGACTTGATGTTAAACTTCTCTGCAATTGGCGGTCTCCCTGCTGTCAGTCAGTCCCGTCAAGTTTGCTATTTTTTTACGATGTTGGAAAACTGGGACTTCAAAAAGGAAAAAGGAGGTCTGAATATAGAATTGACTTCTTCACCAAATTTTAATTGATTCTAGTGCAAGTAGAAAGGTGTATCGTGTGTTCTAAAAAGATAGGGTTTAATTCTGGTTTATAATTAGTTCTCTAGGAAGCGCTTGGAGTTGTACCCAGAGAGGGGAAACATAGGGCTCTGGTGGAATCGTGTAAACGGATTGATGAGAAAATGGGTTTCTGCTGCGGAGGGTTTGGGCACGTTGCCAGCCTTATGACAAGATGTCAATTAGCTTCCTCACTCAGGGAGCATGAGAGCGGACTGCCAGCGTGGGGGACCCCTGCTCTGGAGAACAGGGACACCCGGAACCAGAGCAGTTTCCAGGGCAGAGAAGCTTTTGTTTCTCAGTAGCATTGCTTCCTGTGATAAAAAGAGGTTACAGGCAAGAAGACAGCTGCTCAAAAGCCAAAGACAAGGGGACAGTTATGGGGAGTATATATTTAAAAATCAGCCACTGAGAGATGGGAAAAATTAGGATGTTGGAAACAGTTGGGGTTCAACTTTATAACAGAGTTTCTTTTTTGACCCTTGAAGGTAGGTGGAAAGTGATTTTTGTTTGTTTGTTTCTTTCTTTTTCAGACTGGGAGACTAGAGTTTAGAGAAGATAGGCTCAAGGTAGCATAGGTCAGTTCACAGTGAATTGAAATATGTGTATGTGTATATATAACTTACATGTACATATTCATATATATAATATACACATGGATATATATATAATGAAAATGGATATTTTGTATTATTTGTTATATATACACCATATATACATTTATTGTAAATCTTACTGATATAAAGGATATATAACAAATGACAAATAATACAAAATATCCATATTCATTATAAATTTCATATAGCCAGTATGTAGCCAGAATGCATTTGTTAATTTTTGACAAACCTATGCTTGATGATGTTTTGACAAATGCTAGTTCTTGTCCATCTGCTAATTCTTTTCCTGGTAAATTGATTGCCCCTGAATCTGACATGTGATATACTGTTAGACTATTTCTCACCCTGGTACAAATTGTATTTATTAAATTGAACCCCTTTGACCTTCAGCACTGCTGATTATGGTAGTGCTGTGTTTTCAGCTCTTGATGTCATTGCTGGGATTGGTATACATTGTTGGATTCTCCATTCTTTAACAGTGGCTAAGTTTATCCAGCAGTTCACAAAATTCCTACAAAATGAGCAGTGGGCTCTTGTGAGTAGCACTGGTCATCTAGAGCACTACCCAGGTCCATTGTTAAGGTCTGAAAAGGCAAGTACTTGCCTGTCTTACTCACTGTTGAGCCCAGTCCCAAGGATGGTGCCAAATGTGTGCTTGGAGGACATGCTGTTCACAGGGATGAATGAGATTTCAAAGCTGGGACCTGGAGCCAGTTTGTGGGACTCCATGAGGACAAGGTCCTTGGTGGGCAGCGAGGAAGCTCCAGAAAGAAGAGATAGCAGAGACTGTCTCCATCATCAGAGCTGGCTGACAGAGCCCTGCTTTCTGGTGGGCGAGCAGGGACACAAAGAAGGGGAAAGAGAACAGCATTTCCTTCTGTGTCCCTTTCTTCCCACTTTATCAGGCCTGACAGTTCTCTGCCCCGTCTTCGACGTGGCCTTCTTGTGTATCAGGGTGGAGACTTCCTTAGTCATCAGTCTTCAATGTGGGTAAGCAATGATGGGAACAAGAGAGAGATGTGTCGGCTGAAATGGAACAGGTCATACCTGTCACATGACGCATTTGTCTAAGAGGACGTGCAGGGAAAATTGTGTCCCTCCTTCCATCTTCCAGCCACCAGCTCCTCAGCTACTTGCGGATCCTTCCAGGTGGAGCCTGTGCATATTTCAGTCAAAAAACTTTTTACATATTTTCATGTCTTTACTAAGATGGGATCATGTTATATGCATTGTTCTACACTTGTTTTTTTTTCACTTGACAACATATTTTGAACATCAGCCCATTACTGCACAAAGAGAAATGACTCTATTCTATGGGTTTACTGTAATTTATTTAACTCTCTCCCTATCTATGAACTTTTAGTGTTTCTTTCCAGTTTTTTATTACAAATAATTCTGTAATGAAAACTTTTACATAAAAGGTTGAAATTGTCTGTAGGATAAATTCCCAGAAGTGAAATAGCTGGGTCAGAGGGGAGCATATGTTATTCTGATATGTATCCTCCAAGCTGCTCTTTATAGAAAATAAGCCGGTTTACCACCCAGTACGGGCCTCCCTTGTGACTCAGCTGGTAAAGAATCAGCCTGCAATGCAGGAGACCTGGGTTCGATCCCTGGGTTGGGAAGAGCCCCTGTAGAGGGAAAGGCTACCCATTCCAATATTCTTCCCTGGAGAATCCCATGGACAGAGGAGCCTGGTGGGCTACAGTCCATGGGGTCCCTATGTCGGACATGACTGAGTGACTAAGCACAGCATAGCGTAACCCAATACAATTGAGAGAGCCAATTTCTCCCCCCTTTTCTGGAACTTTTGGGTACTTACTACTTTGATAGGTGTGGTTTCATTGATTATTTTTTTCTTGCTCCACCACGTAGCTTGCAGTATCTTAGTTCCCCAACCAGGGATTGAACCTGGGCCACTGCAGTGAAGTGCCAAGTCCTAACCGCTGGACCACCAGGAGATTCTGTCATTAATTTTTGAATATGAATGAGTATAAGCATCTCTTCATGTGTTTAAGAACTATTTGTCTTTGTTGTGAACTTTCAAGTCTTACTTACTATTTGCTCATTTTTCAATAGCATTGTAGACCTCTATTAATTTGTAGGAACTCTTTATATATTGAAAATTGCTTTATGTCTGTTGCATGATTTACACATCTTTTCTCTAGGTTGTCCTTTGTCTTTTGACTTTGTTTCTGATCTCTTTCCCATATATGTATGTTTTTCTGTATTATGTCAAATATACATAAAATAAAACATAGCATTTGTAAGTGTACAGTTTAGTGGTATTAAGTACATTCACACTGCTTATACACCACAATCTAGCTCCAGAACATTTTCATCATTCTATTTTTAACAGTAGTTGAATTTGTCAACAATTTTTCATCTTTTTAAGATATTATATGACATTAAGCAAGTCTCTGCTCACTTTGAGTTTATTAAAAATATTTTCTATCATTTCTTCTCATACTTTTTATGGTTTGGTTTATTACTTGTTTAATTTATTTATTTCTTATTTTTGGCTGCGCTGGCTCTTCGCTGCTGTCCATGGGCTTTCTCTAGTTGTGGTGAGCAGGGGCTGCTCTCTAGTTGCAGTACGTGGACTTCTGATGGCGATATCTTCTTTTATTGTGGAGCATGGGCTCTACGTGCATGGGGTTTAGTATCTGCAGCACGAGGACTCTTGTGGCCTCTGGGCCCTAGGGTGTGTGGGCTTCAGTAATGCAGTACTTGGGCTCGGTAGTCATAGCTCCTGGGCTCTAGAGCTTGGACCCAGTAGTGTGGTGCACGAGCTTAGTTGTGCTGCGACAAGTGGGATCTCCTCAGACCAGGGATCAAACCCATGTCCTCTGTGTTGGCAGGTAGATTCTTACCCACTGTGCCACCAGGGAAGTCTTATTACTTACGTTTGAATTCTGTGATCCATTTGCAATTCCTTTGGGTATAAAGTGTGAACTGTGGCTCCAAGTTGTACTTATTCCTGATAGTGAGCTCCTTGATTGCCATTCGGTCATCAGACGTGGTTTGAGGACTAGCTGGATGCCCCTAGCTATAGGGGAGCAGCAGCAGAAACCATTTTGAGCAGTCTGTGTGAGTTGGAGCGGGGGAGGCTTCAGAAATGAAGCCTGACCTAGATTGATGAAGTCTCATTCTAGGAAATATGAGCTCCTAGGTATTTATGTTTGCTGTCCTCAAAAAAAATCGCAGGCATGCTGGTCAGTACGTTGAATTTGCTGAAAGAGTCTCCCTGATGACAGGTAGGTAGGTTACGTGCAGCACACAGGACAGAACTGCCTCTTAGGTAAAGCTGTCCTGCACGCCGCGCAGTTTGTGTTCTGCCAGAGGCTCTGCAGCAGGCTGGGGTGCAGTGAGATCAGGGCTGAAGTCCAGCTGATGCTCAGCGCATCTTCCTGGAAGAGGGGACACCTGTTTCTAATTCTGTAGACACCAAGTAGGCAAGAGGTGCCATAATGGAAGAACTCAGTTTCCTGGTCTCCAGACCCACTGGCAAGTACCCTTCTGGATCTGTCCTCCCAGGCTCCTTGAGTGGAGGGTCAAGGAGCATCCTTCATGTTCCAGGTGGGCTGGGCTGTGGGTTATTGGTCTCCTCACCCCCAGGGTAGCTGGGCATGGCCTGAGGGCACCGGAATCCTGAGGCTGGTTATCTCAGGCTGTAGGCAGCACATATATCCTTTCTGCATGGTCCGTGAGGTGGAGGAGAAAAGCTGGAAAGCACAGACCTGGCCTCTTGAACTTGTGTCTCTCTCAGAAGCCTGCAGGTGGAGCTGGGGTGGGTTCCCTGCCGGAACCACCTCCTGACTGTGTGCCTTGCAGTCTCCCCAGGGTCCCATCTTATCCCATGGAAATCTGTGGGTGGCCCATGGAAACAACTGGGCTGGAAGGATATGTCTTTTCTATGAATGAGAGTGAGTTCTAGGACTTTCTCCATCTCTGTTTTTCACTGCATGCAGCTCAAAAATGTGTTGAATAAATGAATGACACAATACGAACTTCGGAAAAAAAAACCCTGTTGTATTTCTTTTGACAAAGCAGCCGCATCCAGATTGGGGGCTTCTGGTCCATGTCCAGAAAACATGTGTTTTCCTTTCATCCCTTCCCCCATGAGCTCTCCAAGGCCTGGTCTGGGACATCTCTCCTTTGCCCAGCTCCTCTCCCTATACTTGGCATGTACTGAATGCTTGAATGTTTGAGGAACTTTACCTGCCCCTGTTGCTCCTACCACAAGTGAGAAGTCAGTTGTTCTGAAGGTCACGGCCAGTTAATTGAGCCACCAATGTACAGAGAGATGTAATTTTGTTTTTAAATGTTAAAATGTAACTTACCTAGAAACAGCAAATATTTAAGTTCTTTATTGGGTTTTGCACTTTTTCCTGGTTACTACTAGATTTTTTTGTTGGCCTTTTTTTTTTCAGACATAGTTGGTGTGTAGTAATGTTGTACATTATATTGTACAATGTTATGAGTTTTAACAAATCCGTATTATCTTGTAGCCACTGCTGCAATTGAGAGATACAGCAGTTTTGTAATCCCTCCCAAATTTCTTTGTACCTCTTATAGTTAGCACTCTCCCTGACCCCAGCATCTGACCCCTATCAGTTTTCTGTTCCTCTAGTCTCTCCTTTTTGAGAATGGTATAGAATCATAGCATATATACCTTTTAAGTCTGGCTAGCATAATGCATTTGACATTCATTCACGTTGTTGATATCTTAGTTCATTCCTTTTCTTGCTGAGTAGTGTCTTGTCATATGAATACACCACAGTGTATCCACTTACCAACTGAGGGGCACCTGAGTTTTTCTAATATTAGTACTTTGACTCCATTTACTATGGGTGGGAAGCTTTTAGAGAATTGTTACGGTACTAACCTAGCATGTTGGCATCTTTTTCGAAGGCAAAGCTTTTTGAGCAGCATCCTCCAAGGCACCCTTGTGAAACTGTGCAGTGGATGGTCCTTTGAGGTGATAGTGGTGTGGTCTTGTCACCGTGCCCAAATCTAGTTGACCTCTCACCCTTCAGCTATCCTTAATTGTTCTCTGCTGCTCGCTCTTGTGGGTGACATGCCTTCTTTGATGTTGAGGCCAATTCAAAAGTGTTATAAAAAGCCTTTCTCTGAAAACTCAGAACCCAGACTAAACCATCTCCATATGCTGATTTCTGCTTCAAAGACAGTTGGAGGCTAGTTCAACAGGATTTTTTCGCATTAGAACAGGGAAGACTCTTGGCAGTGGGGCCAAGGAGGAGGAGATGGGAAGAACCCCCTGAACAGAACACACTGGTCTCAGGCAGTCTGTGAAAGTGGACTGATGAAGGGTGGAGGATCAAAGTTGACATTAGTCCTCTGTACTTACTTAGCTGATGGAAATAGAATTCTACAAACATTCCATGAAAGCAAAGGCTGGTAGCTGGCTACATGCGCTACACACTCTAGTGAGGAGAGCTGGGGTCTGCACACTTCATGGATGGGGTGTTTCATTTGGGGGCAACTCTGTGGCTCTCTGGGCTTTCCAGGTGGCTCAGTGTTAAAGAATCCACCTTCTAATGCAGGAGACAGGGGTTCCATCCCTGGGTTGGGAAGATTCCCTAGAGGAGGAAATGGCAATCCACTACAGTGTTCTTGCCTGAGAAATCCCATGGACAGAGGAGCTGGACGGGCTATAATCCGTGGGGGTCTCAAAGAGCCAGACACAGCTTAGTGACTGAGCGTGCACATCTGCCTGTCTAGATGTCGATCTCCCCGAGACCAGAAAAATCTAAGAGACAAATTGAGGAAACTCATCTTTTGACTTTGACTTGTGTGTCCTTGGGTGGATCACCTACTCTCTAGTTTCTCTTTGCCAGAATGAAGGGCTTGGAGGGGACGAGCCTCCTGGGTCTCTGACACTGATGTCACCCTCTCAGAGCACAGCACATCCTTGTGCTTTACATCTGCAAGTCCAGAAGTGACAGCTCAGTACTGTGGGGAGGTCCCTGCTGTCATCACTGCTCACCAGGCATGGTGGGTAGGGGGCATACTCTGTTGTGGGATAAGCCTGGAATGGCCCTGCCCCCCTCACAGAATGCAGGTACAGCTTGCTCCCCTTGGGAACGTCCCGGGAAACTTCTCTGATGCTTTCTGAATCCAGGCCTATGAGGAAGGCTGTCTAGCCAAAGATCTCCAGAGCCTTTGAAAATCCCCTACTTAGACGTGCATGCAATACTGTCTTTCAAAACACAAACCTCGTGGGGTTTTTTGGACCATTTCCAAATACTGAACTTTTTTTTTTTTTGAGCTATCAGTGGCTGAATTACTGGGACTTACCTCAGATGGTTATTTCACATCCTCCTTTTCTTGTGAGTGACATTTAAAATATCAACACTTCTCCTTTGATAGCACGCCATGGTAAGCCAGGAGAAAATCCTAGGACAGGCAGAGGTCTTTTGGCTGAGGTCTTATCTCCAAATGTTTGCCGACTGGAATACAGAAGCCATGAGTCCTCCTTGGCTGCTGTGTTCTAGCGACTTTGAGGTGGAAAGTGAAATTTCAGAAGTATTCCCAGTGCTCTGCTCAGCCCGCATTATTTTATATGCCCATATGTATTGGTAGTTTGAATTCCATGCATAGATATATTAAGCCACCTTTGTACAGAGAATGCTGGTGACATATAGGAATGTGCCGTGTAAGGCTAAAATCCTAAGAGTGAATGCTCCTTTGCATTCATCGTTCTTATACGTACTTCAGCAACATGTGAATGCTTTGTCCACTTAAGCTTATCGTACAGATATGATGTCTATTCCCTTTTCCGGGGATGCTCCTCTCCCCAAGAGTCACATGTTAATCCTCACCTTCTTCAGTGTTTGGTCAAGTGTAACTGTCTCAGTGAAGTGGAACTTTACTACCCTATTAAACTCACTTCTTATCCCACACCCCCACCATTTTTCCGCCTTATATCTCCCCCAGCACTTAGCACTTTCTAACATGCTACTAATATAACCTTAGCGTTTTAAAGTTGTTGTTCAGTTGTTCAGTTGTGTCCGACTCTTTGTGACCCCATGGTCTGCAGCACGCCAGGCTTCCCTGTCCCTCACTATCTCCTGGAGTTTCTTCAAATTCCTGTCCATTGAGTCGATGTTTTAAAGATAAGAATGTGTTTTCTTTTTTTTTTCTGGGCAGAGATCATTGTCTCTTTTATCCTAGGTATCTAGAACATTATCTGCCTGACACATAATAGGTGCTCAATAAAAAGTGATGGCGTGAACATATGCATGAAGGCGTAGTTGTTTGCTTTCATTCTTGCCTGCAAATCTGGTGGGAAGGCCCAGATTGCACTGAAGGAGACCAAGCTTTAACACTACATGGGCTGCAGTCCACATCCCTTTTCCTTTTGGGATAACTGACTGCTTTGAGGCTGCCTGGAGTGAGGAAACTGTGACCCTCAGGAGGCTCAGGCTGGACCAAGAGAGCCTAGGAGGAGGAGGAGTCCTGGTCACCTGCCCCTTAGTGCAGGGCAGATCTCCTCCTTGCGCTGGAATCTGGTCTCTTGCTGTAAATTTATTCCTTGTTGCCTCTGGCCCTTTAAATTTGGAGTTTTATGAGAATACATGGGGTGGTAGAGTATCTGATGCCTTCTTTGCTTCCCAGAACCCCTTCTTCCTCATCTGCAAAATAAAATCCTAAGAACTGCCTTAGAGATCTGTGTGCATTAAATGAAAGAATGTCCATAACTTCTTATTGCAGTGCTGTCATTAATTTTTAAGCTCCCTGCTTTCTCCCTGCTACCATCCCTATTTAGAATTAAGAAAAACCTTGCCCTCTTGTTTTCCCTAAGAACCTATATGGTTTCTCTTGTGTTTTGTTGTTATTCTTCCATTCACCATAACTTAGGCCATAGAAAAGTAGCATTTTCCAGAATGTGAGGAATAACTGAATATTGAGATTGTCATTTTTGTGCAGTTGTCAGAGATCTGGAAGAAGCAGTTGAGAGCTCTTTTGACCTTTAACATCAACCTCAGAGACCCTTGTGTTACCAACATAGGTCGTGTTTTCAGTTCATGCCTTTAGTTTTTTGGATGGTAGCTTGATTTTAAGTTTGCAGGTTGATTTCAAGTTTGTTTCATAGGTACAGTTTATATTCAGCATGCTGACTGCCATCCATTGACTACCTTGGTCTCTCTGAGGGTCAGATAATAGTTATTCTTTTCTGGACCCATTTTGAAGTTGGTAGAGACAGTTAATAGGCAGCTGCGTGCCCTCCCTTTTAGTTTTAATAATGGCTGAAAAGTTCTTTCATCCACTGTTATTTCTTAGAAAACTCCAGAACAGTTTTCCTCTGAGGAATATTAATATGGCTCTTAAAAAGATAAGCATGTTATTTAATTTTAATTTCTAGACACGACTTNGAGATCATTGTCTCTTTTATCCTAGGTATCTAGAACATTATCTGCCTGACACATAATAGGTGCTCAATAAAAAGTGATGGCGTGAACATATGCATGAAGGCGTAGTTGTTTGCTTTCATTCTTGCCTGCAAATCTGGTGGGAAGGCCCAGATTGCACTGAAGGAGACCAAGCTTTAACACTACATGGGCTGCAGTCCACATCCCTTTTCCTTTTGGGATAACTGACTGCTTTGAGGCTGCCTGGAGTGAGGAAACTGTGACCCTCAGGAGGCTCAGGCTGGACCAAGAGAGCCTAGGAGGAGGAGGAGTCCTGGTCACCTGCCCCTTAGTGCAGGGCAGATCTCCTCCTTGCGCTGGAATCTGGTCTCTTGCTGTAAATTTATTCCTTGTTGCCTCTGGCCCTTTAAATTTGGAGTTTTATGAGAATACATGGGGTGGTAGAGTATCTGATGCCTTCTTTGCTTCCCAGAACCCCTTCTTCCTCATCTGCAAAATAAAATCCTAAGAACTGCCTTAGAGATCTGTGTGCATTAAATGAAAGAATGTCCATAACTTCTTATTGCAGTGCTGTCATTAATTTTTAAGCTCCCTGCTTTCTCCCTGCTACCATCCCTATTTAGAATTAAGAAAAACCTTGCCCTCTTGTTTTCCCTAAGAACCTATATGGTTTCTCTTGTGTTTTGTTGTTATTCTTCCATTCACCATAACTTAGGCCATAGAAAAGTAGCATTTTCCAGAATGTGAGGAATAACTGAATATTGAGATTGTCATTTTTGTGCAGTTGTCAGAGATCTGGAAGAAGCAGTTGAGAGCTCTTTTGACCTTTAACATCAACCTCAGAGACCCTTGTGTTACCAACATAGGTCGTGTTTTCAGTTCATGCCTTTAGTTTTTTGGATGGTAGCTTGATTTTAAGTTTGCAGGTTGATTTCAAGTTTGTTTCATAGGTACAGTTTATATTCAGCATGCTGACTGCCATCCATTGACTACCTTGGTCTCTCTGAGGGTCAGATAATAGTTATTCTTTTCTGGACCCATTTTGAAGTTGGTAGAGACAGTTAATAGGCAGCTGCGTGCCCTCCCTTTTAGTTTTAATAATGGCTGAAAAGTTCTTTCATCCACTGTTATTTCTTAGAAAACTCCAGAACAGTTTTCCTCTGAGGAATATTAATATGGCTCTTAAAAAGATAAGCATGTTATTTAATTTTAATTTCTAGACACGACTTTCCAGTGGAATTCTGGCATTTGGGGACACCCTGGATTCAGGGGTTGGGTGTTGCTACATGGAAAGTACACACAGTGGGGAGCCTTCTCAGGCCGGTGGGAAAGGCCATCAGGCAATCCCTAAGGGGCCCTTTTGAAGGTCAGGCGCCCTAGAACAAAGATAGTCACTGGGGCCAGACCCTTGGCCTGTTCATATTCATGCAGTTCTCCCCTTCAAAGGAGGTTTTTAAGTAATTTCCTTCCCCAGGGGATGGAGCAGCTGTGAGCCAAGAATTAGCATCAAGCCTTTTAAAAATAGAGACTGATGAATTTAAGAAATGCTTACCCTTTGGAAAGTCGAGTAGAGACATGGATATATTTTAAAGTAGCTATCTATCTAACCCTTTCTCTCAAAGAAGATGGAGAGGGAGGGAAGAGAGCGGAAGAGTGAGAAAGAAAGCTATAAGGAGGTGGATTTATGCAAAAGATGGGGCACGGAGGAAAGAAAGAAGAGTCAGACATTTTTTAGGGAAAAAAATGGTCTGATGGGTCTGTGTTCGGCACAGCGGCCTTGCTTTGTGTGCACCCCATTGCGGATGTGGCTTGTTTCCAAGCCCTTTTGTGCACTGTCCCCTCCGAGTGAGGGGCTGCCCTGTCCCCGTTGCCATCAGCCACTGAACTGCATTCCTGGGCCACCAGCCTCTGGCCTGGTTGTTCAAAGAAGAAGCAATATTTGAAAACAAGCCTGATTTTTTTTTCCTTTGAAATTTCCTGCATTTTCTTTACTGAGCATGTTTTGCTTTGTACAGTAATTGGGGCAAACAGAATAAATAGCAAAAAGAAGGGTCGTGAGATGAGATTACCTGAAGGCTTTGTGAACTGTGAGAGGGAAAGGCCGGGGTGAGAGCCTGGTCACCAGACAGCAGAGACTGGTGTGTCTCGGGCCAGTGCAAACCTCTGTGAGATTAGTGACCCAGGATGGGTAGACAGGTAGAAAAAAAGTCATCACTTTCTTTTAATGCTAAGGAAAAGCCACACCCTGCCTGGCAGAAGGCATGGGATCCTTAAGGATTTCATTCAGGGATTAGATATTACATATAGTTTAAATGGAGAAGGGAATGGCAGCCCACTCCAGTACTCTTGCCTGGAAAATCCCATGGACAGAGGAGCCTGGTGGGCTGCAGTCCATGGGGTAGCTAGGAGTCGGACACGACTGAGTGACTTCACTTTCACTTTTCACTTTCATGCATTGGAGAAGGAAATGGCAACCCACTCCAGTGTTCTTGCCTGGAGAATCCCAGAGACGGGGGAGCCTGGTAGGCTTCCGTCTCTGGGGTCGCACAGAGTCAGACACGACTGAAGCGACTTAGCAGCAGCAGTTCAGTTTAGTTCAGTTCAGTCGCTCAGTCGTGTCCGACTCTTTGCGACTCCATGAATCACAGCATGCCAGGCCTCCCTGTACATCACCAACTCCCGGAGTTCACTCAGAGTCACGTCCATCGAGTCCGTGATGCCATCCAGCCATCTCATCCTCTGTCGACCCTCCTGACCCCAATCCATCCCAGCATCAGAATCTTTTCCAATGAGTCAACTCTTCCCATGAGGTGGCCAAAGTACTGGAGTTTCAGCTTCAGCATCATTCCTTCCAAAGAAATCCCAAGGTTGATCTCCTTCAGAATGGACTGGTTGGATCTCCTTGCAGTCCAAGGGACTCTCAAGAGTCTTCTCCAGTACCACAGTTCAAAAGCATCAATTCTACGG
>SJYW01023058.1:109920-133348 GCA_006410735.1 Raphicerus campestris
CAGATGCCATGATCTTCGTTTTCTGAATGTTGAGCTTTTTCCAACTTTGTCACTCTCCTCTTTCACTTTCATCAAGAGGCTTTTTAGTTCCTCTTCACTTTCTGCCATAAGGGTGGTGTCATCTGCATATCTGAGGTTATTGATATTTCTCCCGGCAATCTTGATTCCAGCTTGTGCTTCCTCCAGCCCAGTGTTTCTTATGATATACTCTGCATATAAGCTAAATAAGCAGGGTGACATTATATAGCCTTGACGTACTCCTTTTCCTATTTGGAACCAGTCTGTTGTTCCATGACCAGTTCTAACTGTTGCTTCCTGACCCTGCATACAGATTTCTCAAGAGGCAGGTCAGGTGATCTGGTATTCCCATCTCTCTCAGAATTTTCCACAGTTTATCATGATCCACACAGTCAAAGGCTTTGGCATAGTCAATAAAGCAGAAATAGATGTTTTTCTGGAACTCTCTTGCTTTTTCAATGATCCAGCAGATGTTGCCAATTTGATCTCTGGTTCCTCTGCCTTTTCTAAAACCAGCTTGAACATCAGGAAGTTCATGGTTCATGTATTGCTGAAGCCTGGCTTGGAGAATTTTAAGCATCACTTTACTAGCGTGTGAGATGAGTGCAATTGTGCAGTAGTTTGAGCATTCTTTGGCATTGCATTTCTTTGGGATTGGAATGCAAGCTGACCTTTTCCAGTCCTGTGGCCACTGCTGAGTTTTCCAAATTTGCTGGCATATTGAGTGCAGCACTTTCACAGCATCATCTTTTAGGATTTGAAATAGCTCAACTGGAATTCCATCACCTGCACTAGTTTTGTTCGTAGTGATGCTTCCTAAGGCCCACTTGACTTCGCATTCCAGGATGTCTGGCTCTAGGTGAGTGATCACACCAGAAGGACAAATGAGGGCACCTCTGGGTGTTTGCATGTCAGACACTATAACTAATGCTTAGTTAGATTCCATTGGGTCAGCTTCTAACTTAATTGTGTTTGTTCTTGATCTTGTGCTTATCCTGTTTCCAGAGGAAATAGCACTCTCTGGGTACACCAACGGAGAAGAAAATTTCCCAATAAGCTGTACTGAAAGTAAGGCAGGATGGATGTCTAATCTATCAGATTCTGATGTTACCAATGTTAGACACATATGATGACTCAGAAACTAGCTGAGAGTTGAACTGCATTCTAAGATTAATTAACAGCTTTCAAACTTTCTTCCTCTTCAGCCTGAATATGCCAATATTTGCTTTTGGTACATTCCACCAAGCCTCAGACAGATGGAAGAAGGACCTGAATTCTGGGCAAAACTTCATTTGGTGAGTAATAAGCACATCACAGCTTTCCTTCCAATGAAACAGATCCAGTGCCCGTTGTCTATTGAGCCTGTAAATAATTCCAGACTGGCAAGACCTTCTTGAACGTCTAGAGAGGTGGTTCTTAGTATATTAAAAGCTAAGCACACACCAAACAGTTGTAAGCATTGTTTATATTTGACCAGCCAACACCCTTGACACACACATACAAATTCAAAATAATTGTGCTGTTTGCAAAATGGTTGTAGAATTTATATGAAGTTCTAATTCTCGGTGCGCTCCAGAGCATGTGATCTGGCAATGGCTAATGTCCTGCGGTGAACGGCTTCTTTCTTCATCTCCACTGGTGCTTGTCTGTGACTCTTTGCATCACCTCACTAGAAGGTAACCTTAAAATCTAAATCTGCTCCCCTTTGTGAATGTGAGACTTTCTGTTCTTTCTGTCAACAAAGACCCTGCATCTTTTGACCAAGGGACTAATGTGATAAAAAAGAAAGAGATGCGAGCAATGAATGTCAGCTCACCATTGAACAGAATATGCTGCAGGGAACCTTCACACACAGCTGGGGAGGGCTGGCCGTCCAGAGTGAGGAGAGGCCTTGGGCGCTGGGGGCTTCTCGTGTCCCTCCTGCACCTCCCCCAGCCTGGCCCTGCCAGGGAGCATCCTCCTCCTAACCCACGTTTCCAAGAACTCTGAAGTCTCCCAAGTTGACCTTCCATGACCCCACCTCCCCGCTGCATGGACAGAGTGCAGATTGAACTGAATGAGCATCCCCTGAGCACTCTGTGCCCATCATGGAAAGGGCAAGTTCTTGGGTCCCGTCACGTCAGGAGCCCTGTATCCCTGTATCCCCTGCCTGCTCCCTCTCCAGCGCGGTGCGCTAGCTATATGGGCCTGGCAGTAACAGCTACTATTTGCAAGCCCCTCTCCACTCTCAGTGGGGAAATAAATGATAGTTTTAACAGCTTCGATAGATGGTATCCCTTCTCCTTGCCCTTTAGAAGAAAAGGGAGACCTTTCCAATCAGGTGCTCGCTATGCCTGGCCTGGGAGATACACATGTAAGGGACTTGGTCCCCGTCCTGGGAATCTTGTATTCTAGGAGACAGATGAGTAAAGAGATCATCACAAGGGAACTCATGGGTGCCTAGATGGAGAGAAACCCTGTAAAGGCAGAGAGAAAGGGGATCACCCTAGTGTGTGTGACAGAAGATCGGAATCTTGAATAGTAAGTAGCTGCCAGTCAGGCAGGTTGCAGGAAGAATCACAGCATGATGGCCCAGAGGCTCGAGAGAGGAGGGCGTGGTGGAAGACCAACAGAGCAGGGTGGGGGGCAGTGCAGAGGGTAGGATGGGAGCAGCAGGTGAGTGGCGTGCACAGATGGAGGCCCGTCTCCCACCACGAGGTGCTTGGAATTTGTGCCTAGTCGGGTGGAAGTGGGACAATCATGACTTTTAAGCCATAGCCACCTGGATCCTCACCTGCAGCATCTTCTTTTGCCTTGGGTCACTTTCTGTTTATTCGTGGCTCATTTCTTCTCCTGCAAGGTAGCACAGTACATACCCAATATATAAATACTCTACCTCTCCTTGAACCTGCAATCAGGTAGCAGAGATAGGGAGAGAGGGACAGAGTTACCTGTGCCTTTGCCTAGACAAGCCCTCCATGGGCCATTTCAGGCAGGGTCTGGCTTGCCTTTCATACGTCACACAGTGCAAATGAGAAAGTACTAAAGAATACATTTCAGACGGTAAGTGACTCAAAAAGAAACAAGAGCTTAATAGTGTGAGAATTTAATCGTGATGTTTCCAGGCACATTGTTTGCTTTGATGGAATGCATCAGGCATTGTTTGGCGATGTGGGGGATAATTGCTAACAGCTGAGAAAAATATGGTGGCCATTTTCTCTTTCTGATCGTTAAGAAAAGCACACAAGAAGGTGATGTTCATCTTTTATGGAGCATTGCACAGACATGATCAGGACAACTAAATAGTCCCTTTTATGTTCGGGGATACTGTGGCCTCACTCTTCCTTTGTTTAAAGAAGTATTTACATGTTCTAATCTCAGAAAATTTGAAAGTTAAATTTAAAACATATATATTATATTGGGCTTCCCTGGTGGCTCAGAAGTTAAAGCGTCTGCCTCCAATGCGGGAGACCCGGGTTCCATCCCTGGATCGGGAAGATCCCCTGGAGAAGGAAATGGCAACCCACTCCAGTATTCTTGCCTGGAGAATCCCATGGACAGAGAAGCCTAGTAGGTTACAGTCCACGGGGTCGCAAAGAGTCAGACACGACTGAGCGACTTCACCTCATATATATATAAAATATATAAGTTAAAATCAGATAAATCAGCAAATAATACAGTTTTAATCTTAACTGGAAACTGAATATGAATTGGGGCCATCTCTTCTCCCTGCAGTTTTTGCCAGCATTTGTGCCCTCGTGATTAACATCTGTGAATCTCCATCCTTTCATTTTGGAAACTGCTTTTCTGCCAGTTAGAACCTTGGGGCCCTTGCCCAGTCTAGTATCATCCGATTTTAATTGTTCTGGTTTCTTCTGATTCATATGTTGCAGGTGAATCATCATGGGTACCCAGTCTAAGTTCCCTCTTAGCCTCTCTTGGTGTGGATGTGTGTGCGTGAATTCGGCAAGGCAGGGAGGCATATATATCTATTGATGATCTATGCGATTTCATGCTTACTGTAGTATGAGAATGCAAGCGTGTGATTTATAACCTAGAGTGTACTTAAAGCACACTTGAAATTTGTTTTGGGGTTTATCTTGGTTGGAGAATCACAAACAAATAAATAAACCGAATAAGGCTTTGCCCGCCCGCATTAGACTCGTGTCAGACGGAGCTGTCAGAGTTCAGAATCAATGGTGTGATGAGAAGTCTTCCCTCTGGCTGGAGGAGGGGAGGAAGATTGTTTGGTAATGAATCTGGAGTTTGAGTGTGTCGGTGTGTAAGAGTGTGTGTGTGTCTGTGTGTGCACATGTGAGACTTGTTGAGAACGCAGTCACTCTCCTGCTGCTGTGACAGCCCCTCTCTGACCCTACGCATCCACTGAGTCCCAGACTCCTTTTTAAGTTGTCCTCCGTTAGAGCTATTCTTTTTTATTTTTTCAGGCAGTGCAGCCTTCTAGGTCTTCATCGGTTCCCAAGCAGATTGTTCTTGCATCTTTTCTGGTCTCTGTCTCCTGTTTATTTTTTCTTCTCTCCACACAGTCATACCTGCTGCCCTGTTTTATCTCCTCATTTTCCTCCTGAAGGTCTCTGAATGCTTTCCTTGTTCTTCTCATCATAGCTTTCCACCCGATCGACCACCAACTACTGTTTAGAATAAATCCTCTTGATGTTCTCTTTATTCTCTGAAGACGAAACCAGTAGAAAATAAGGCCTACCTACATGGAATTTTGTAAAAGGTAGCAGAAGGCATTACTGGTTACATGAAGGAATAATAATCTTTAAAGATATGTATTTTATTACATAAACATTTGGCACAACAATATTAGAAGACTCAAAGTGATAAGATCCTTACATATCCTCTTAGTTGTTGCTGATGCAAATAATAGGAAACATAATTTTTTTTTTTTTTTTTTTTAACTTTTTGGCTGGGCTGTGCAGCATGTGGGATCTTAGTTTCCTGATCAGAGATTGAACCCATGCCCTCTGCGCTGGAAGCACAGAGTCTCAACCACTGCGGAAGGCCCCATAATTTTCAAAACAAGACACACAACTCTTGGTAAAGCACTGAAGAAAACGTTTCCCCTTGATTTACATGAGAGCAGAAAACTTAGTGTTTTTTTAAAACGGGCATAAAATAGTTTGCATTTGCTTGTGAAACAGGTCCTGGTAACCATGATCAGGCTCCTGGGCTCCTGCATTTCCAGCAGGACGTTTGAAAGTCCTGCAGGATGTGGGTCAGCTCTTTCTGGCTCAGGACCGCTCTGCATACAACAGGGCAGCTGGCATCTGGGTGCCCAAGCTACTGAACACCAGTGGCAACCCCCAAACATCAAGAAAACCAAAAGCATCTGCCTGACTTCCTAGAATATTCCCTGGAGGTGTAGTGCCATTCCCCTGAGAATGACTGATCCACAGGATACAATCTAGTCCATTCTGCTTGGCGTCCAAAGGTCTGGCATTAAAATAGCAAGACATTTTTAAAAACTTCCATATTCAGCTATAGGGAATTGGTTCAAATATAGTAGGCAATTTATATGCAAATTTGTAGTGTATAGACTATTAAAATTTTGTTCCAGAATAATATANAGGGACAGAGTCAACTGTCAGTGACTGTAGGCATTCTGATATTAAAGACTATCGTAATGATAGTTATACCCATGACCTGGATGCTGGAGTAGTCTGCTCAGGTAAGTCCTGTCTGATCTGGGAAGGGATCTCTAGCAGGAAAAGCCTCTGTCTTATCACCAGAATGACTCAAGATTATGGATTATAGCTTTTAGAACATGCTTGGATAAAAGGTCTGTGTGATGCCTGTCTCTTATACACATCTAGATGTGTATAAGAGACAGGAGTCTCAACCACTGGGGAAGGCCCCATAATTTTCAAAACAAGACACACAACTCTTGGTAAAGCACTGAAGAAAACGTTTCCCCTTGATTTACATGAGAGCAGAAAACTTAGTGTTTTTTTAAAACGGGCATAAAATAGTTTGCATTTGCTTGTGAAACAGGTCCTGGTAACCATGATCAGGCTCCTGGGCTCCTGCATTTCCAGCAGGACGTTTGAAAGTCCTGCAGGATGTGGGTCAGCTCTTTCTGGCTCAGGACCGCTCTGCATACAACAGGGCAGCTGGCATCTGGGTGCCCAAGCTACTGAACACCAGTGGCAACCCCCAAACATCAAGAAAACCAAAAGCATCTGCCTGACTTCCTAGAATATTCCCTGGAGGTGTAGTGCCATTCCCCTGAGAATGACTGATCCACAGGATACAATCTAGTCCATTCTGCTTGGCGTCCAAAGGTCTGGCATTAAAATAGCAAGACATTTTTAAAAACTTCCATATTCAGCTATAGGGAATTGGTTCAAATATAGTAGGCAATTTATATGCAAATTTGTAGTGTATAGACTATTAAAATTTTGTTCCAGAATAATATATTCATAATTTGTTATTAACTGGAAAGATAAGTTATAGAACAGTCACTATAGCATGATGCAGGAGAAGGCAATGGCACCCGACTCCAGTACTCTTGCCTGAAAAATCCATGGACGGAGGAGCCTGGTGGGCTGCAGTCCATGGGGTTGCTAGAGTCGGACATGACTGAGTGACTTCACTTTCACTTTTCACTTTCGTGCATTGGAGAAGGAAATGGCAACCCACCCTAGTATTCTTGCCTGGAGAATCCCAGGGACGGGGGAGCCTGGTGGGCTGCCGTCTATGGGGTCGCACAGAGTCGGACACGACCGAAGCGACTTAGCAGCAGCAGAATAGCAGCATGATGCGAATTTTGAAAAATTACTGTCTGTGTGTGTGTGCTCAATCACTCAGTCATGTCTGACTCTTTGCAACCCCCATGGATTGTAGCCCACCAGGCTCCTCAATCCATGGAGTTTTCCAGGTGAGAATACTTGAGTGGGTTGACATTTCTTCCTCCAGGGGATCNAAAATTACTGTCTGTGTGTGTGTGCTCAATCACTCAGTCATGTCTGACTCTTTGCAACCCCCATGGATTGTAGCCCACCAGGCTCCTCAATCCATGGAGTTTTCCAGGTGAGAATACTTGAGTGGGTTGACATTTCTTCCTCCAGGGGATCTTCCTGACCCAGGAATCAAACTTGCGTCTCCTGCTTTGGCAGGTGGATTCTTTACTACTAGTGCCACCTGGGAAGCCCATAGTTTGTATAGACATAGATACTCATGTACATATGAAATATTATTTATGTGGTTAGGAAAGTGACAGACAATAGACACCAAACTATGTTAGACATAGTTACAGGTGATTTTTCCCTCTCTTTTCTATTCTTCTGTAATATCTTAATTTCTATAATCAATATATATTGCTTTTGTGAAGGTAATAGTAATGATAGCATCAATAATAGTAAACCAAAGTATAGACCCAATGAAGGCATAGAGTTTCTTCAGTGTTATCCAGAAAAAGGCTATCCAAGTTTTGACCACGATCTTGTAACAGTTAGAAAAAAAAAATTTTAATTGAGTATTTATGTGTTAATTGTTTTTAAATTATCTACATGTATTAATTTAAAAAAATTTCCTCTTATTTATTCGGCCACATCAGGTCTTAGTTGCAGCACGTGAGCTCTTCTGGCGTGTGGGCTCTCTAGTTGTGGAATGCGGGCTTAATTAGTCCGCTGCATGTGCCATCTTAGCTCCCGACCAGGGATCAGACCCACGTCCCCTGCATTGCAAGGCGGACCACCAGGAAAGTCCCCTGCATGCAGTCATTTTAAAAATGGTATGTAGATTTAAACAAAACACAAAATAAGTATTGGGCTTCCTTAGTGGCTCAGCTGGTAAAGAATCTCCCTCCAATGTGGGAGACGTGGGTTCGATCCCTGGGTTGGGAAGAGCCCCTGGAGAAGGGAAAGGCTACCCACTCCAGTATTCTGGCCTGGAAAATTCCATGAACTGTATAGTCAGTGGGGGTCCCAAAGAGTCAGACACAACTGAGTGACTTTCACAGTTGTCAGAGAGCAAATAAGCGTTTTTAGGAATGGACTTAAAATGTTTAATTACTCAGAGATGCTCTAACCTTGTCTTCTTATACCAAAGGAATTGTTTTGTTTGGAGACCATGACTATACCATAGTCAATCAATTAGTTTGCAAACATTTGAGTTCCCTTCCCACTTCTTTTTTTCCTCTCATCTCCTTGCTGAAACACCCACTATCTGCACTGATTTCAGGTTCAGAGACAGTGCCCCTGGGTCCAGAGCGAGAGCTTTAGCAGGCTTCCCAGGGCTTCTAAAGGCGGCCTACTCTGTGGTCAAGAACACATCACTCCCTAAGGCGACTCTCTTTCTTCTCACTCCGTGAGTGGGCAGGAGGGGCAGGGGAGCTGGGGAGAGGGAACAGAGATAAAGCTGAAGCCATAAGGCCCAGAGAGTGTAACTGAAGCTTTGTCAGCTTGTCTTATCTCATCATCACTCAGTGTTTTGATGCAGAAGGCTTCCTCCTCTGTCGCCATCTCTTCAACAGCTCTGCATTCCACCACCACAATTTACATTCTTAAAAGTAATCAATAAAGTGTTTTTTGTAATCAGGCATGGTCATTTCAACATTTTGTTTCATTCACAGACCTGCAGATTTGTGACTAATGTTGGACATTTATAACAGGCTCCTTTCTCATCAACAGGCAGTCAGATCAGTCGTTCAGTCGTGTCCTACTCCTTGTGACCCCATGAACAGCAGCACGCCAGGCCTCCCTGTCCATCACCAACCCCCAGAGTTCACCCAAACTCATGTCCATTGAGTTGGTGATACCATCCAACTATCTCATCCTCTGTCGTCCCCTTCTCCTCCTGCCCTCAATCTTTCCCAGCAGCAGGATCTTTGCAAATGAGTCAGTTCTCCACGTCAGGTGGCCAAAGTACTGAAGTTTCACCTTCAACATCAGTCCTTCCAATGAANTTTCTTCCCATTTTTACTGTAAAGTCAAAGGATTCTCATGAATGGTAAAGCTACAATCTCAATGTTGTTTAAATGAATTTGCTAAGACTGTAGTTCTAGAATCTTTTTAAAGACATTTGAAGATGTTAATTTCCTACAGAAGTGTAGTATACTAATAATTGAACCAAGTAATTACACTAAAGAATTATTTAGAGATCGGCCTTTTTGGAGTACATTTTTTTTTTTTAAGAAAGATCTTTTTTTCTTTCCTAATTTAAAAAAGTAACATTAAAAAAAAAAACCTGAAAGAAAAGAAAATCACTTATAATTCCTCCACTCAAAGAGAATCATTGTAAATATCCCTTCATTTCCCAATCATAAATGCAGATGTCTGAGGCTGTATGAAAGTGTATGNTTTTTTTTTTTTAAGAAAGATCTTTTTTTCTTTCCTAATTTAAAAAAGTAACATTAAAAAAAAAAACCTGAAAGAAAAGAAAATCACTTGTAATTCCTCCACTCAAAGAGAATCATTGTAAATATCCCTTCATTTCCCAATCATAAATGCAGATGTCTGAGGCTGTATGAAAGTGTATGTGTTAATTTATTTTGCACAAGTGCAGTTCATGTTGTGTCTATAAAGGTTAGTATCTTTCTCTTCAACCTAAGGTTCTATTATTGTCTCCCTTTCAAAGGCCTTTATCTTAAATCCCCAATATGTCACAGTTCACGTGTCTTGGAGACCTGTTGTTAGAACAAATATTTGAGCAAAATTCTTTTAAAATCCTGGAATATGCAAGGTACAGTATTTAAGCAAGACTGACTTTCTGCCCAGATGTTTTGTTGCTGACTCATTCTATGGAAATCGCCCATATGACTAAAAAGACATTGTGAGAGATTAGAAACGAAATGAAACAAAAATAAAAATACTTTAAAACCACAAAACTAACTGTCCATTTGATTAATTAAAATATTTAAATATACCTAAGTTAAAAATAATAAATTTCAAAACAATGAATTGCCATAGCTTTATAAACTGTTGACTTTGTTTTTTAAATTAATTTTAACAATTTTTAAAATTAGGTGGCTTGGGGTCTTTAGCTGTGATGTCTTTTTAGTCGCTAGATAGTAAAGGCCTTTAGACTCTAAAAAGTGGGCTAAATACCCTAATTAGATTATATATATATTTGGAGGCTTTTTATGTTAGCTTAAGTCTCCTTAAGGGATGTTCCGGGTGGTTCAGTGATAAAGAATCTGCCTGCCAATGCAGGAGATATATGCAGGTTTGATCCCTGGGTCGGGAAGATCCCTTGGAGAAGGAAATAGCAACCTACTCTAGTATTCTTGCCTGGAAAATTCCATGGACAGGGGAGACTGGTGGGCTACAGTCAGTCCCTGGGGTCACAAAGGCGTCCGGCAGGACTTAACCACTGAACAAGTCTCCTAGAAGTGAGGAGGCTTGAAAGTGAAAGTGAAATTGAAGTCACTCAGTCGTGTCCGATTCTTTGCGACCCCATGGACTGTACCCTAACAGGCTCCTCCATCCATGGGATTTTCCAGGCAAGAATACTGGAGTGGGTTGCCATTTCCTTCTCCAGAGATCTTCCCAACCCAGGGACTGAACCCAGGTCTCCCACATTGTGGGCAGACGCTTTACCATCTGAGCCATCAGGGAAGTCCTGATGAGACTTAACATCAAGGCAATTACTGAAGTTCAACTTGTGTAGATTTTGTTTAGATTTAAGATGAATAGATGTATAGTTTAAGATGTATAGGTTATATGTGCTGGTAAAAGTTAGATAAAACCTTTTCCTGGCTGCTGTTAAGTTAGTTTAATAGGACAAGTAATTATAGTTGATAATAAGAATATCAGTGTGACAGCCATAACTAATTATTATACATATTATTCCACAATGTAGTCACTCATCTGTCTATGTCCTAAACTGTAAACTTCTTAGTGAAGCGTTTGTCTTAATCATTTTTTAATTCCTGAAACTGACATGTACTTGAGATAGAAATAATTGTTGAATTAATGAAAGACCCTCGCACAGAACTGGTTTCTCTTTACCCAAGTTCATCTGGACTGTGACATGCATACCACAGAAATCTGTTTTAGTTTTCCATGTCAGTCTCATCCTCACACAGAAATGAAAATAGTTTGACTTTCCAGGAGCATTCTCATACTTTACCACATTTTGATTAAAGTACCCCAGNTTACCCAAGTTCATTTGGACTGTGACATGCATACCACAGAAATCTGTTTTAGTTTTCCATGTCAGTCTCATCCTCACACAGAAATGAAAATAGTTTGACTTTCCAGGAGCATTCTCATACTTTACCACATTTTGATTAAAGTACCCCAGATTTTCAAAAAGACATAGTCGTATTTATTATGTGTAAATTACCAGAAGTAGATAAGTAAGAGCAAAGTCAAGACATTCAATTAGAACATCCTTTTATTAAACATTAAATATTGGTTACTGCTTTTATTCCTCCATCAGCCATTTTTGGTAAATGCTTATATATTCCTGTGTAGTTTCTGTCCAGGTAAAGTATAAGTGCTGCTTCTTCCAGCACCTAAAGAATAAAGATAAGAGACAATGAAAGGCGCTACAGCAAACTGCATCCCACTAGAGGAAACTTGTGACTTTCTGCAAAGTCCCTCAAAGCACTGTGGTTAACCAATGAAGAACTGCAAAAGGGGAAATGTGAAGTTTATTTTCAGGCTGAAGATGTACTAAGAAGAGTTAGAATCTCTCAAGGATATATTTTCATTAACTACAATCACATCTTACATTGCCACAGGTACTATGGTTATCTGTAGGGCTGTTCCGGGTACTAATGTTATTGACCTATTTTTCTGGTTTTTTATCTACCATGTAGTCTTTATATATTTATGCTTTTCTTGTTTGTTACAATTAGATTTTGTTGTTTTCAGTAGTTCCTTGTGTCTCAGGTCAGAGAACATCTTTGCTCATCTTTAAAGTGGTATTGATAGCTACACAGAATGAATTTTTGAAGAAATAGAAGTTAGATTGTTTTAGACCCTGAACTTAAGGACTACAGTAGTATTTATAACTCCTCTGCTCTAATAAAAAAGAGATGAGGACTTCAAAAAAAATGAAGTACAGAGTTTGTCAGCAAAGTTTTATACTAATCTGTCCCTTCATAATAATTTAGCTCACTTTAGTTTCACATTAACAATGAAAATTAATAAGGTACAAACATTAATTATTAATAATAATATGCAACATTTCCTAAAAACTTAAATCAGATAGTGATAATGTTTAATAATAGTGCTTTCTATGGGTTTTCCCATAATCATCACTATAATCGTAAGAGGTTGCTGCTGTTATGCCTGTTTTGCAGATGAGAATACTGAGGCCTGATGAGGTGAAGGAATTTGTCCATGTCACACAGAGAGTAAGGGATAAAGCCAAAATGAGCCCAGGTGTGTCTGACCTGCTGGTCCCTGACATTGTGCTCCATCATTGCTAACTTTGTCAGCAGTGTCAGTACAGTATGAATCTGCAAGCCATGTGCATGCCATTGCCTCCCCAGACCTAACCTGTGCTGCAGGGGTTTCAGCTAGGTTTTCCTGTGCATGTTAATGAAGACTTACCAGGACCTGCCGTGCTAAATGTGACTTACATTCAGTGACTTTTTTGAAGCCTCACCAAACCCCATGAGCTTAGAAGAATCATTTGCATTTTAAGGATGAAGAAACTGGCTTTGTGGCTAAGTTGCCAAAAGGTAGATGGCCAGTGAGAAGTGAAACTCAAGTCTGTCTGAAGCCGAGACTAACACCCTTGTCATTGCCTGGGGCTGACTTCAGAGTCCGTGCAGCCTTGAAATGATTGGATGCCCTGCACAAGTTTCCTTGCGCTTATCACCAAAGAGTTCATTGACAAATACATGAAATGTCAGCATGGTCCTAAATAGATGTTCAAATAACCTGGCATATTGTTAGCATGTCATTTTATAATTAAATCCTAATGCAATTGTGGCAGAAAGCAAAGAGGAACTAAAGAGACCCTTGATGAAGGTGAAAGAGGGGAGTGAAAAAGCTGGCTTAAAGCTCAACATTCAAAAAACTAAGATCATGGCATTCAATCAATTCATGGCACATAGATGGGGAAACAATGGGAATAGTGACTGACTTTATTTTCTTGGGCTCCAAAATCAATGCAGATGGTGACTGCAGCCATGGAATTAAAAGTTGTTTGCTCCTCGGAAGAAAAGCAATGACAAACATAGACAATGTATTAAAAAACAGAGACATTACTTTTCCAACAAAAGTCCATATAGTCAGAGCCACGGTTTTTCTAATGTGAGAGTTGGACTGTGAAGAAAGCTGAGCGCTGAAGAATTGATGCTTTTGAACTATGGTATTGGGTAAGACTCTTGAGAATCCCTTGGACTATAGAGAGATCCAACCAGTCCATCCTGAAGTAAATCAATCCTTAATATTCATTGGAAGGACTGATGCTGAAGCTAAAGCTCCAAATCTTTGACCACCTGATGAGAAGAGCTGACTCATTAGAAAAGACCTTGATGCTGGGAAAGATTGAAGGCAGGAGGAGAAGGGGAGGACAGAGGACGAGATGGTTGGATGGCATCACCGACTCAATGGACATGAGTTTGAGCAAGCTCAACTTGCTTGCTGGTGAAGGAGACGGGAGGCTGCGTGCTGCAGTCCATGGGGTCACAAAGAATTGGACACGACTGAGTGACTGAACAACAACGAAGTGATTGTACAGGTGACAAATCAGAATAAATTTTTATTGCTTCTACCGTAAAACATGTGGACATTTTGTAAGAATCATTTTAGTAAGTATTAAAAATATGGCATATATTATATGGAACAAGTTAGAGAATCACATAAAGGAAATTCTAAAAGTATTAAAGTTTCACATTTATGTGTAAAATATGTAATTCTCGGCCATGAGTTCTGCTTGTCTGAAGCAAATGTTCTGAACATCCCTTAACCCTGAAGGTTGGGGCAGGGTGGGGGCAGGAAGTCTTTATAAAGAAAAACAAAATTATGGTGACCTTCTTAACAGGCATGTGGATGAATCTTTCTCAGTGCTCATCTCTTAAAAATTGCTTTTTATGCAAAAAATTTTCTTTGCTCACCAGTTAAGTATATCTATTAATCATTTTGAACCCAATTTCTTTAAAATACATTGTTGCTAATAAATGTTTTCTGGAGGTAGATAAGTGGATTCTGATGTGGTTAATAAAATCAGCACAATCAGCATTAATGCTTCTGAGGATTATCTTTTCATTTCATGGAGCTTTCTGCACATTTATCACTTGTCCTTATCTGAGTTTTTTCTGCAGTTGCTTTGTTAAGCATTGCATTATTTAATAATGCAAACTATTTGAGTTTGTATGAGGTGAATGAAGTGGTACAGACTTAGGGAAAATGTACAAGCCTCACTTTTTAAATATCCAAGTTAATTTCAGTATATTCTTGTGTGTTTGGATTTTGTTTATTGTAACATTGGGATGTAGGTTTAAAGACTGAAGATTTAGAAGACTGTGGCCTTAATTAGTGATCTGTCATATTTTAAACAAACTTGTACTGAGATAATAAATATAGAAGCTGTAAATATTAATATTTACAGTCTCAGAAGGCAAGGGTTGTATCCAAAGAGTTATTTTGGATAATGTTTCAGAAGAGACTGTCATGATTAAATGTATAAATCTATTATCTGTAGAAAAATTATACATAGACCACAATTCATTAACCAAATTTTGAAAAAAAAAAGAAAATTCACCCATAGCTCTACTATTTCTTTAAAACTTTGTCATGATTTTGAGTTAAATACTTGTTGTCAATGGAGATAAACCAGTAGTTCACCAAGTTTTCATTTGCAAACATTGCATGCATGAGCAGGGAAAAATTTTGTAAATACCATACTCAAGAATGTATGATACTTGAGAATCTATGAGTGTGTTCAGGTAATGTGTGTATACATGTATACATATATGTACACACATTTTAGGAAGTTGTCTAACATTTCTTCCAAACCACAGTCTGCACCTTTATGAAAATAAATATTTTTCCGTTGTATTTAGTGACTGTATCATTTATACCATGCCCCCTACATACAGATGAGTTCTGTTCTAAGAGTGTGTTCGTAAGGCAAATTTGTTTAACAGTTTGCCTAGGTACTCAGCTAGCACAGTTAGCTATAGAGTACTGTACTGTAATAAGTTTATAATACTTTTTGGACAAATAATCATACAAACAAACAATCATAAAAAATAAAACATTTTAAATCTTATGGTACACTAACATGAAAAGTACGGTAGTACAGTACAACAGCTGGCATACAAGTGAACAGGCAAGAGGAGTTACTGACTGGAGAAAGAGGAAGTGGGAGATGGAAGAGCTGAAGAATCATCAATAGGAGACAGGAGGGCAAGCTGCAGTTTCACTTGTGGCTGATGCTGATGGAACACACATTCACATCTTTGAAAGTTTGCAAATTAAAGGTTCATGTGTAAGGGACTTACTGTGTTTTTCATAGCAAGATTTGGGTGGTCCCTATAGATGGTGCTCTTCTTTTCAAGGTGAATTCTGTATGTCCCACTTCAAACAGGGAAGGCAGGACAGCTGAATAATGATAAATGTTAAATGAGAGCTTAAGATCAACACAAAGTTAACTTCCCTGCTGGTATCCAAAATACAGAAAGAAAGGCATTTTTTTTCTAGGATGGACTTAAAAAGTGAAGATTTTAATTTGGTTCTCCCCAGTCTCCAAGGTGGAACTGCAAAACAGCTCTGCTTTCTGGCAGGTAAATGATTTTATGCACATTTGCAGCCCCACACTGTGGGCAGCGTTCTCACACTCCCCTAGGTTGCTTTCAGCATCTCATTGCTTGCTTTCAAATCTGCTTCCCATCTGGAAGATATTGTCAGCTACCCTTGTAACTTCACAGATGAGGACAGAATTCCTGAAGAGCAGAGGTTGTCAGAACAGTTGAAGTGCTAACCACAACCTTTTTTTTTTATTCAGGGCCCCCTAGCAGTCTGGTCTCCCTGCTTCTCCCAGAGCAGGCTCCCTAGTGAGATGTTAGGAAGGACTTAGCTTGAGAATGGTTCCTGAACCCAAAGCTTGTTGGTGTGTAGTCACTAAGTCATGTCCACCTCTTCTGTGACCCAATGGACTGTAGCCCACCAGGCTCCTCTGTCCACAGGATTTCCCAGGCAAGAATATTGGAATGGGTTGCCATTTCCTTCTCCAGGGGATCTTCCTGACCCAGGGATTGAACCAGTGTATCCTGTATTGACAGGTGGATTCTTTACCACTAAGCCACCAGAAAAACCAAAACCAAAGGTAAATTGTTATTAATCATCTCAATTCTAGCAGTACTTGGGATGAATAGATCTTAACAGCTTTTTAAATGAAAAAATGCATATATAGAGAAAGGATTAGGCAACCTTATTGAAGCTGAAGCTCCAATACTTTGGCCACTTGATGTGAAGAACCAACTCTCTGGAAAAGACCCTGATGCTTGGAAAGATAGAAGGCAGGAGGAAAAGGGGATGACAGAGGACGAGATGGTTGGATGGCAACAATGACTCATGGACATGAGTTTGAGCAAACTCAGGGAGATAGTGAAGGACAGGGAAGCCTGGTATGTTGCAGTCCACGGTATCACAAAGAGTTGGACACGACTTAGCAACTGAACAAGAAGAAGAAGACAACCATAAGCAAGAGTCTTTGTCATTTATTAGTTTTAGGTAAATGTGCACCAGATTGAGAAAAACAGGCTGGACACAGACACCAGTAAGAATTTTTAGGATCAGCACTAAATCAGTTTAACTCTTCAACAGCCAAATGCCTTTTATTAATGAGGTTATCCATCTCTTTTTGCAGGAGAGACAGGAATAGGAAAAACGTAGTCAACAAGATGGTGAAAGAGACAAACATAAACCTAGTTTTACTAATGGTGGTGATTTCAGCTGTAAAGTAATGGATTTTGTATGATCATCTGATAATTAAGTTTGAGAGCAGTTCCACATGGTCCTGTAGGATGAACCATTTTGCTGCATCCCCAAAAACTAGAAAAGAAGAGGTGTCTTTTTGGCTGCATGTGGCTTTTAAGCATTTGAAATGTAGCCAGTGAGACTCAGGCACCGAATTTTTAATTTTTGCTCATCTAAAGTTAAATTTAAATAGCCACCCCGGATGAACAGCACACAGTAAGGGCAGTCCGCCTGTTAGCGTGCCAGGCGCTTCATGTGGGGCTCCATTAAATAAATGCTGTTATACACTCTGTAGAAAACATTGCGGAAGCAGTGGTTAAATCATTTGCCCAAGGTCACTAGGCTGGTAAATTAGGATTCACACTAGGCAGCTTGGCTACAGAGGGCCTGGGAGCCTCCCTTAGCTGTGAGGGGCAGAGTTGCTTTGTAAACACCAGTCTTTTTTTTCATGGAGGCTGAAGTCAGAAAGCTTAGGTTAGAACCCTCGTTCTGCCCCTTAAATACCTGTGTGATGTGTAACTCACTGAATGTCTGTGAGCAGTATCATCAGTCTCTAATATAGGAAAGATTATTCCTTCCACTTGCATTTCTTTTTTTTTTTTTTAATGAGGGGAAAGAGGATGAGAGGGTCCTAACATTTTGCTTGCGTTTGTCTTTTTCACCATCTTCTGGACTACATTTTTCCTATTCCTGTGTCTCTCCTACAAAACAGATGGATAATGGCATCAATCAAAGGCATGTGGTTGTTGAAGAGTTAAACTGATTTGCATTGTTTCTTTAATGCTAGAGTGCTGGAATAGCTTCTTTAATTCTACAGGAACAACTAAACTTACCTATTCAAATTACCTTGCTTACTCAAAGAGGAAAGCGTGGCATTTTTGGGTAAAGCTTTTCTTTTGAGTAACTGTCTGTGAGCCACTTCCTCATATTTGACTGCCGTCTTGCGGAGCACCGTGCTGATTTTGCTCCTGGTATGCCCATCAGGTTTCAATACCTGCTTTTGCTTTGGGGAACTTATGTCTATGCCACACCTCCACACAAGGCTCTCAAGGACACACCTTTTGAGAACTCAGCACTGAATGTGAAGTTTTTATGTAGTTTGTTGGTTTGAGTTATCCTCAGGGGTTATTAAGAACAGACTTCCCTCATAAAAAAAAAAAAAGAAAATTTTGCCATTTGCGACATCAAGGATGGACTCAGAAGGTATTATTCCAAGAGAAATAAGTCAAACAGAGAAACACAAATACTGTACAATATCACTTGTATAAGGAATCTAAAAAATACAGCAAGCTAGTGAAGATAACAGAAAGGAAGCAGACTCACAGAGAACAAACTAGTGATTACCTGTGGGGAGAGAGAAGGGGCAGGGGCAGTATAGGGGCAGGGGATTAAGAGGTACAAACTATTAGGTATAAAATAAGCTAGACGGATATATTGTATAACATGGGGAACATAGTCAACAGTCTATAATAACTATTAATGGAGTATACCCTTTAAAAGTTATGAATCACTATATTGTACACCTGTAACTTATATAATATTATATATTAGCGATGTTTCAATTTAAAAAAAAATAGACATCCCTGAAATCAAGGAAAAGCTTTTGGTACTATCCACACTCTATTCTGTTTCTTTAAAGTAGGAATTCAGACAAATTGGTTTTACAAATAGATTGGAGTAGGAAAACCTTCCTCATCATAAAGAACATAAAGTAATGTTCCCTCTCGTTAACCTGGTTTTCAGATCCTTAGCAGAACTGTCATGAGGTTGTACTGCCTGGAAGTGGTGCCTGAATGAGACCAGACAGTGGGCCTCATAACTGTTTTCCATATTTTATTTTGAAAATTTCAACTTTGTAGTCTGAGTACCTCCATGCATTCCATAAATTCAGCAGTGAACATTTTGCCCTATTTGCTTTATCAAATCTCTGTTCATGGATTTAGCCCTCTAACAAACCATTTTCATTTTTTGTGGATAACAGAGTAAATTGTGAATGCTAGTGCATGCCAATCCTTAACATTTCAGCCTGCCTATCACCCCCTAAAATTCAGCTTTTTTTTGGTAGTTCTTTTTATGTGAAGTAAATTTTACATGTAGAGAAACACTCTTCATAAGTGCACCTTTTAGTGAGCTTTGGTAAATGCATACCCCCATGTAACCCAAACCCCCATCAAGATAATTATAGAACTTTAACCTCACCCCAGAAAGTTCCCTCTGCCCCCTTCTTAGTCATTCCCTGTTTTCGCTATAGTTTTGTTTAAGCTGTCCTAGAACTCAAGGTAGATAAAATCATACATTTTATACGCTTTCTTGTTAAGACCTCTGTTGCCACCAACATTTTGCTAGGGCTGGTGGAACAAAGTGTCCCAGACTGGGAGGCTTAAGCATCAGAAATGTGCTTTCTCCCAGCTCTAGAGGCTGTGGGAGGCAATGTGTGCGAGACAAAATTCAACCCAGAATCCCAACAAAGGACTGAAAGTTTCCCTAGGTTGTCGCACATGTCAGTACTTCGTTTTGAGGTGTTTTCCATCATGTAAGTAAACTATAGTTTTAGTTGCTGTCCTGTTGGTGGGTGCTGGTTCTGACTGGTGAATAAAACCACGTGGAACCTTCTTGAGCAAGTCTTTCTGTGGACTGGTACTTTTGTTTCTCTTGGATGCAGAACTCATGTGGAATGACTGGCTCATCTTCCAGCTCTAATCTACTGAGATTCAGAAGCAAATCTCTGGGCCTCTCTTTCCATATCTGTGGAATGAAGATGATTAGAAAATAAATAATCTCAAAGAAAATAGCTTCCTTCTGTGTTCCTCTATAATAATAACCAAGAGATGGAGGATTCCCCAGCATGTCAGGACCCATCAGCTGTAGGACAGTAACCACAGTAAGTCTTGAATATTGGTGGTGTAGACTTGGGGAAAATGAAATAGCAAGTGAATTTCATAGTTGCCGTGAAATAGCTCCTGTAGAATAATTGACATTTCACCTTAAAATAAACAGTGAAATAATGAGAAAGTCAGTTTCTACTTGACCAACAGTGAGAGAGGTTCAAAAAATTCAGTAGACCTGTAGGTGATAGGTAGTATTTGTGCGTGTGTTAGTCACTCAGTCGTGTCCAACTCTTTGCAACTCCATGAACTGTAGCCCACTAGACTCTTCTGTCCATAGAATTCTCTGGGCAAGAATATTGGAATGGGAAGCCATTTCCTTCCCCAGGGGATCTTCCTGACCCAGGGATCAAACCGGGGTTTCTTGCATTGCAAGCAGATTCCTTTCTGTCTGCACCACCAAGAAGCCCCTATCAGTGGTAGTGAAAGTTGATTTTGCTGGGCAAGCACTGGGAATTGTCAGGCAGGTGTGCCAAGGTGACTCCCTTTGTCCTTTCTATAAAAGGACTTGAATGCATTCAAGTTTCTTTTGGATTGAAGTATTGTTTACTCTGGGCTTTCTGAGTGGCTCAGTGGTAAAGGATCCATCTGCAACGCAGGAGCCACAGGAGATGCCTATTCGATCCCTGTGTCGGGAAGATCCCCTAGAAGAGCGCGTGACAACCCACTCTAGTATTCTTGCTCAGAGAATCCCCATGGACAGAGGAGCCTGGCAGGCTACAGTCCATGGGGTCATAGAGAATTGGACACAACTGAAGTGACTTACCACAACACACAATGCTTACTTTCCAAGGGGTTTTGGGCAGGGTGAGGGGATGACACATGAGTTAGATGAGACCCTAAGGAGGGGCTGGTGTCAAAAATGGGAGGCAGTGAGCTGTGAACTGAAGCTTTCTCTGCATCTGAAGTGGAATTCAAGGGAGGGAGGCATCTTGGGGCCAAAGAAAGGCTTGAGAGGCAAAATGGGGCCCAGTGCGGTGATGGCCAGGAACCCCTTAGACCAAGGATAAAGTCAGCATGGAGCCCAAAGAGGCATGAAGTGTCAGCAGAGCTTGGAGATAAACAGAGTGATGGGTGTGGGGGGTGCCCAGCAACTACATGGGACGCCAGAAAGGGTCAGATGCCAGGCTGGGCTGCCAGCGGTCCAGACAACCAGAGGAAAGTCTAACCCCTGTGTCATCTCAGGGATTTGGGACCAGGAGCAGGGATGAGATGTCCCAGCGTCCAGAAGCAGCAATATTTAGGAAGGCAGAGACAGAAAATAAGTATGTGTTATATATTTTTATATATAATAAAAATAAATAGCAACCTTTTCAGGGTTGTGCAGAACAGCCTGGTACCCAGAAGAACCTGGGAGAAGTTCCTACACCCATGGGAAAGCCAGAGAGGCTGACCTCAGGGTGGGGGTGCATCTTAGGGTGAATGCTAAAGGCCATTCCTCTCCAGGTCAGAGGACCCCACTGGTGGATCCCCCCTCTCCCCTCTCTTATGGGCAGCAACCTAGAAGTGTTGCTAGGATAGAGTCCAGTTGGGAGACAGCAATATGAACCACAGCCCTCCTTCTTAAAAGCGGGTCACATCATCACATTGCTTCATTTAGACTCTAGGCCAAGATCTATTGGTCTCTGTCTAAGGTTAGTGATGGAATCCCTAAAGACCCAGAGACTGAGGGTGCTAGTGAGACCGCAAAGCAAAGGGAAAGTTGTTCTAGTCCCCAGGCCTGTGCTGGCAGCGATGAAGGACAGGGAAGAAGGTGACATCCTCCTTCCTTCATCCTTCAGAGCTGCAGAATAAAGGGAAGAGGTTTCCCTGTGCATCTGGAGGGCCAGCCCAGCATGATGCTCCTTGCATCTGTCATGGGGAAGGAAGCGATCAGCACCTTGAATGCTTCCAAGGCAGCTCATGTCCTGATACATCAGCACAGAGAAGCCATAAGAAGACCAGAGGGTGACGAACCCTGAAGGTGGATCGTGAAGATAAGCATCACCTCCATATGGTAGTGATAGACATGGGAGCTGGAAGCTGATGCGGAGTTTCAGATCCCTCTGTGGGCTGGCAAATCTAGAAGCATAGCACTCCAGATAATCTCAGCTGCCAGTGAGCATGGGGGCTTTGTGATAACCAAGATCAAGTTCTGAGATGACCAGAAAGCCCATGTAACTCTCCCTACAAGCGGCTCATTTTTCAGGCTGCCTGAGACGGAAATGTGATGCTGTCTGGGACCCAGGGAGCGGGCAGGAGAGGCTGTAGCTGGTGGCCACTCCAGGTGTCAGAGGAGGCTGCCAGGCACCACAGCTCTGCTCAGGGATGCTCAGGACTTCTTTCAACCCTGAGGACATCCTAGAGGAAAGAAAGGAAGGCAGTGTCATCCTGAGCAGGGACACCATCTAAGGAAGAACCAGGCGTGCATCACGGTTTGTGAAACTCTGGCTCCAGCAAACTCATTTTCTTTAGCAACCTAGCTTAAGGGGGTGCCAGTAACATCTCTTTTTTTGTCAACTATGTACAGAAAGGCCTTCCCAAGTGGCACTAGTGGTAAAGAACTCACCTACCATTGCAGGAGACATGGGTTCAATCCCTGGGTNAGGATGGGATACATGCACTAATCGACCTCTTAGAAGGATGAAAGGAAAGCAGTGAACACTGGGGAGCTGATTATAACAGGCTGACCTTATTTCCTTGTTTGAAAAGATGACTGGTGCTACTGGAACAGAGGCGTGTGGGTACCACACACAGAGGGTTTCAGCAGGTTGTTTGATTCCTACCTGGGACAGATCCTGTGGTCAATATGGAAAGAGATGTACTTTGGAAACGTACAATATATACCTTTGGAAAGATAACTGTACGTTTTGGTGACTGGTTGGAAAGCAAAATAGCAAGAACTCTGGTTGATATTGTTTACCAGTGCAAAGATTTGTGCTCATAGTTCATCTGAAGATATAATTAGACTACTTATGAAATATAGAGTTCCTCCCAAACCAATTATTAGAAGATTAAAATATACTCTTTCTATTGGCAAAGCAAGTGAAGGCAAAGTCCAGGGGACATGGCAGACATGAGAAATACTTGGCGTCCCCTTCCTAGTGGCTGGTGCCAAGCCAATCTGTAGCTGTTTATTGTCTTGAATATGTACTCAAATTAGCTGTGCAGCAGCCCATCTGCCGTCTCCTCCAGACTCACTTGATAGGCCTTGGGAAAAGGAAATCCTGCCAAAATGCAAATAACCTACTAAACTGATAATAAAGGGAAAGATAAGGTCTGTGGGGGGATGGGGTAGAAATAAGTGACTGTCTTCTCAGCTTCTCTTTGTCTTTCTTCCACCTGTATTTCTTCCTGTTAGAGAAATACCAGGTGTGGACCAGGAGACCCTGGTCTCAACTGGAAATGCCAGGTCAGAACCCGAAGTAATGGGGGAATTAGGAGGTTTCCATTTAAGAATGCAACTTGCAACTTCCTAAACTGGTCTCAGCTCCTGACTTGGTTTCTACTGATCAGCTTGTTGCCGTGGAAGCCTGATCAGATCTGTGCTTTTCCAGGTGCAGGGTTGAGGTCTCTGCCCCTCTCAGCAGTCTATTGCCTGAGTTCCCCAGGCTGCCTTGTCATTAACCCATGAGCCCAGCCCCCTTGCTGCCCACCCCC
>SJYW01023058.1:151400-165818 GCA_006410735.1 Raphicerus campestris
TAAACTCCAGGAGTTGGTGGTGGACAGGGAAGCCTGGCATGCTGCAGTCCATGGGGTCGCAAAGAGTTGGACACAACTGGGCGAGTAAACTGGACTAACTGAACTGAACTTCCACCTTTGAGATGCTGATTCTTAAGACACCAGGCTTGCTTTTATTCTTTAATTATTTAAAAAGATTTACTTACTTATTCATTTGGCTGTGCTGGGTCTGTTTCTGCATATAGGCTTTCTCTAGTTGCGACGAGCAGGGGCCACTCTTCATTGCAGTACGTGGGCTTATCATTGCAGTGGCTTCTCTTGTCTCGGAGCACAGGCCCTAGGGCACGTGGGCTCAGTAGTTGTGATGCACCAGCTTAATCACTCTGCAACATGTGGGATCTTCCCATACCAGGGATCAAACCAGTGTCGCTTGCATTGCAAGGTGGATTCTTAACCACTGGACCACCAGGGAAGCCCCTAGCCTTGCTTTTATACAGTAAGCCAACTGTGACCCTGAGAACAGCTGTGATCTATACAAGATCACACATAGGAATGCAGCCTCATTGGGCCCAGAACACCTCCTTCCTCATGCTACCTGCGACTTACTGTTGAACGGAATCAGATGCTGAAAGGTGCACCCATATCTTTCTTTCTTGCTGAATCTGCATAGCTGGTAAACCACTCTGGCTGCCAGGAGGAATGGGCCTCACTTCCTGCCATGTGATCTAAGCTGGTCTTCCTCCCTGCATGTCTCATTGTCTGCTACACATTTCTCCCAGGTGGCACCACAGCTAAGGCTCTGTCTCTACAGGATGGAAACAGTGCTCCCTAAAGAGCTGGTGACCCTTGAGTTGTGTCCTTGCACACAGCCATGTATTAGCATAACATCTGGAGGTGATATGAGGAGGAAGTGGGGAGGGCTGGGGCTGGGGTGATGAGAATGAGTGATTCTAGAGGAGGCTGGGCATATATTTGCAGAGGTGGGCAGCACAGCAAGGGCTTCCCTGGCATGGTGTCTTGTTGCTATCCGTCCCTGACCAGGAAGGCCTAGGCTCTGGAAGTGCTCCCACTCCAGCCAGCACCTTATGTCAGTGTCCTATGGCCTCAGGACATTCTCTAGTCACTTATACTCAGCCCCAGTCTCCATTAGTATCCAGAAACTCAGCAAGCTTATGAAATGATCCTACAGGATTCACTTCCTGCCCCTGATCTCCATGTCTCTTTCCCAAGCTGACCCTTGATCATTTGGAGGTTTGAAGATATTTTCATTACTGCATGTTTGTTAGGATTAGTTTTTGCCACTAGTGACAGAAAACCCAAGATAATAATGGCTGAAAGAAAATAGGAATTTATTTCTACCTTGTGTAGGAGTCCATGCTGCTGTGGCACCTCTATAGTATCAAGGACTTTGCCATCGTTTGTGATGTCGTTCTGCCATCCTAAGTATGTGATTTTCACCTCATGGTCCGATATGGCTGCACATGCTTCAGCCATCACATCTTCATTCCATCCACAAGAAGAAAGGAGGGCATGTGCTTTCTCATGAAAGACATCTCTTGAATGTTTCACCCAGTACCTCTGCTCAAATCACTTTCACCAAGATGAAGTTACGTGGCTGTAGCTAGGTAGTTACATTGCCGCAGAAAGGCTGGGAAATGTAGTCTTTATAGCAGGTGATCTGACTCTCAGCTGAGAGTTGATAATTCTAGGACTCAAGGTGATAAAGAACTCACCTTGCAGAAGATATAAGAGACTTGGGTTTGATACCTGGTTCGGGAAGATCCCCTGGAGAAAGACTTGGCAATCCATTGTAGTGTTCTTGCCGGGAGAATCCTATGGACAGAGGAGCATGGAGGGCTATGGTCCGTAGGATCTCAAAGAGTTGGACACAGCCACAGCACAGAACTCAAGATAAAGGAAATCAAATATTGGGATAGACAACTGGCCCTGCCTCTTATGGTCATTTTCAGACCCAGGTAGTATTTGAATTAGAACCAAATGTTTCAGATCAATGATTCCAAGCCGCATTATGTACCACAAGAGGTTTGAGGTTGTGCTGGATTGCTTAGGCATTCCTCCAAGAGAAGCCAGAACTGGCATTATAGTTTTATCCAATTATTATTTAGTAATATAATTAATTAGGATTGGTGTGGAATGCAGATTAGAGGAGAAAGCTGCCAGCAGTAATCAAAGCTTAAAGGCAGAAGACAAGACTGGTAGATATATAGCATTTTCTCTGATGCCATCATCAGTTTGCTGGAGATATTTGCACATGTGCTTGGAGCCAGGCAAAGAGATTAACTGTAACCATAGCAAGAAGAGAAAAATGGACCAAGTCTTAGTACCAGAAGAGATGGTTGTTTTGAATCAGCATTGGGTACATTCTATAGCACAATAGAGCCTGTGAATCTTAGCAGCATTTGGGTCCTGATATAATTCTTTTGTAAAATGAAAGCCTGAATCTGGAGCCTGGATCTGGGATGTCAGGTTTCATGGGGGTTTCAAAGAAGCAGTTTGAGGAATGGCATCTATATTATTTGAACATTGATAGCTAAGTATATTTTCTCAGATAGTATAGGGCTGAGTGGATCATTCTGTGTTTTTTCTAGAATATTCTGTCTTGTTTTTAGAAAATACTTCAGATAACTTCTGTGTAGCCCATAATGGGCTGCCTTCCCAGTTTGTTTGGTTTTTTTTTTGCCTAACAGCAAACACAAAGTTTTCGCTTTAGAAGAGAAAGTGCCTGAAGAGGTGGGAAAGTAAGAGTTTTCTTCAGTCTAATCATTCCAAACAATTGGAACATAGCAGTCCTCACACTCACAGGTAATAACGAGCTCTTCCCGGCAAGTGGAATCTAGGGCGGGACCGAAGATGTGGGTAAACCCGGCCATGGCTTGCAGGGGGAGGCTGTGAATAAGTTAAGTCCTGAAATTAAAGTAGACAGATCTCACATTTTTTACAAATNCTCACAGGTAATAACGAGCTCTTCCCGGCAAGTGGAATCTAGGGCGGGACCGAAGATGTGGGTAAACCCGGCCATGGCTTGCAGGGGGAGGCTGTGAATAAGTTAAGTCCTGAAATTAAAGTAGACAGATCTCACATTGTTTACAAATGCTTTCTGTAGTTTCTTGCTTTGCTTTCACTGACTACTCAGGATGTCTGCTTTAGTGTAATCCTCTTTAGTCATCAGTATCCAGCATCCTCCAAACTTCAGTGGATTTTGGTGGGCTCATTCGTCACAGACATACACATTGAAAGTATGTTTGAATTTGTGCTAAAGACAGGCTGAGAAGATGTTTTCTTACACTGAATGCATTGCTTCTTCGTTGTACTAATAACTGTAAAAAAAAAAAAAAGTGTGATAAACTCATACATTTGCTCCTGCACTTTCCTCATGTTATGTAGGTCATGTCTTTTCAGTCAGCATGATATTTGTTCAGAGGAGATGTTTTATCTCAGTAAAATGTGTCCATTCTCAGTGAGAGAGACGCCAGGACTTGGGCATCTGACAACGCTGGTTGCCTCTCGGCCCCACCCCTCACTAGCTGCCTGTCCCTGGCAAATGACCCTGTTCCTGGAGATCTCAGTTTTCATTTTCCTATGATAAAGATTCTTTACTGGCTGAGCTAACAGGGAAACTTCCACCAGCTTCCCCAATGGCTCAGATGGTAAAGAATCAGCCCAAAGTATAGGAGACCCAGTTTTGGGCTTTCCTGATAGTTCAGTTGATAAAGAATCTGCCTGCAATACAGGAGACCCCAGTTTGATTCCTGAGTAGGGAAGATGCTCTGGAGAAGGGGTAGGCTACCCACTGCAGTATTCTTGGGCTTCCCTTGTGGCTCAGCTGGTAAAGAATCCACCTGCAATGCTGGAGACCTGGGTTCGATCCCTGGGTTGGGAAGATCCCCTGGAGAAGGGAAAGGCTACCCATTCCAGTATTCTTTCCTGGAGAATCCCATGGACAGAGGAGCCTGGTGGGCTATAGTCCGTGGGGTCACAAAGAGTTGGACGCAACTGAGTGTCTAACAGTTTCACACTTTCCTGATAGAGATGGCCATGCCTCCCTCCAGGAGGATGGAATGAGTTCTAGAGGATGTGAAGGGTCCAGTCAATGCCCAGTTCCCTGCAGCTGCTTAGTCAGTGGGCATTTCCTTTCTTTGTCTTGGTTTTCCAGAACTTTACCTTCTTTGGAGGTGAAGGGGGAGTGGAACCCTGCCAGTTGGTGTTTAAGGCAAGAAATAATAATCTGGTTTGTCACTAAAATTTGAGAAGCTGCTGTGGGTGGGACTCAAGGTCCCTGGGGCAAATTAAAGAAATTCTTGCTCTCTATCTATGGTTCTGAAAGTGTGGTCCTCAACCCCATAGCAGCATCGCCTGGAAACCTGTCAGAAATGAAGATTCTCAGCGCCCGCACCCCAGACTTGTCAGTTAGAAGCTCTGAAGATGAAGCCCAGAAATCTGCATCTTAACCAGACTTCTGGGTGATTTGAATGTACCCTAACATTTGAGAACACTCCGCTCTATATATGGGTTCTCAGACCTTGCTAGACCTGAGAATTCTGAGGTGTGTTTTGAAATACGTGCACCAGGGCCCTGATCCCAGAGTCTGTGATTTTCTGGGAGGCTGGGGTAGAACCCAGACATGAGGATGTTTTAAAGGTTCCCAGGTAATTTCACTGTGTGCCATGATTGAAAAATTTTGCTCTAAAGAGTTTCCATCTTGTCCTCTTTTCCTTCCATCTTCCCCTCCCCACCTCCTCCTCTTCTCTCCTCCTTCATGTTGGAATTAGGGAAGAACCCACTTGTAACTTGAATCCAGAGGGGCTCACAGGAAGTGGAGGAGATGCTACCCATATACCACAGAAAATTTCTATTGCTTTTGCTTCATTCCTACAGCGCTCTGCTCTGTGATGCAAGTCTGACTTTAAATGTACCACACACATTCATGTACAAAAAGTTTGAAAAAACTGAGAAACTTTGAAGAAGAAAATAGAAATACCACATAATCATAATCCAGTTCCTCCAAAGATCTCATTACATGTTACCATTTTATGAGTTGAGAGAGTAGCGTTGACATATATACACTACCATGTGTTAAATAGGTAGCCAGTGGGGAGCTGCTGTATAGCACAAGCTGCTGTATAGCACAGAGTTCAGCTTGGTGCTCTGTGATGACCTGGAGAGCTGGGATGGGGGCAGGTGGGGGACAGGCTCCAAAGGGAGGGGATATTACAGTTGATTCATGTTGTTGTACAGCAGAAACTAACACAGCATTGTAAAGATATTGTACTACAATAAAAAAAACTATGGTAAAAAGAATTATAAAAATAAGTAAATATGTAACATTTTGCTGTATTAGCCTCCAATCTTGCACTTCTATGTTATTTTCAATATGAAATTAGGATCATGTATATGTATACACACACACTCACACACACACACAGTTGCTTTTTTATCTGACATTATGATAATTTTGCATGATATTCTCGGAATTCTGTTTCAAAGCCAGCATCAGATTTTACTGTGTGGATTTGTCGTAATTGTCTCAGCCATTTCACTCTGGTTAATTCCATTTTGTTTTTTTCCAGGAAAAGTTCAAATATCCTTGTAAATAAATCCTTGCTTTTCTGATTATTTCCTTAGATAGATTCCTAGAAGTAGAATCACTGAGCCAAAACTTTTAAACCGTTTAAAGGTTCTTGTTACTTAGTGCTAAATTCATTTTCCCAAAGGGCTATGTATGCCATTATCACTCCCACCCTCTGAAAGTGTGCCGTTTGCTTGTACTTTTGCTAACATTGGTGCTTATCTTAACAAACAAACAAAACTTGTCACTTTGCTGAGCCAAGTGGTCATGTTCTTGCCCTCTAGCAGCTCTCTGTGGACGTGGTCACAGATTTCTAAACCTATGGTCTTATCTTCCTTTCATTCATCTTTTGGGTCATGTTNAGATGAAGCCCAGAAATCTGCATCTTAACCAGACTTCTGGGTGATTTGAATGTACCCTAACATTTGAGAACACTCCGCTCTATATATGGGTTCTCAGACCTTGCTAGACCTGAGAATTCTGAGGTGTGTTTTGAAATACGTGCACCAGGGCCCTGATCCCAGAGTCTGTGATTTTCTGGGAGCCTGGGGTAGAACCCAGACATGAGGATGTTTTAAAGGTTCCCAGGTAATTTCACTGTGTGCCATGATTGAAAAATTTTGCTCTAAAGAGTTTCCATCTTGTCCTCTTTTCCTTCCATCTTCCCCTCCCCACCTCCTCCTCTTCTCTCCTCCTTCATGTTGGAATTAGGGAAGAACCCACTTGTAACTTGAATCCAGAGGGGCTCACAGGAAGTGGAGGAGATGCTACCCATATACCACAGAAAATTTCTATTGCTTTTGCTTCATTCCTACAGCGCTCTGCTCTGTGATGCAAGTCTGACTTTAAATGTACCACACACATTCATGTACAAAAAGTTTGAAAAAACTGAGAAACTTTGAAGAAGAAAATAGAAATACCACATAATCATAATCCAGTTCCTCCAAAGATCTCATTACATGTTACCATTTTATGAGTTGAGAAAGTAGCGTTGACATATATACACTACCATGTGTTAAATAGGTAGCCAGTGGGGAGCTGCTGTATAGCACAAGCTGCTGTATAGCACAGAGTTCAGCTTGGTGCTCTGTGATGACCTGGAGAGCTGGGATGGGGGCAGGTGGGGGACAGGCTCCAAAGGGAGGGGATATTACAGTTGATTCATGTTGTTGTACAGCAGAAACTAACACAGCATTGTAAAGATATTGTACTACAATAAAAAAAACTATGGTAAAAAGAATTATAAAAATAAGTAAATATGTAACATTTTGCTGTATTAGCCTCCAATCTTGCACTTCTATGTTATTTTCAATATGAAATTAGGATCATGTATATGTATACACACACACTCACACACACACACAGTTGCTTTTTTATCTGACATTATGATAATTTTGCATGATATTCTCGGAATTCTGTTTCAAAGCCAGCATCAGATTTTACTGTGTGGATTTGTCGTAATTGTCTCAGCCATTTCACTCTGGTTAATTCCATTTTGTTTTTTTCCAGGATAAGTTCAAATATCCTTGTAAATAAATCCTTGCTTTTCTGATTATTTCCTTAGATAGATTCCTAGAAGTAGAATCACTGAGCCAAAACTTTTAAACCGTTTAAAGGTTCTTGTTACTTAGTGCTAAATTCATTTTCCCAAAGGGCTATGTATGCCATTATCACTCCCACCCTCTGAAAGTGTGCCGTTTGCTTGTACTTTTGCTAACATTGGTGCTTATCTTAACAAACAAACAAAACTTGTCACTTTGCTGAGCCAAGTGGTCATATTCTTGCCCTCTAGCAGCTCTCTGTGGACGTGGTCACAGATTTCTAAACCTATGGTCTTATCTTCCTTTCATTCATCTTTTGGGTCATGTTTATCTTTTACTGTCTGATAGCACTTGTTTGGGAATTTTCATCTTATCTTGGGATTTGAAGCCATCTGGAATTCCCAGCTCTGCTCTCTTGTAACTCTTTCTTCACTGTATCTGGGCTTCATCTTCACTGCCATTGAACCTTTGAACCCATTCATGTCATGCATGCCAGCTTACCAGGGAGACCTCTAGGACAGCTCCCCTAAGAGGCCCTTAATAAATGCTCTGGGGTGTGGTAGCAAAGGGCATACATAGGATTAAAATAAAAATTAAACTATTATAGGCCATCAACCAAGGTATAAGTCATCTAATACAGAAGTGACACTGCATCTGCACACAACACACACACACACAACACACACACACACCTCAACACACACCCTCAAGTACACTTCTACAGTACATCATGCAGGGAAGTCTTTAAAGGACCTTCAACTGAAAAAATCAGAGAATCCATTTTCTTGGCCTTCCATGACAAATGAATGAATTCTCGAAGCACAGAATGATTATAATTGTAGACTTCCCTTTTAAAATGAATGTGCCTTACTTTCATGGAGGAGAGGTTGAGAACGTTTCCACTAGCCATTTAACATTGTGCAGCCTTCAAGGCAATGGCATCCCACTCCAGTACTCTTGCCTGGAAAATCCTATGGACGGAGGAGCCTGGTGGGCTGCAGTCCATGGGATCGCTAAGAATCAGACATGACTGAGCGAATTCACTTTTACCTTTCACTTTCATGCACTGGAGAAGGAAATGGCAACCCACTCCAGTGGTCTTGCCTGGAGAATCCCAGGGATGGGGGAGCCTGGTGGGCTGCCGTCTATGGGGTCACACAGAGTCAGACACAACTGAAGTGACTTAGCAGCAGCAACAGCCTTCCCAGCTTGTCACAATGGCTAAGGCCATGTAGATCAAGCCAAAATAGCTTACCTTTAGCTTTGGGATCTCCTAGGAAGATCTCTGGGCTTCCCAGGTGGCTCAGTGGGTAAAGAATCTGCCTGCAATGCAGGAGACATGGATTTGATCCCTGGGTTAGGAAGGTCCCCTGAGGAGGGCATGGCAACCCATTCTGGAATTCTTGCCTAGAGAATCCCCTGGACAGAGGAGCCTGATGGGCTACAGTCCGTAGGGTTGCAATGAGTCAGATATGACTGCAGCCACTTAGCATGCATGCAGGAAAGTCTCTGTGCTGGAAGAGTGGATATGAAGTTGTAAGTCATCATTGCTCTAATTCATGAGGCTTCTTCTGGTACCTTCCCATCCTAGCTGCTCTACTTTTGAAAGTGTAGACATCTACCTGCCAGCTTCAATTCAAGTTTAGAGCATCTGTGGTCAATGGTGAATTAAACAGAGGCCCAACTATTGGTGAATTTCAAGAATCTGGCATTATTTGAGAGGTGGGAAGTTTAGGCAAGACAAGAGGAGAAAGGATTGAACTCTTCTATTTAAAAGTCAGGGCCACATTACATTGTTTTCTATTTGTCTGCAGAGTGATTCTTTTTTTTTTCTTAAGGCAAATCAGATAACTGATGGGGCAGAAAGAAACTGATGGCCTTGCTTTTATCCCAGAGGCTCCTGGATGTGTTCTGTCCTATCCATTCACCCATCCACCCATTCACATATCCATTCACCTACTCACCCATTCAGCCAGCCAGTCAGCCACCCAACTAGCCAGCCAGTCATCCATCCATCTATCCATCCACCTACTCATCTACCCATTCATCTATCCATTCACCACATATCCATCCATCCACCCACTCATCCATCCACCCATGCATCCACCCACTCATCCATCCACCCACACATCCATCCGTCCACCATCTGTCTTTCCAACACACGTTTGTTAAGCATATACTACCAGAAAGCAGTCACTTTTGCCCCTGGTTTTCTGAAGCACTGTAATACTGTATAACACATGAGTATGTGCTGTGTTTCCAGAGGCTCAGGTATGGACTCATTTGAATATGCAGGGTTTTGGTTTTTTTTTTTCACTTAAACTGGATGCTATGGCAGATAAATAGGAAATTAGCCAATAATAAGGTCCAATCTATTCAAAGACAGTAGTCATAGCATGTAAATAGTGATTCAGGGGGCACTTGGAGAATAGCTTTAATTTTGGTGAGAGAACCTCCAGGCTATAGACAGAGTTGCCCAGTCTGCTTCTTCTTCCATACAATTCCTTTTAGTTCTTAATTTAAAAAATAAAGATCTGTAGTTATGTTTAGCTCATTCTGTGGGTGTTGCAGACTTGGGTAATGGCCTCCAATGATGTCCTTTTCCTAATCCCTGGACCTGTGAATATGTGGTAAAGGGACTTTGCAGAGGTGGCAGGAGGAACTAACATGAGGGGTAAGGTGCTGTTCAATGCAGAAGAAATTTCAAATATTTTATCCTAAGGGGCTTCCCTGGTGACTCAGTCAGTAAAGAATCTGCCTGCAATGTGGAAGACCTAGGTTCAATCCCTCGGTCAGGAAGATTCCTTGGAGGAGGAAATGGCAACCCACTCCAGTATTCTTGCCTGGAGAATCCTATCGACAAAAGAACCTGGTGGGCTATTGTCCATAGGTTGCAAAGAGTTGGACACAAAGGTCCATCTAGTCAAGGCTATGGTTTTTCAAGTGGTCATGTATGGATGTGAGAGTTGGACTGTGAAGAAAGCTGAGCACCAAAGAATTGATGCTTTTGAACTGTGGTGTTGGAGAAGCCTCTTGAGAGTCCCTTGGACTGCAAGGAGATCCAACCAGTCCATTCTAAAGGAGATNGAAGGGGACGACAGAGGATGAGATGGTTGGATGGCATCACCGACTCAATGGACATGAGTTTGGGTGAACTCTGGGAGTTTGTGATGGACAGGGAAGCCTGGCGTGCTGCGGTCTGTGGGGTGGCAAAGAGTCAGACACGACTGAGCACCTGAACTGAACTGACCTATACCCTGGCTGTTCAGACTGATTGGGATTTAAGCAAACTCTCAAAAGCTCAGTGTGCAATAAACCGACATGTCAGTTAATCATGATCCAAGCCATATTTTAAAACCACACATGTATAACCACACATGTATAACTTTGTTTTTGTTTCTCAACATTCTTTCTAAATGTGCACAGTAGGTGATCTTATCTGTCCCTAAGTGAAAACTCTTCCAGGTTTGGTATTTTTATCCTGACATCTTAGTTTTAGGAAAATTGTATAGAAGCTTTAAATAACATCATTTCATTAATCTTATTTCCAATATTTTTGCCAGAATGTTGAAATACATTCGTATGTATTCAAGCATTATTCAATTTTCAGACATTATTTCTATTAGAAATTTGTTATACATTATTATACTAGCCTTTCAGTGGTTATTATAGGAATTACTATACATATCCTTGATGTATTATAGTCTACTTAATACTTTGAATAATTTATAAATGATACAAGAGATTTATCTATGATTAGCTTCATTTCCTCCATAACTATGATCTCTGCACTACCGGTAACATATTTTTCTTCTATGTGTTATAAAGTTTATGGCCCATTGTTGTTATGTTTGTGTTAATACTACAATTTTCTATATAGAACCACATAATCAACATTTCTTCCAGNCAAGAGATTTATCTATGATTAGCTTCATTTCCTCCATAACTATGATCTCTGCACTACCGGTAACATATTTTTCTTCTATGTGTTATAAAGTTTATGGCCCATTGTTGTTATGTTTGTGTTAATACTACAATTTTCTATATAGAACCACATAATCAGCATTTCTTCCAGTACTAAGCTTTATTCTGGAAAATTTTCAGCCTGTACCAAGTTCTTTTGCACTAAATTGTACAATATTTCTTGTATGATAGCATCTAACAACATAAGATTTGATAGAAAATATTATTCTGTCTTATTTTTGAAGGACATTTGCATGGAGTATATAAATCTGGTTGATAGGTTTGTATTTTTTTTTAAATATTTGCTTTTCACTTTTTAAAGTCTTGTTCAATTGTCTTCTGATATCTATAGGTTGTGGTAAAGAGGCAGTCATAATCTTATTGCTAGTTAAATTAAATTGTCTTTATTTTATATCCATTATTATGACTTTCTATTTCTTTGGATTATAGGAGTTTGTATTAGAGCTACTTTCTTTGTGTTTATCTAACGTGTTTTACTGAGTTTATTTAATCTGCAACTAATGTCTTAGTTTTATAAACACTTCACCTATGATTTTATTAAAAAATATTCATCCTTTATCTTTTGACTTTTATATTTTTCCTTTCAGAAGTACAAGTCAGTATATATTTTGATCTTTGACTGTTTTTTCCACATGTTAAATGCATTGTTTTGTTTGCACCACTTTTTTCTGTTTACATTTTATACTGATCTGTCTTGAAATGCATTAATCTTTCTACTCCATCCTTATACCCATCCAGTGAATTAATTCTACACACTTTAAATTTCAGGATGTTCATTTTATTCTTTTTCTTTTTTTTCAATTTTAGATCTCTGAAGTTCTATACCTTTAAACTAATCTCTTCATGTTCCCTCTCTTTTCTTATCATGAAAGTGAAGTGAAATGAAGTGAAAGTGCAAGTCACTCAGTCATGTCCGATTCTTTGTGACTCCATGGACTTCTCTAAGCAGTCGTATGGAATTCTCCAGGCAGAATTCTGGAGTGGGTAGCCTTTCCCTTCTCCAGGAGATCTTCCCAACCCAGGGATAGAACTCAGGTCTCTGGCATTGCAGGGGGATTCTTTACGAGCTGAGCCACAAGGGAAGCCCAAGAATACTGGGGTGGGTAGCCTATCCCTTCTCCAGAGAGTCTTCGCAACCCAGGAATAGAACCATAGTCTCGCATTGCAGGAGGATTCTTACTGAGCTACATTCTTATCAAGGGTATTATGTAATACATAAAGTATATGTGAAAATGTTTATAATGTTAACTAAATCTCAGTTCAGTTCAGTTCATTCACTCAGTCATGTCCGACTCTTTGCGACCCCATGAATGGCAGCACGTCAGACCTCCCTGTCCATCACCAACTCCTGGAGTTCACCTAAACTCATGTCCATCGAGTCGGTGATGCCATCGAGCCATCTTATCCTCTATCTCCCCCTTCTCCTCCTTCCCCCAATCCCTCCCAGCATCAGAGTCTTTTCCAATGAGTCACCTCTTCGCATGAGGTGGCCAAAGTATTGGAGTTTCAGCTTTAGCATCAGTCCTTCCAATGAACACCTAGGACTGATCTCCTTTAGAATGGACTGGTTGGACTATAATCAGTGAGATTATTTTTTCATTGAGTAATATCATTTCTCTGCCTCCTTACTCTTCAAGTATTAATTTCATGAAAAATATGTGTATAAAAAGTAAATATTTAATGATTTTATTTTACTCAGCACAGATTTTTTTCCTTTAATTTTATTAGAAAATCTAGTGAGAAGCTGATAATTTCAGTCTGTTCAGTATTTGGGTAGGTTCAGGATTGGACTGCAGCTTCAATACATAAAGCTCTGGTTTCTATTGTCTCATATATAAAACCTCTTATATTTTTGTTACAGTAGCCTCACACATTTTTGTTTTCTAAGCCCTACCGGTTTATAGAAATTTTGCTCTGTACAGTAGTAGCCAGCTTTGCAGACTACTATGCCACTTTGTAACTAAGTAATAATCCTGTGGAGAAATCCTCCAGTGCATCAATAATTATATTATATTTTATTTTTTTATTTATCTATTTGTCACAAACTACTATTTTCACCTTTATTTTTCTCACTAGTAAAGATTTTTCTCCCATTGACATACTCAATCCTCAGTCCATGTCCCAAATCTGAAAATGCTCTTGGAGAAGAAAGCAGCTAGAATTCTCAGCTCACCTATGAATGACTCTTCCTCACTGAAGTTTTAGTTCATCTAGTTTTATTTGTATTAGCAGCTTTCTGATAACTTTTATATGAACTTTCATTTTAGCTACTTTTATTTTGCTTGCTATAGTGAGATTGATGATCTGCCATTACCTGTCTTCTACATGGAAGTGGAAGAAGATAATGCTATTATGTCATATTTTATTTCCTCATTGATAGAAGTTATTTAACCACTTATTTATAAAATGATCATACCAAGTAATATAACTGAACAATATATTGACAAAGAAATTATATTGATTTGGCTGGGAGGCTGAATCTATGATGTTGGGTAAATGTCTTTTTTCTACGAAATGTAGATAATGCCTTCTCCCTACTTATCTTTCAGAGAAACTCTGAGAGTTTTTAAGTTAGAAAAAATATCCAGATCTTGTTTATATCTAGGATGAGGTAGAAGTTGCATAATGCAGGAAAATATTTTTACTATTTCCAAGTTGTTCATAAAGTGGAGAACTTTTACAACATTCTTCTAAGTTCATTGGAGAGTCTTATCCCACCATTTAGAGATCAAAGGACTTAATCCTATTTTTAAGCCACTTTAAGTTGGTGTATGTGCATACCACAGAGATACTGTGGGTTTAATTCCAGAACACTTTAAGTAAGTGAATATTGCAACAGAGTGAGTAACACAGGTTTTGGTTTCCCAGTGCATGGTTTACTGTGCTCTATTAAGTATAAAATAGCATTATGTATAAGAAAACAATGTACATAATAAATTTAAAATAAGCATCTGAATGCAGAATTCCAAAGAATAGCAAGGAGAGATAAGAAAGCCTTCCTCAGCGATCAATGAATGAAATAGAGGAAAACAACAGAATGGGAAAGACTAGAGATCTCTTCAGGAAAATTAGAGATACCAAGGGAACATTTCATGCAAAGACAGGCTCAATAAAGAACGGAAATGGTATGGATCTAACAGAAGCAGAAGATATTAACAAGAGGTGGCAAGAATACACAGAACAACTGTACAAAAAAGATATTCATGACCCAGATAATCATGATGGTGTGATCACTCACCTAGAGCCAGACATCCTGGAATGTGAAGTCAAGTGGGCCTTAGAAAGCATCACTATGAACAAAGCTAGTGGAGGTGATGGAATTCCAGT
>SJYW01023058.1:166460-177263 GCA_006410735.1 Raphicerus campestris
TGAAGAACGTAGGGAAAACCGCTAGACCATTCAGGTATAACCTAAATCAAATCCCTTACGATTATACAGAGGAAGTGAGAAATAGATTTAAGGGACTAGATCTGATAGACAGATTGCCTGATGGACTATGGACAGGGATCAAGACCATCCCCAAGAAAAAGAAATACAAAAAAGCAAAATGGCTGTCTGAGGAAGCCTTACAAATAGCTCTGAAAAGAAGAGAAGTAAAAAGTAAAGATATACCCATTTGAATGCAGAGTTCCAAAGAATAGCAAGGAAAGATAAGAAAGCCTTCCTCAGTGATCAGTGCAAAGAAATAGAGGAAAACAGTAGAATGAGAAAGACTAAGAGATCTCTTCAGGAAAACTAGAGATACCAAGGGAACATTTCATGCAAAGATGAGCATAATAAAGGACAGAAGTGGTATGGACCTAACTGAAGCAGTAGAGATTAAGAAGAGGTGTCAAGAATACTCAGAAGAATTATACAGAAGAGATCTTCACCACCCAGATAATCATGATGGTGTGATCACTCACTTAGAGCCACACATCCTGGAATGTGAAGTCAAGTGGACCTTAGGAAGCATCACTGTGAACAAAGCTAGTGGAGGTGATAAAATTCCAGTTGAGCTCTTTCAAATCCTGAAAAATGATGCCATGAAAGTGCTGCACTCAACATGCCAGCAAATTTGAAAGAAGCAGCAATGGCCACAGGACTGAAAAAGGTCAGTTTTCATTCCAATCCCAAAGAAAGGCAATGCCAAAGAATGCTCAAACTACCACACAATTGCACTCATCTCACATGCTATTAAAGTAATGCTCAAAATTCTCCAAGTCAGGCTTCAACAATATGTGAAACATGAACTTCCTGATGTTCTAGCTGGTTTTAGAAAAGGCAGAGGAATGAAAGATCAAATTGCCAACATCTGCTGGATCATCGAAAAAGCAAGGGAGTTCCAAAAAACATCTATTTCTGCTTTCTTGACTATGCCAAATCCTTTGACTGTGTGGATCACAACAAACTGGAAAATTCTGAAAGAGATGGGAATACCAGACCACCTGACCTGCCTCCTGAGAAATCTGTATCCGGGTCAGGAAGTAACAGTTAGAACTGGACATGGAACAGCAGACTGGTTCCAAATAGGAAAAGGAGTACGTCAAGGCTGTATATTGTCACCCTGCTTATTTAACTTATGTGCAGAGTACATCATGAGAAATGCTGGGCTGGAGGAAGCACAAGCCGGGATCAAGATTTCTGGGAGAAATCTCAATAACCTCAGATATGCAGATGACCCCACACTTACGGCAGAAATCAAGAAAGAAGTAAAGAGCTTCTTGATGAAAGTGAAAGAGGAGAGTGAAAAAGTTGTCTTAAAGCTCATATTCAGAAAACGAAGATCATGGCATCTGGTCCCATAACTTCACGGCAAATAGATGGGAAAACAGTGGAAACAGTGCAGACTTTGTTTTGTGGGGGCTCCAAAATCACTGTAGATGGTGATTGCAGCCATGAAATTAAAAGACACTTGCTCCTTGGAAGAAAAGTTGTGACCAACCTCAACAGCATATTCAAAAGCAGAGATATTACTTTGCCAACAAAGGTCTATCTAGTCAAAGCTATGGTCTTTCCAGTAGTTATGTATGGATGTGAGAGTTGGACTATAAAGAAAGCTGAGCACCAAAGAATTGATGCTTTTGAACTGTGGTGTTGGAGAAGACTCTTGAGAGTCCCTTGAACAGCAAGGAGATCCAACCTGTCTATCCTAAAGTAAATCAGTCCTGAATATTCATTGGAAGAACTGATGATGAAACTGAAACTCCAATTCTTTGGCCACCTGATGCAAAGACCTGACTCCTTTAAAAAGACCCTGATGCTGGGAAAGACTGATGGCAGGAGGAAAAGTGGATGACAGAGGATGAGATGGTTGGATGGCATCACCAACTCAATGAACATGAGTTTGAAAGAACTCCAGGAGTTGGTGATGTACAGAGAAGCTGGCATGCTTCAGTCCATGGGGTTGCAAAGAGTTGAACACGACTGAGCGAATGAACTGAACTGAACTGAACTGATCTTGAATAAAAGTTGAGTGAGCTTACAAAGAGCAGCTATTAGGTGGAAGGGGCAGGAGGAGCCTTCAGGAGATGGGCTCTTCTCCACAGAGTCAGACACATGTTTGTCTTCCCTGGATATTTGCTCCTCACAGATTCAAAAATCTCTGTGAGGTGACTGTCTTTGCTTTTTCACCCATTGGGCATGTGGGGAGCCATGATGATTACATTCATGTGTCAACTGACTGGGCCACAGGGTGTCCCAGGATTTGGTTAAACATTATTCTGGATTGTGTCTTGAGGGTGTTTCTGGATGAGGTTAACATTTGAATTGTAGACTGAGCAAAGCGGATGGCCCTCCCCATTGATGGTGGGCCTCATCTAATCAGTTGAGGGCTTGCATGGCGCAAAAAGGCTGACTTTGCTCTGAATAAGAGGGAGTTCCTCTTACCTGACAGCCCTTTACCAGGTACATTGCTTTTTCCTGCCTTTACACTGAAACTAACACATTGACTCTCCTGGGTCACCAATATGTGCGTCCTATTGGTTCTGTGTTTCTGGAAAACCCTGACTAATACAGTGATACCGAAGACTAAGGAGAGAAAGTGCACTCTTATTTCTACATCACAAGTCTGTCCCATTTTGTATGTTTTTATTTTGTCATAAGGAAATGTTTTCACTTTTAATACACTATTCAAAATATTAGGTCTTTCTGAGAGAGTCATCTTTGCCTTTGAGAAAATCATGCTTGTTGTAAATTCTAACAGTTTTAAAGAACATTTAGTCATCAGTGACATATTCCATCTTCTCTTTCCTTTCTTAGGTGCTGGGATGCAGTGGTAGTTAAGGAGAGAATAAAACATAAGAATTTGTCAGAAAGTAGCCCTGCAACTCATAGTGTTGTTTTGGCTGTATCCTCTGGTTCAGTAATCTTTGAGTGTATTATTTTTTAAAATATATATATTTAAATATATTTTAAATATTTATAAAATATATATATAAATAAATATATTAAATAATATATTAAGATTTTAAGAAATATATTATATATATTAAATATATATTTGGGATGAACTTCATGGCGAGTAGAGCTTCCTTCAGGCTTCCCGATGAAGTGTGTTCCCTTGTTGAAACTTCTGTTATTGAAGCCTGTCTCCACGTGGATGTGTGAGTTCGCACCACCACTCTCTGAACTTGTCCTTACCACCGAGACAGAGACCCCAAACGCCCACTCCCCTCAGTATTTCATGAGCTACTGCCAGGGATCTGGGCAAAATGCAAAAATGGTAACTTCTGTGTCCTTTGTACAGAAACTACTTGGTGTTAAAGGCAGATTTGTTCCAATTCTACTCCAGGATTTGGCTTAAAATTTCCGTAAGTATTTTTGAAGAGTGACTTTTTCTCCACATGCTTCTCTGGAAACAAAGCTGATATGCTGTTGCAGCTCAGCAGAGCACATACATGAATGAGTAACATAGTCTCAAAAATCACAGTTTCATATTCTCCACATCCCTTTGTTCCCTAATGAAAATCTCTTCTTGTCGTATTATAGCTCACTCATGCATTGTCACATGGGCAAGTCGTTACAAAACTTTGATCTTCAGTGTTTGTGTCCTTTTATAACTTGCTCCATTACCTGGTGGAAAGTGAAGCCAAACAAAGTCACTGCTAATCAGAGACGCTGGCTTCTAGAATTCTGTTCCACACTTGCTGCTCAGAAACAGCTAAGTATTTCAGGCTATGGATAATTTAGTTTCTCTCTGCCCAGACGTGTGAGCATGCAGGCTAAGTTGCTTCAGTTGTGTCCGACTCCTTGTGACCCTGTAGCCCACCAGGCTCCTCTGTCCATGAGATTCTCCAGGCAGGAATACTGGAGTGGATTGCCATGCCCTCCTGCAGGGGATCTTCCCGACCCAGGGATTGAACGGGCATCTCTATGTCACCTGCATTGGCAGGCGGGTTCTTTACCACTAGTGCCACCTGGGAAGCCCCTGCCCAGATAAGGACTGTGGCTGGTTGAAACCCTCAGCCACTCAACAGTGGATTGTTGCCATGTGGGTTACTGGATCCAATGTTGCCAGATCTTGCAGGTTTTTCCAAGAAAAGTCTGGTATCTAGGCTTTGAATTTTGACAGTTAATTCATAATATACAAGCAGATAGAATAAAACCTACCTGGAAGGTCACATGTGGCCTTCATAGAACTTCAGATTCTTACCTCTTTTGTGTATAGCAATATGTGATGAAAATAGTTAGAGATAGCCCCAGAAGGCTAGCAACTAAAGGGCAAGTTACACACTTAGCATTACAAAGTGATTTTTTTTTTTTATGTACACTATGGTTTATCAGTGGTTCTTAAACTCTAGCATGCCTCAGAATCTCCTGAAGCCTTGTTAAAATATATGTTATTCGGCTGCTCTTCCAAGATTTGAGTCAGTATGTCTGCGATAATGTCCAGGAATTTACATTGCAAACAAATTTCCAGGCGATGCTGATGCTGCNTAGTTAAGGAGAGAATAAAACATAAGAATTTGTCAGAAAGTAGCCCTGCAACTCATAGTGTTGTTTTGGCTGTATCCTCTGGTTCAGTAATCTTTGAGTGTATTATTTTTTAAAATATATATATTTAAATATATTTTAAATATTTATAAAATATATATATAAATAAATATATTAAATAATATATTAAGATTTTAAGAAATATATTATATATATTAAATATATATTTGGGATGAACTTCATGGCGAGTAGAGCTTCCTTCAGGCTTCCCGATGAAGTGTGTTCCCTTGTTGAAACTTCTGTTATTGAAGCCTGTCTCCACGTGGATGTGTGAGTTCGCACCACCACTCTCTGAACTTGTCCTTACCACCGAGACAGAGACCCCAAACGCCCACTCCCCTCAGTATTTCATGAGCTACTGCCAGGGATCTGGGCAAAATGCAAAAATGGTAACTTCTGTGTCCTTTGTACAGAAACTACTTGGTGTTAAAGGCAGATTTGTTCCAATTCTACTCCAGGATTTGGCTTAAAATTTCCGTAAGTATTTTTGAAGAGTGACTTTTTCTTCACATGCTTCTCTGGAAACAAAGCTGATATGCTGTTGCAGCTCAGCAGAGCGCATACGTGAATGAGTAACATAGTCTCAAAAATCACAATTTCATATCCTCCACATCCCTTTGTTCCCTAATGAAAATCTCTTCTTGTCGTATTATAGCTCACTCATGCATTGTCACATGGGCAAGTCGTTACAAAACTTTGATCTTCGCTGTTTGTGTCCTTTTATAACTTGCTCCATTACCTGGTGGAAAGTGAAGCCAAACAAAGTCACTGCTAATCAGAGACGCTGGCTTCTAGAATTCTGTTCCACACTTGCTGCTCAGAAACAGCTAAGTATTTCAGGCTATGGATAATTTAGTTTCTCTCTGCCCAGACGTGTGAGCATGCAGGCTAAGTTGCTTCAGTTGTGTCCGACTCCTTGTGACCCTGTAGCCCACCAGGCTCCTCTGTCCATGAGATTCTCCAGGCAGGAATACTGGAGTGGATTGCCATGCCCTCCTGCAGGGGATCTTCCCGACCCAGGGATTGAACGGGCATCTCTATGTCACCTGCATTGGCAGGCGGGTTCTTTACCACTAGTGCCACCTGGGAAGCCCCTGCCCAGATAAGGACTGTGGCTGGTTGAAACCCTCAGCCACTCAACAGTGGATTGTTGCCATGTGGGTTACTGGATCCAATGTTGCCAGATCTTGCAGGTTTTTCCAAGAAAAGTCTGGTATCTAGGCTTTGAATTTTGACAGTTAATTCATAATATACAAGCAGATAGAATAAAACCTACCTGGAAGGTCACATGTGGCCTTCATAGAACTTCAGATTCTTACCTCTTTTGTGTATAGCAATATGTAATGAAAACAGTCAGCGATAGCCCCAGAAGGCTAGCAACTAAAGGGCAACTTACACACTTAGCATTACAAAGTGATTTTTTTTAATGTACACTATGGTTTATCAGTGGTTCTCAAACTCTAGCATGCCTCAGAATCTCCTGAAGCCTTGTTAAAATATATGTTATTCGGCTGCTCTTCCAAGATTTGAGTCAGTATGTCTGCAATAATGTCCAGGAATTTACACTGCAAACAAATTTCTGGGCGATGCTGATGCTGCTGGTCTTAGAGTTCATCTTTTGAAAAACTCTTGTTTTTATATATTATTGTGTGGGTGCTTGGTCACTCAGCCATATCTAACCTTTTCCCACCAGACTTCTCTGTCCATAGGATTTCCCAGGCAAGGAGCAGGGTGCCATTTCTTGATCCAAGGGATCTTCCCAACCCAGGAATTGAACCCACGTCTCTTGCATCTCCTGCATTTGCAGGTGGTTTCTTCACCACCGCGCCACCTGGGAATCCCTGGGGTTCATCTTTGGAGAAGCTGTTGTAGGTTGAGTTGTGTCCCCTGCCCCCAAATGCTATGTTGAAGTCCTCATCCCTTTTACCACAAAATGTCCCCTTACTGGGGACTAGGGTCCTTGCAAGTGTCATTAGTTAGGATGAGGTCATCCTGGAGTCGAGCAGGCTCCTTATCCCATGTCACTGGCATCCTTATAAGAGGAAGACCATGTGGGTGGGGATGGAGGGTTGCAGTGATGGAGCAGTAGCATCCACACGCTACTAGGGGAGAGGCCTGGAACAGATTCCCCTCTGAAACCCTCAAAAGGAACCAAGACCACAACCCACACCTTGCTTTCCGACATCTGGCCTCCAGAATCATGAGACAATCAGTTTGTGTTTTTTAAGCCACCCACTGTATGGCACTTTGTTACACAGCCCTAGAAAACTAATACAGAAGCACTAGTTGAGCAGAAAACTACTAGGCTCCTAGTTGGACTCGGAGCCCACTCCCTAATTTTAGAATTAATCTAAAATTCTGTAAGCCAGTTAACAACAAAATAAAGTACCTAATTGCGGTAGTTCCATTGGGCAACCGAAAAACAATGGGATGTATGAATCTTCCTCCCGACTAGAGGCCTGAGCCGAGGAGGACTTGAGTGGGGTGAGTGATTCTAGGTCTGCCTATAGCAGGAGTGGACCTCACCCATCACAGCCTGCTTCAGGAGGGACACCTGAACGTTGGGTGACCTGTCTGATAGGTTACCCCGTTAAGATTTTTAAAGTAAAAATCTTGGAATTACCATGTCATATTGTCACAGTGGACTGTTCCAAAGAAATCAAGCCAGTTTGGGCTCTCCAACCTTAAATTTTCTCCTTTATTTGTTCTGATTGGAATTTAAAGCTGGTCTTTACGTTGGATAGGGGCTTCCCTGATATCTCAGTTGGTGAAGACTCTGCCTGCAATGCAGGAGACCCCAGTTCAATTCCTGGGTCGGGAAGATCCTCTGGAGAAGGGATAGGCTACTTTCTCCAGTATCCTTGGGCTTCCCTTGTGGCTCAGCTGGTAAAGAATCCATCTGCAATGCCAGAGACCTGGATTCGATCCCTGAGTTGGGAAGATCCCCTGGAGAAGGGAAAGGCTACCCACTCCAGTATTCTGGCGTGGAGAATTCCATGGACTGTATAATCCATGGGGTCACAAAGAGGTGGACATGACTGAGTGGCTTTCACTGCGCTTTATATCGGAGTAACCTTTTTCTCTCTCTTTCTCTCTGATTTTCTCTTTTTCACAGGAAATTCCATTTAATTAGTGCAGTATGAAGTGGTTTTAGCCAAGTATGGGACATGAAATTAATGCACTCTTTTTTTGCATTCAATAAAGTAAATTTTATTAGTTTTTCAGTCTGGTAGAAAACACATAACGTAAAATTGACCATCTTAATGAACCATTTTTAAGTATACACTTCAATAGTGTTATGTATTCATCTGTGCAACAAATCTGCAGAACTTTTTCATCTCGCAGAATAGAAACTCTATACCTATGGAACAACAACCCTCTTTTCTTAGCTCTTTTTCTTTTCCACTTTGTATAAGTTAATAATTTCTGGAATTCAGTTTGTTCATTGCAAACAACTGCTGAGTTGTAGTCAAACATTTGTGCAATATTAGATCACTTTATGCAGGATCATTGTTAAGCTGGCTCAGTCTCTTGTAGCCAGACTGAGATACACACCAATAAGAATATAAATATGATTTTTCCATGTGTATCAGCACAGTGGATGCATGTGGATTGGGTTCATGCTGCCCTGTCAGCAAATCCAGAATTGCAGGAACCTTTCAAGAAGCAAATGCAGTGATTAAAGTGATGGTTTCAAGCTGCCGCTTAAGTGGCAAAGTTGTACTAAGTTGAAAGCATTTGTAGGGACATAAGTGATGCTGGTAAACGGGTGTGTCTGATGCCAGGGGCCTTCCAGCCCCCCACCCCTACTCTCTGCTGCTCTCCTGGTTCTCCCAAGACTCAAAAGCACACTCAAATGTCTTAAATGCTTTCCTTTCTTTCTTTCTTTTTTTTTTTTCCTGCAGCTACATTTGTTCTCTCTTCTCTGAGCTCCAGCCAGCTCTTTTGGCTTTTTGAACTCTTGTTTTTATTCACAAAGGTAATTTCAAGAACTGTTCTGGGTTACACTTTTGGCATCTGGCTCCTCAGATATCTACTATTAGGCAAGAACAGAGAACTGAAATGCATTTGGCAACAGTCGCAACCTTTCACAACAGAATTAAATGGTGTAGAATAGGTTATTTTCCACTGAGGCATTCTCTTGAGAAATAAAACCCCGTATGTATGATTTCCCCCATGCTCTTACTTCTTACCAATTCAGTTGAAAGTGTTTCCTTAGTGTTTATTAAATGGGTGTTTTTACTCACTTAAATGGATTAATTGATTTCCAGATGGCCTTAAAAGAAGTGGGACAATGAAAGTCATAAAATCTGACCATGTATAGTATCTGTGAACTCATAGGTGTGTAGTTTTTATCATATATTCATAATTTTAGTATCTGGCTAAATATACTCTGTGCTGTATACCTAAATTAAAGGTAGTGAATATTTGATGTCTTTGCTTATCTCCAAGAAAGGTGTATATTTTTAGTTAAAGTTTCATAAACTTGGATAACACTGCTGCCTGCCAGCCTCAGAGGCTTCCAGAGCTCTGGGAATGGGCTAATCTTAATCCCTCCTAAGGGACCACAGATTCTACTTTATGATGATCTGGGATACTGCACAGAGAAGGCAATGGCACCCCACTCCAGTACTCTTGCCTGGAAAATCCCATGGATGGAGGAGCCTGGTAGGCTACAGTCCATGGGGTCGCGAAGAGTAGGACATGACTGAGCAACTTCACTTTCACTTTTCACTTTCATGCATTGGAGAAGGAAATGGCAACCCACTCCAGTGTTCTGCCGTCTATGAGGTCGCACAGAGTAGGACACGACTGAAGCAACGTAGCAGCAGCAGCAGCAGGGTACTGCAAATCCCTGGGAATCATTCACACTTCCTCTTGGAAGCTCACAGCCATGTCACAGAAATTATTATTCTTCCTGTGTTGGTTAACCCCTCTTCTAACCATCAACCTGAAGAGGACGTAACAGAAGGTCACTCTGTGGAACTGTGGCTTTAACTGTCCCCCACCCCCACCCACCGAGGCATTCTGGTTTCCCCTTGCTCTGTTCCCTCTCCTTGCTGCTCTGGTTTCTTCTGTCCATGGTGGGGCCATCCCGGACATAATCACAGCCTCCCTGCAGTGCTCAGCTGCATGTCTGCCCCTAGAGCCCAGGTCCCTCCTGGGTGGAGGGCTGCTAGTTTGTGGTACGAGCTCAGCCCAGACCTTCAGCCTGCTTTCCTCCAGGCCGGTCATACAGTTCTGCATGTCCAGGCATGCTGAGCCCAGAACTCTGAGGCAATGGTTGGGGGTCTGCTTTGGGGACAGGAAGCTGGGGACAGGGTTGAACCCATGTCACCTACATCGGCAGGCGGATTCTTTACCACTGAGCTAGCAGGGAAGCCCTGTTCACTTGTTTTGAGGCACATCCAATGGACGTGGATCTTTACAGACTTCCATGAGAGACAAGATAGAGGATGAGAGAGGCTTCTTTGGAGAAGAAAGGGACGCGCAGTTCATTGAAGTCTTCATTGGGTCAGTCAGCCTTGGGGGGGTCCCTGCTTTATGTTTTCTCATTCAGTCCTTGGACACAAGCCCAGCAGGGTGGTGTTGTCACCAGCCTCCAGATCTGGAAAGCTATGCACGTCAGTCCACATTGAGTGGTTGGGAATTCTAATTCTCAGATAGCTTCTTGGGGAGAGAAGTGTTTCATTTGAGTCCTAAAGTTCTGCTGAGCCCCTGTAGGACTTAGCCAACAAGGCCTATCACCCATCTTTTCTAAGCTGTCATCTTTGGGCATTGGGGAGGGTGACTGAAATGAAAGACCACTGTGGGGCAGGGAGGACATTCCAGGCCTGCCCCCAACCCTCTTCTTTTTCTACGGCTGCAGTCAACTTGGACGTGACCCTGAGGGCAGTGCTGGTCACCTTCTAGTGGCTCCTGAGCTGCACTTTGCTGTTCTCAATTTCAAAGCAGTGACATAGCAGCTTTTGAAAGCCAGTCTGGGTTCCCTAGTGGCTCAGATGGTAAAGCGTCTACCTGTAATGAGGGAGACTTGGGTTCAATCCCTGGGTTGAAAAGATCCCCTGGAGAAGGAAATGGCAACCCACTCCAGTATTCTTGCCTGGAAAATCCCATGGATGGAGGAGCCTGGAAGGCTACAGTCCATGGGGTTGCAAAGAGTTGGACATGACTGAGTGACTGAACTGAACTGAACTG
>SJYW01023058.1:185547-199843 GCA_006410735.1 Raphicerus campestris
AGGTGGCACTAGTGGTAAAGAACCCGCCTGCCAATGCAGGTGACATAGAGATGCCCGTTCAATCCCTGGGTCGGGAAGATCCCCTGCAGGAGGGCATGGCAATCCACTCCAGTATTCCTGCCTGGAGAATCTCATGGACAGAGGAGCCTGGTGGGCTACAGGGTCACAAGGAGTCGGACACAACTGAAGCAACTTAGCCTGCATGCTCACACGTCTGGGCAGAGAGAAACTAAATTATCCATAGCCTGAAATACTTAGCTGTTTCTGAGCAGCAAGTGTGGAACAGAATTCTAGAAGCCAGCGTCTCTGATTAGCAGTGACTTTGTTTGGCTTCACTTTCCACCAGGTAATGGAGCAAGTTATAAAAGGACACAAACAGCGAAGATCAAAGTTTTGTAACGACTTGCCCATGTGACAATGCATGAGTGAGCTATAATACGACAAGAAGAGATTTTCATTAGGGAACAAAGGGATGTGGAGAATATGAAACTGTGATTTTTGAGACTATGTTACTCATTCATGTATGTGCTCTGCTGAGCTGCAACAGCATATCAGCTTTGTTTCCAGAGAAGCATGTGGAGAAAAAGTCACTCTTCAAAAATACTTACGGAAATTTTAAGCCAAATCCTGGAGTAGAATTGGAACAAATCTGCCTTTAACACCAAGTAGTTTCTGTACAAAGGACACAGAAGTTACCATTTTTGCATTTTGCCCAGATCCCTGGCAGTAGCTCATGAAATACTGAGGGGAGTGGGCGTTTGGGGTCTCTGTCTCGGTGGTAAGGACAAGTCCAGAGAGTGGTGGTGGGAACTCACACATCCACGTGGAGACAGGCTTCAATAACAGAAGTTTCAACAAGGGAACACACTTCATCGGGAAGCCCGAAGGAAGCTCTACTCGCCATGAAGTTCATCCCAAATATATATTTAATATATATAATATATTTCTTAAAATCTTAGTATATTATTTAATATATTTATTTATATATATATATTTTATAAATATTTAAAATATATTTAAATATATATATTTTAAAAAATAATACACTCAAAGATTACTGAACCAGAGGATACAGCCAAAACAACACTATGAGTTGCAGGGCTACTTTCTGACAAATTCTTATGTTTTATTCTCTCCTTAACTACCACTACATCCCAGCACCTAAGAAAGGAAAGAGAAGATGGAATATGTCACTGATGACTAAATGTTCTTTAAAACTGTTAGAATTTACAATAAGCATGATTTTCTCAAAGGCAAAGATGACTCTCTCAGAAAGACCTAATATTTTGAATAGTGTATTAAAAGTGAAAACATTTCCTTATGACAAAATAAAAACATACAAAATGGGACAGATTTGTGATGTGGAAATAAGAGTGCACTTTCTCTCCTTAGTCTTCAGTATCACTGTATTAGTCAGGGTTTTCCAGAAACACAGAACCAATAGGACGCACATTTGTAAAAGGAGGAAGAGATGTATTTTAAGGAACTGGGTCATGCCATCATGGGCTGACAAGTCCCGAGACTTGCAAGGTGGGTTGGCTGGAAGTAGCTGGTGACCCAGGAGAGTCAATGTGTTAGTTTCAGTGTAAAGGCAGGAAAAAGCAATGTACCTGGTAAAGGGCTGTCAGGTAAGAGGAACTCCCTCTTATTCAGAGCAAAGTCAGCCTTTTTGCGCCATGCAAGCCCTCAACTGATTAGATGAGGCCCACCATCAATGGGGAGGGCCATCCGCTTTGCTCAGTCTACAATTCAAATGTTAACCTCATCCAGAAACACCCTCAAGACACAATCCAGAATAATGTTTAACCAAATCCTGGGACACCCTGTGGCCCAGTCAGTTGACACATAAATGTAATCATCATGGCTCCCCACATGCCCAATGGGTGAAAAAGCAAAGACAGTCACCTCACAGAGATTTTTGAATCTGTGAGGAGCAAATATCCAGGGAAGACAAACATGTGTCTGACTCTGTGGAGAAGAGCCCATCTCCTGAAGGCTCCTCCTGCCCCTTCCACCTAATAGCTGCTCTTTGTAAGCTCACTCAACTTTTATTCAAGATCAGTTCAGTTCAGTTCAGTTCATTCGCTCAGTCGTGTTCAACTCTTTGCAACCCCATGGACTGAAGCATGCCAGGCTTCTCTGTACATCACCAACTCCTGGAGTTCTTTCAAACTCATGTTCATTGAGTTGGTGATGCCATCCAACCATCTCATCCTCTGTCATCCACTTTTCCTCCTGCCATCAGTCTTTCCCAGCATCAGGGTCTTTTTAAAGGAGTCAGGTCTTTGCATCAGGTGGCCAAAGAACTGGAGTTTCAGTTTCAGCATCAGTTCTTCCAATGAATATTCAGGACTGATTTACTTTAGGATAGACAGGTTGGATCTCCTTGCTGTTCAAGGGACTCTCAAGAGTCTTCTCCAACACCACAGTTCAAAAGCATCAATTCTTTGGTGCTCAGCTTTCTTTATAGTCCAACTCTCACATCCATACATAACTACTGGAAAGACCATAGCTTTGACTAGATAGACCTTTGTTGGCAAAGTAATATCTCTGCTTTTGAATATGCTGTTGAGGTTGGTCACAACTTTTCTTCCAAGGAGCAAGTGTCTTTTAATTTCATGGCTGCAATCACCATCTACAGTGATTTTGGAGCCCCCACAAAACAAAGTCTGCACTGTTTCCACTGTTTTCCCATCTATTTGCCGTGAAGTTATGGGACCAGATGCCATGATCTTCGTTTTCTGAATATGAGCTTTAAGACAACTTTTTCACTCTCCTCTTTCACTTTCATCAAGAAGCTCTTTACTTCTTTCTTGATTTCTGCCGTAAGTGTGGGGTCATCTGCATATCTGAGGTTATTGAGATTTCTCCCAGAAATCTTGATCCCGGCTTGTGCTTCCTCCAGCCCAGCATTTCTCATGATGTACTCTGCACATAAGTTAAATAAGCAGGGTGACAATATACAGCCTTGACGTACTCCTTTTCCTATTTGGAACCAGTCTGCTGTTCCATGTCCAGTTCTAACTGTTACTTCCTGACCCGGATACAGATTTCTCAGGAGGCAGGTCAGGTGGTCTGGTATTCCCATCTCTTTCAGAATTTTCCAGTTTGTTGTGATCCACACAGTCAAAGGATTTGGCATAGTCAAGAAAGCAGAAATAGATGTTTTTTGGAACTCCCTTGCTTTTTCGATGATCCAGCAGATGTTGGCAATTTGATCTTTCATTCCTCTGCCTTTTCTAAAACCAGCTAGAACATCAGGAAGTTCATGTTTCACATATTGTTGAAGCCTGACTTGGAGAATTTTGAGCATTACTTTAATAGCATGTGAGATGAGTGCAATTGTGTGGTAGTTTGAGCATTCTTTGGCATTGCCTTTCTTTGGGATTGGAATGAAAACTGACCTTTTTCAGTCCTGTGGCCATTGCTGCTTCTTTCAAATTTGCTGGCATGTTGAGTGCAGCACTTTCATGGCATCATTTTTCAGGATTTGAAAGAGCTCAACTGGAATTTTATCACCTCCACTAGCTTTGTTCACAGTGATGCTTCCTAAGGTCCACTTGACTTCACATTCCAGGATGTGTGGCTCTAAGTGAGTGATCACACCATCATGATTATCTGGGTGGTGAAGATCTCTTCTGTATAATTCTTCTGAGTATTCTTGACACCTCTTCTTAATCTCTACTGCTTCAGTTAGGTCCATACCACTTCTGTCCTTTATTGTGCTCATCTTTGCATGAAATGTTCCCTTGGTATCTCTAGTTTTCCTGAAGAGATCTCTTAGTCTTTCTCATTCTACTGTTTTCCTCTATTTCTTTGCACTGATCACTGAGGAAGGCTTTCTTATCTTTCCTTGCTATTCTTTGGAACTCTGCATTCAAATGGGTATATCTTTACTTTTCACTTCTCTTCTTTTCAGAGCTATTTGTAAGGCTTCCTCAGACAGCCATTTTGCTTTTTTGTATTTCTTTTTCTTGGGGATGGTCTTGATCCCTGTCCATAGTCCATCAGGCAATCTGTCTATCAGATCTAGTCCCTTAAATCTATTTCTCACTTCCTCTGTATAATCGTAAGGGATTTGATTTAGGTTATACCTGAATGGTCTAGCGGTTTTCCCTACGTTCTTCAGTTTAAGTCTGAATTTGGCAATAAGGAGTTCATGATCTGAGCCACAGTCAGGTTCAGTCTTGTTTTTGCTGACTGTATAGAGTTTCTCCACCTTTGGCTGCAAAGAATATATCAATCTGACTTCAGTGTTGACCATCTGGTGATGTCCATGTGTAGAGTCTTCTCTTGTGTTGTTGAAAAAGTGCTTGCTCTGACCAGTGTGTTCTCATGGCAAAACTCTATTAGCCTTTAACCTGCTTCATTCTGTACTCCAAGGCCAAACTTGCCTGTTCCTCCAGGTGTTTTTTGACTTCCTACTTTTGCATTCCAGTACCCTATAACAAAAAGGATAGCTTTTTGGGGTGTTAATTCTAGAAGGTCTTATAGGTCTTCATAGAACCATACAACTTCAGCTTCTTCAGCATTACTGGTCAGGACATAGACTTGGATTACCTTGATATGAATGGTTTGCCTTGGAAATGAGCAGAGATGACTGGGTAGTTTTTGAGATTGAATCCAAGTACTGCATTTCACACTCTTTTGTTGACTATGATGGCTACTTCATTTCTTCTAAGGGATTCTTGCCCACAGTGGTAGTTATAATGGTAATTTGAGTTAAATTCACCCATTCCAGTCTATTTTAGTTTGCTGATTCCTAAAATGTTGACATTCACTCTTGCCATCTCCTGTTTGACCACTTCCAATTTGCCTTGATTCATGGACCTAACATTCCAGGCTCCTATGCAATATTCAAGATCACTGCACAATAAACTATGGAGAGCTGTGTGCCACTATGTACNCCAACATTTCTCATTATATACCCTGCATAGAAGTTAAATAAGCAGGGTGACAATATACAGCTTTGACATACTCCTTCCCAAATTTTGAACCAATCTGTTGTTTCATGTTCAATTCTAACTGTTGCTTCTTCACCTGCATACAGGTTTCTCAAGAGACAAATAAGGGTTTATGTAAATAAAATTTTATTGGAACGCAGTTCCAGTCTTCATTTCCATATGATCTAAGGCTGCTTTCAGGCTGCTTGGGTAGAGTTGAGTAGTTGTGACAGAATCTGTATTACCCACAAAGCCTAAAACATTTAGTATCTCACTATTTCTAGAAGTGAGTCGACCTCAGGTTCATGTTCCCACAGTAGCCATTGGCTGTGGGCTTCCAGGGAAAGAACAAGACCTTGGAAAGTGGTTCTACTTTGATGAGCCCTGCTGGATGAGGGCTTGGGGCTATGCTGCTTCCACCCCCAGCATTGGGGACAGTAGATCTTTCCTTAAGGGAAATGTGAGTGGAGCTCATATGATGGTGTCCATCATAGAGGATTAAAATGACCATTGCATTTAATGGGTCAGGAATTCTGGAAGGACTCAGATGGACAGTCTAACTTCCAAGATTCCTTCCTTGCTCAGTACTTCTTTGCCTCTTTCTCCAGCTTCCCTGGTGGCTCAGATGGTAAAGCATCTGCCTGCAATGCAGGAGACCCGGGTTCAATCCCTGGGTTGGGAAGATCTCCTGGAGAAGGAAATGGNCCATTAGAATGGTATCATCTGCATATCTGAGGTTGTTGATATTTCTCCCAGAAATCTTGATTCCAGCTTGTGAGTCATCCAGCCCAACATTTCTCATTATATACCCTGCATAGAAGTTAAATAAGCAGGGTGACAATATACAGCTTTGACATACTCCTTCCCCAATTTTGAACCAATCTGTTGTTTCATGTTCAGTTCTAACTGTTGCTTCTTCACCTGCATACAAGTTTCTCAAGAGACAAATAAGGGTTTATGTAAATAAAATTTTATTGGAACGCAGTTCCACTCTTCATTTCCATATGATCTAAGGCTGCTTTCAGGCTGCTTGTGTAGAGTTGAGTAGTTGTGACAGAATCTGTATTACCCACAAAGCCTAAAACATTTAGTATCTGACTATTTCTAGAAGTGAGTCGACCTCAGGTTCATGTTCCCACAGTAGCCATCGGCTATGGGCTTCCAGGGAAAGAACAAGACCTTGGAAAGTGGTTCTGCAGCAGAGATGAGCCCTGCTGGATGAGGGCTTGGGGCTATGCTGCTTCCACCCCCAGCATTAGGGACAGTAGATCTTTCCTTAAGGGAAATGTGAGTGGAGCTCATATGATGGTGTCCATCATAGAGGATTAAAATGACCATTGCATTTAATGGGTCAGGAATTCTGGAAGGACTCAGATGGACAGTCTAACTTCCAAGATTCCTTCCTTGCTCAGTGCTTCTTTGCCTCTTTCTCCGGCTTCCCTGGTGGCTCAGATGGTAAAGCATCTGCCTGCAATGCGGGAGACCCGAGTTTGATCCCTGGGTTGGGAAGATCTCCTGGAGAAGGAAATGGCAACCCACTCCAGTACGCTTGCCTGGAAAATCCCACGGACAGAGGAGCCTGGTAGGCTACAGTCCACGGGGTTGCAAAGAGTCAGACACGACTGAGCGACTTCACTTCACTTCACTTCACTTCTCTTTATGAGGCATCTCATCTTCCAAGGTTTCTCCATGCTACAGGGTGATTTTAGGATCATCACACTTACAGGAGGGATTCAAGAGGCGGGATATGGAAGCCCTGGGCCTATGAAAAAACACATCAGAGCTGATGCAACATCACTCTGCTGTGTCTAATTGGTCAAAGCTGTGATGGACCTGCCCAGATTCAAGGAGGTGGAACCAGATGCAAGATCACAGCACAGAGAAGGAGGTGGGAGATGCTGTTATACCGTCTTGGGAAAATCTGGAATGCCTCAGTGGATCAGGTCTCAGAGCTGTTTGAACACATCCCTTCCCTTTGAGCACATCAGATTTCCTCTTCCAGGGGAAATGGCAACCCATTCCAGTATTCTTGACTGGAAAATCCTATGGACAGAGGAGCCTGATGGGCTACAGTCCATGGGATCATAGAGAGTCAGACACAACTGAGCATGCAGGGAGTGGATTTGAAGGGGGAGAGGGGAACAGGCAGGAAGGGGATTTCATGTTGGGGCACAGGTGCATGGATCCTTCCTTTATAATAGTACCAGGCTACTTCCTACACCGCAGCCTCATACCACACATGCCTGCCATGGGTTTTATGTATATTTATTATCATAAAGCTTCAAAACCCTCAAAGTAGTAAATCCTGTTATTCCCATTTGATGAAAAAATGAGGCTCAGCACAAAGGAATAACCTTTTGGCCACAGAATTAAGGTTTGAGTGTGACAGGCTGACTCTGGCCCATCTCTCCATCCTACAACCCTTGGTGTCTACCTAAGGGGTGGCTGTGCAGGCCGGAGAGCAAAGAAGCAAAAGGACCATAGAGTGACTTTCTCAGCATTAGGTGGTTTGTGGTTTCCCATTTTTTCCTCCTTTTTGTTCCCTATAGTTGAAAGAGTCCCTCTCTCTGTTTTGTTGGTTTTAAGAGGAATAAAACAAAAAAGTGAGGAGCAAAGGGCTCCATGAAGTTGAGCAGGGAGCCAGTGTGAGGTCCAATGGCCCATGGGAGCAAGACTGGGAGGGTGCAGACAGTGGTGTTGTGAAGGACCACACCAGGCTGCCCCCCAGGCAGGGCTCAGGCTCTGTGGCTTGTGGCAGAAATGCCCTCGGGCCCCAGGGATGGAGGAGTCACTTTGCCCTCCCCTCCAGATAAACATCCTCAGGTTAAATATAAGCCTTGAAATGGGAGGATGTCTTTAAGACTTAGGAAAATAGTCCTCAGTTTTTAGTGTGCTAAGAATCACACTTGAGCCTTCCCAGGTGGTGCTAGTGGTAAAGAACTTGCCTGCCAATGCATGAGATGCAAGAGACACAGGTTCAATCCCTGGATCCGGAAGATCCCCTGGAAGAGGGCATGGCAACACTCCAGTGTTCTTGCCTGGAGAATCCCATGGACAGAGGAGCCTGGACACTAGAGTTGCACAGTCAGACACAGCTGAAGCACTTAGCACACGTGCAAGAATCACCTGAGGTGCTTGTTTAAAATGCTGCACTCCTGGTCCCCCACTCTTGGAAACTCATGCAGCAGGTTGGAAGTGACACCCCAAATCTACATATTTAAAAAACCCAAGCCATTCTGCTGCCAGTGGCTCCTGAGCCAGGCTACGAAAAACATGGACTTGGAGGATGAAGGGGCAAAATCTCAAACTTCTTTTGTGAAAGCAGCTTGTTTGTCATTTTAGTTTAATCTCATGAGCACAAGTTTTCTTATTCTGGATGTAGATGTGGTAGGTATGTTTATGGAGCTGTCTTGCTGAAAGAAAGATAATGCACACGCAGTTATGTGCATAATTGCAGTTAATTATTGTGTTGTGAATGTATGGTTAAACTCGATAAAGATCAACTTATAAAAACTCTTATTACAAGTTCTCTGTTATTTGCCGTTAATCACTACTGTGGATTTTTTAGGGGAGTTTCTTCGTTCATCTACTTAATTAAAAAGTTTTGTGTTCTTGCTGTGTGCCTGGCCCTGTGGGAGGAGTGGGGAGAAACAGACTGTGGGCCCACAGCCAGGGCTGACCACTGCCCTCCAGGGACTTAGAGTCTGGCCAAGGGGACAGATTTGATGAATCCCCAGCAACCACAGGCATTTCAATTGTGTGTATGTTTGTGATTTTTATAAATATGAAAGTATTTTCATAGATACAAATACAGAGTATACAAACAAACACTGCTTGTCAGGCCATAGGTTGTGATGTGAATGGTTTTTTTTTTTAATTGACTAACATACAGATTTTGAAGTTTCCAGGAAGTCTCTGACTGGGCTAAGAAGATATATCCTATAAATTCTACACGAAGTTGGATTGTAGGGTTTTGTTTTTTTTTTTCAATCAGTGAGTTAAGACTTCACGGATGAGTATGTTGAATTAAGATATCTGAAAGATGCATTGATTTTTTTTTTTTCCCCATCACATTTCTGCTCCTCCCCCATTTGTGAACCTAGCATATTAGGAGAGCAATACCCAGCTGCTTTCAAGCGCAAGCATACCTGAATGCAGAGTTGTCAACCAACAATGAGAAGCACAGAATTCTGATTCCTTCCTTAGCAGTTTTAGCATGTCCTCAATGCCATTTTCTTGCCAGAAGTCTGAGCGTGCAAATCGTCTTTGAGTAAACAAATCAATAGGAGACAGAAGCTGTCATCAGTAACCTCTGCTTCCTGGTTTTCAGCGTTGCAGGTGGTGAGCTGTTTGACTTCTTAGCTGAAAAGGAATCTTTGACGGAAGAGGAAGCAACTGAATTTCTCAAACAAATTCTTAATGGTGTTTACTATCTGCACTCCCTTCAGATTGCCCACTTTGATCTTAAGGTACGTCGCTTGGTTGTAAACCAGATGAGAGCATATGCATATCACAGCACTTGTTTGTTTGCTGGGAAAAATGGAGGCATCCAAAAGAGATACATGTTTTTTTTTTCCCTAGAAGGGTTTAACACATAACAGTTATCAGTATAAATCAGCAAGTATATAATGCATGCTTACTACAGCAGTTCCTAACAATTGTGTGGTATAGAGGCTTAGGATTAATCATCACATTCTAGAATTTTCCTGGGGAAGAATTGAGGGCTCTTGCCAGCCAATTCTTTAAGCAAGGGGGCTGCTGTTGGTTATGGGATGTTTTCAGCCTGGAGTAGCCACTGGCTTCTCCATTTCTCTCCGCCTCTGGCTATTATCATATACTCTCTACTCTCTTTCTTGATGCAAAGGCTTCTGGGCTGACTCTGTCTCGCAATCAATTAAGCCAGTCTATGAGACTGTCTACTTGGGGTCTTTGTTGACTAGGGGCAAGGCATTATCAGCAATTTAAAAAAAGGGGGAGGGGGGCAGGTCATACTCCCACCCATCACAGAGGTTATGGTCTCTTTGGGAGGGGAAGACATCCATATGAGCAACAGAAGTGACAATGTAAGATTCAGGGTACAGTCCAAAACAGTGAGAAGATTATCACCAAGCAGTGTGTGGTTGATTGCCAAGCGAATGACTCCTGTCATTGGAGCTAGGATAAGATGTAAGAGAAGGGAAGATTTTCGCCATGCTTACTGTAGCAGAGCTGTCAAGACCACATCTGGATCCCCCAGTACTCACTGGCACACACCCCAAAGGCTGCTGCTGGGAGCTGGAAATGCCAAAGCATAAATACCCACTGAAGCAGCTCTTAGCAGTGGACCTGGGGAAATAGTGGATAAATACCCCAGCTTCCTTGTGCTTCAGTTGGAAAATTCTGAGTGCTACCATTTCTCCCCAAGTCCTCCAAAAAGACTGTACTCCAGTCACCCCCACCTTGATAAGGCACTTTATGTCAGCTTCCTTCCTTCTGTCTCCTGTGTGCCCATTCAGCTGCCCAGTATTCCCTGGGGTCTCCTCCCACTTAAGCCAAATCCCTTTCCAGATCTGTTCCTGGGGGAACCTAAACCAAGGCATTTATTTTTCCTGGTGTTCTCTTGCAACCTCTTTTATCCCTACTTTTTGTTGTTTTTTCAGTTCAGTTCAATTCAGTCGCTCAGTCGTGTCTGACTCTTTGCCACCGCGTGAATCACAGCACGCCAGGTCTCCTTGTCTATCACCANTTATTATCATAAAGCTTCAAAACCCTCAAAGTAGTAAATCCTGTTATTCCCATTTGATGAAAAAATGAGGCTCGGCACAAAGGAATAACCTTTTGGCCACAGAATTAAGGTTTGAGTGTGACAGGCTGACTCTGGCCCATCTCTCCATCCTACAACCCTTGGTGTCTACCTAAGGGGTGGCTGTGCAGGCCGGAGAGCAAAGAAGCAAAAGGACCGTAGAGTGACTTTCTCAGCATTAGGTGGTTTGTGGTTTCCCATTTTTTCCTCCTTTTTGTTCCCTATAGTTGAAAGAGTCCCTCTCTCTGTTTTGTTGGTTTTAAGAGGAATAAAACAAAAAAGTGAGGAGCAAAGGGCTCCATGAAGTTGAGCCGGGAGCCAGTGTGAGGTCCAATGGCCCATGGGAGCAAGACTGGGAGGGTGCAGACAGTGGTGTTGTGAAGGACCACACCAGGCTGTCCCCCAGGCAGGGCTCACGCTCTGTGGCTTGTGGCAGAAATGCCCTCGGGCCCCAGGGATGGAGGAGTCACTTTGCCCTCCCCTCCAGATAAACATCCTCAGGTTAAATATAAGCCTTGAAATGGGAGGATGTCTTTAAGACTTGGGAAAATAGTCCTCAGTTTTTAGTGTGCTAAGAATCACACTTGAGCCTTCCCAGGTGGTGCTAGTGGTAAAGAACTTGCCTGCCAATGCATGAGATGCAAGAGACACAGGTTCAATCCCTGGATCCGGAAGATCCCCTGGAAGAGGGCATGGCAACACTCCAGTGTTCTTGCCTGGAGAATCCCATGGACAGAGGAGCCTGGACACTAGAGTTGCACAGTCAGACACAGCTGAAGCACTTAGCACACGTGCAAGAATCACCTGAGGTGCTTGTTTAAAATGCTGCACTCCTGGTCCCCCACTCTTGGAAACTCATGCAGCAGGTTGGAAGTGACACCCCAAATCTACATATTTAAAAAACCCAAGCCATTCTGCTGCCAGTGGCTCCTGAGCCAGGCTACGAAAAACATGGACTTGGAGGATGAAGGGGCAAAATCTCAAACTTCTTTTGTGAAAGCAGCTTGTTTGTCATTTTAGTTTAATCTCATGAGCACAAGTTTTCTTATTCTGGATGTAGATGTGGTAGGTATGTTTATGGAGCTGTCTTGCTGAAAGAAAGATAATGCACACGCAGTTATGTGCATAATTGCAGTTAATTATTGTGTTGTGAATGTATGGTTAAACTCGATAAAGATCAACTTATAAAAACTCTTATTACAAGTTCTCTGTTATTTGCCGTTAATCACTACTGTGGATTTTTTAGGGGAGTTTCTTCGTTCATCTACTTAATTAAAAAGTTTTGTGTTCTTGCTGTGTGCCTGGCCCTGTGGGAGGAGTGGGGAGAAACAGACTGTGGGCCCACAGCCAGGGCTGACCACTGCCCTCCAGGGACTTAGAGTCTGGCCAAGGGGACAGATTTGATGAATCCCCAGCAACCACAGGCATTTCAATTGTGTGTATGTTTGTGATTTTTATAAATATGAAAGTATTTTCATAGATACAAATACAGAGTATACAAACAAACACTGCTTGTCAGGCCATAGGTTGTGATGTGAATGGTTTTTTTTTTTAATTGACTAACATACAGATTTTGAAGTTTCCAGGAAGTCTCTGACTGGGCTAAGAAGATATATCCTATAAATTCTACACGAAGTTGGATTGTAGGGTTTTGTTTTTTTTTTTCAATCAGTGAGTTAAGACTTCACGGATGAGTATGTTGAATTAAGATATCTGAAAGATGCATTGATTTTTTTTTTTTCCCCATCACATTTCTGCTCCTCCCCCATTTGTGAACCTAGCATATTAGGAGAGCAATACCCAGCTGCTTTCAAGCGCAAGCATACCTGAATGCAGAGTTGTCAACCAACAATGAGAAGCACAGAATTCTGATTCCTTCCTTAGCAGTTTTAGCATGTCCTCAATGCCATTTTCTTGCCAGAAGTCTGAGCGTGCAAATCGTCTTTGAGTAAACAAATCAATAGGAGACAGAAGCTGTCATCAGTAACCTCTGCTTCCTGGTTTTCAGCGTTGCAGGTGGTGAGCTGTTTGACTTCTTAGCTGAAAAGGAATCTTTGACGGAAGAGGAAGCAACTGAATTTCTCAAACAAATTCTTAATGGTGTTTACTATCTGCACTCCCTTCAGATTGCCCACTTTGATCTTAAGGTACGTCGCTTGGTTGTAAACCAGATGAGAGCATATGCATATCACAGCACTTGTTTGTTTGCTGGGAAAAATGGAGGCATCCAAAAGAGATACATGTTTTTTTTTTCCCTAGAAGGGTTTAACACATAACAGTTATCAGTATAAATCAGCAAGTATATAATGCATGCTTACTACAGCAGTTCCTAACAATTGTGTGGTATAGAGGCTTAGGATTAATCATCACATTCTAGAATTTTCCTGGGGAAGAATTGAGGGCTCTTGCCAGCCAATTCTTTAAGCAAGGGGGCTGCTGTTGGTTATGGGATGTTTTCAGCCTGGAGTAGCCACTGGCTTCTCCATTTCTCTCCGCCTCTGGCTATTATCATATACTCTCTACTCTCTTTCTTGATGCAAAGGCTTCTGGGCTGACTCTGTCTCGCAATCAATTAAGCCAGTCTATGAGACTGTCTACTTGGGGTCTTTGTTGACTAGGGGCAAGGCATTATCAGCAATTTAAAAAAAGGGGGAGGGGGGCAGGTCATACTCCCACCCATCACAGAGGTTATGGTCTCTTTGGGAGGGGAAGACATCCATATGAGCAACAGAAGTGACAATGTAAGATTCAGGGTACAGTCCAAAACAGTGAGAAGATTATCACCAAGCAGTGTGTGGTTGATTGCCAAGCGAATGACTCCTGTCATTGGAGCTAGGATAAGATGTAAGAGAAGGGAAGATTTTCACCATGCTTACTGTAGCAGAGCTGTCAAGACCACATCTGTATCCCCCAGTACTCACTGGCACACACCCCAAAGGCTGCTGCTGGGAGCTGGAAATGCCAAAGCATAAATACCCACTGAAGCAGCTCTTAGCAGTGGACCTGGGGAAATAGTGGATAAATACCCCAGCTTCCTTGTGCTTCAGTTGGAAAATTCTGAGTGCTACCATTTCTCCCCAAGTCCTCCAAAAAGACTGTACTCCAGTCACCCCCACCTTGATAAGGCACTTTATGTCAGCTTCCTTCCTTCTGTCTCCTGTGTGCCCATTCAGCTGCCCAGTATTCCCTGGGGTCTCCTCCCAGTTAAGCCAAATCCCTTTCCAGATCTGTTCCTGGGGGAACCTAAACCAAGGCATTTATTTTTCCTGGTGTTCTCTTGCAACCTCTTTTATCCCTACTTTTTGTTGTTTTTTCAGTTCAGTTCAATTCAGTCGCTCAGTCGTGTCTGACTCTTTGCCACCGCGTGAATCACAGCACGCCAGGTCTCCTTGTCTATCACCAACTCCCGGAGCTCACTCAGACTCACGTGCTTCGAGTCCGTGATGCCATCCAGCCATCTCATCCTCGGTCTTCCCCTTCTCCTCCTGCCCCCAATCCCTCCCAGCATCAAACTCTTTTCCAGTGAGTCAACTCTTCACATGAGGTGGCCAAAGTACTGGAGTTTCAGCTT
>SJYW01023058.1:201995-219110 GCA_006410735.1 Raphicerus campestris
TGCCAATGCATGAGATGCAAGAGACACAGGTTCAATCCCTGGATCCGGAAGATCCCCTGGAAGAGGGCATGGCAACACTCCAGTGTTCTTGCCTGGAGAATCCCATGGACAGAGGAGCCTGGACACTAGAGTTGCACAGTGAGACACAGCTGAAGCACTTAGCACACGTGCAAGAATCACCTGAGGTGCTTGTTTAAAATGCTGCACTCCTGGTCCCCCACTCTTGGAAACTCATGCAGCAGGTTGGAAGTGACACCCCAAATCTACATATTTAAAAAACCCAAGCCATTCTGCTGCCAGTGGCTCCTGAGCCAGGCTACGAAAAACATGGACTTGGAGGATGAAGGGGCAAAATCTCAAACTTCTTTTGTGAAAGCAGCTTGTTTGTCATTTTAGTTTAATCTCATGAGCACAAGTTTTCTTATTCTGGATGTAGATGTGGTAGGTATGTTTATGGAGCTGTCTTGCTGAAAGAAAGATAATGCACACGCAGTTATGTGCATAATTGCAGTTAATTATTGTGTTGTGAATGTATGGTTAAACTCGATAAAGATCAACTTATAAAAACTCTTATTACAAGTTCTCTGTTATTTGCCGTTAATCACTACTGTGGATTTTTTAGGGGAGTTTCTTCGTTCATCTACTTAATTAAAAAGTTTTGTGTTCTTGCTGTGTGCCTGGCCCTGTGGGAGGAGTGGGGAGAAACAGACTGTGGGCCCACAGCCAGGGCTGACCACTGCCCTCCAGGGACTTAGAGTCTGGCCAAGGGGACAGATTTGATGAATCCCCAGCAACCACAGGCATTTCAATTGTGTGTATGTTTGTGATTTTTATAAATATGAAAGTATTTTCATAGATACAAATACAGAGTATACAAACAAACACTGCTTGTCAGGCCATAGGTTGTGATGTGAATGGTTTTTTTTTTTAATTGACTAACATACAGATTTTGAAGTTTCCAGGAAGTCTCTGACTGGGCTAAGAAGATATATCCTATAAATTCTACACGAAGTTGGATTGTAGGGTTTTGTTTTTTTTTTTCAATCAGTGAGTTAAGACTTCACGGATGAGTATGTTGAATTAAGATATCTGAAAGATGCATTGATTTTTTTTTTTTCCCCATCACATTTCTGCTCCTCCCCCATTTGTGAACCTAGCATATTAGGAGAGCAATACCCAGCTGCTTTCAAGCGCAAGCATACCTGAATGCAGAGTTGTCAACCAACAATGAGAAGCACAGAATTCTGATTCCTTCCTTAGCAGTTTTAGCATGTCCTCAATGCCATTTTCTTGCCAGAAGTCTGAGCGTGCAAATCGTCTTTGAGTAAACAAATCAATAGGAGACAGAAGCTGTCATCAGTAACCTCTGCTTCCTGGTTTTCAGCGTTGCAGGTGGTGAGCTGTTTGACTTCTTAGCTGAAAAGGAATCTTTGACGGAAGAGGAAGCAACTGAATTTCTCAAACAAATTCTTAATGGTGTTTACTATCTGCACTCCCTTCAGATTGCCCACTTTGATCTTAAGGTACGTCGCTTGGTTGTAAACCAGATGAGAGCATATGCATATCACAGCACTTGTTTGTTTGCTGGGAAAAATGGAGGCATCCAAAAGAGATACATGTTTTTTTTTTCCCTAGAAGGGTTTAACACATAACAGTTATCAGTATAAATCAGCAAGTATATAATGCATGCTTACTACAGCAGTTCCTAACAATTGTGTGGTATAGAGGCTTAGGATTAATCATCACATTCTAGAATTTTCCTGGGGAAGAATTGAGGGCTCTTGCCAGCCAATTCTTTAAGCAAGGGGGCTGCTGTTGGTTATGGGATGTTTTCAGCCTGGAGTAGCCACTGGCTTCTCCATTTCTCTCCGCCTCTGGCTATTATCATATACTCTCTACTCTCTTTCTTGATGCAAAGGCTTCTGGGCTGACTCTGTCTCGCAATCAATTAAGCCAGTCTATGAGACTGTCTACTTGGGGTCTTTGTTGACTAGGGGCAAGGCATTATCAGCAATTTAAAAAAAGGGGGAGGGGGGCAGGTCATACTCCCACCCATCACAGAGGTTATGGTCTCTTTGGGAGGGGAAGACATCCATATGAGCAACAGAAGTGACAATGTAAGATTCAGGGTACAGTCCAAAACAGTGAGAAGATTATCACCAAGCAGTGTGTGGTTGATTGCCAAGCGAATGACTCCTGTCATTGGAGCTAGGATAAGATGTAAGAGAAGGGAAGATTTTCGCCATGCTTACTGTAGCAGAGCTGTCAAGACCACATCTGGATCCCCCAGTACTCACTGGCACACACCCCAAAGGCTGCTGCTGGGAGCTGGAAATGCCAAAGCATAAATACCCACTGAAGCAGCTCTTAGCAGTGGACCTGGGGAAATAGTGGATAAATACCCCAGCTTCCTTGTGCTTCAGTTGGAAAATTCTGAGTGCTACCATTTCTCCCCAAGTCCTCCAAAAAGACTGTACTCCAGTCACCCCCACCTTGATAAGGCACTTTATGTCAGCTTCCTTCCTTCTGTCTCCTGTGTGCCCATTCAGCTGCCCAGTATTCCCTGGGGTCTCCTCCCACTTAAGCCAAATCCCTTTCCAGATCTGTTCCTGGGGGAACCTAAACCAAGGCATTTATTTTTCCTGGTGTTCTCTTGCAACCTCTTTTATCCCTACTTTTTGTTGTTTTTTCAGTTCAGTTCAATTCAGTCACTCAGTCGTGTCTGACTCTTTGCCACCGCGTGAATCACAGCACGCCAGGTCTCCTTGTCTATCACCCACTCCCGGAGCTCACTCAGACTCACGTGCTTCGAGTCCGTGATGCCATCCAGCCATCTCATCCTCGGTCTTCCCCTTCTCCTCCTGCCCCCAATCCCTCCCAGCCTCAAACTCTTTTCCAGTGAGTCAACTCTTCACATGAGGTGGCCAAAGTACTGGAGTTTCAGCTTCAGCATCATTCCCTCCAAAGAAATCTCAGGGTTGATCTCCTTCAGAATGTTTTTTCAGGAGAGAGGAAAAACTACACTGCCATCTTGTCCTCAGCATAACATATGATAGGATTATTTTTTGATTGTGGAAAGATAAACACAATATAATATTTGCCATTTTAACCATTTTAAAATATGCAGTTAAGTGGCATTAAGTCTATTCACAGAGTTGTATAGCCATTACCTCCATCTATTTCTGGAATCTACTGTTCTTCCAAACTGAAACTATGTATCCATTAAACACTAAGTCCTCAGCCCTCCTACCGACAGCTGCTGGCATCCATCATTCTACTTTCTGTCTCGATGATTTGCCTATTCTAGATATTTCATATAAGTAGAATTATACAACATTTCTCCTCTTGTGATTGACATTTCAATATCTTTAGGGTTCATTCATATTGACTCACATGTCAGAAGTTTACTTTCTTTCTCAGGCTAAATAATATTCCATTGTAGGGATAGACCCTTTTTTGTGGACATCATGTTATTTCCATCTTTTGGTTATTGTGAATAACACTGCTATGAACATTGCTGTACTATTTTTCTCTTTTTAAAGCCCGAAAACATAATGCTTTTGGATAGAAATGTTCCCAAGCCTCGGATCAAGATCATTGACTTTGGGTTGGCCCATAAAATTGACTTTGGAAATGAATTCAAAAATATATTTGGGACACCAGAATTTGTTGGTAAGTTTTCTTCATTCCTATGGCCATTCCATTCATTTTTCATAAACATTATGCTGGCAGAATTCCCCCTCCTGCAGCATCATTTCCCTGGTACATGTTTCTGATTTATACATGAAGATTAGACTCTGTTGCTTTACTTCCTTCCAAAACTAAATGTACATTCATTTCCCCATAGCTCCTGAGATAGTCAACTATGAACCTCTTGGTCTTGAGGCGGATATGTGGTAAGGAAGATGTCATTAATATTGACATTTTTCTGATTTATTTTACTATTCGTCTGACATTGTTTTTCTTCTTGTTTCATGTCTAGGAGTATTGGGGTAATAACCTATATTCTGTAAGTACCCAAATTCACTATTTGTGTTCTTCCCCTCTTTCTTTGAAACTCTGTGTCATGTTGATCACTTCAAGTTATGCATACTTTTTATGAACACATAATCATTTTACACCTCCAGAACACATTTAGTTTATACTAATTACACATTTTCTCTTAATTTGAAATGAGTCATCAGAAATTGCAACACAATCACTGAAAGAAAGCTTGACGGCCCATCACTGCTGAGAAAATAGGAAAGGTTTTTCTTTTATAAACTACTAAATGCTATTCTAAATTAACTTTTTAAATGTGTCCTTTGCATAAGCTGAAGCTTTTGTACATGACAATTAAACACCCTGTAAAACGTAACTGAATTTTGAAGTGACTGCTCAAGCACCAGGTTAGACTGTTATTCCTCATTTTCCTAATCAGATACTGGAGGAGCAGCATGATAACACTAGGGAGACTTACTCATGTTCTGTGCTCCACTTTATTAACAGCCTCAGTGGGGCCTCCCCATTTCTCGGAGACACTAAGCAAGAAACATTAGCGAACGTATCTGCTGTCAACTATGAATTTGAGGAAGAGTACTTCAGTAATACGAGTGCCCTAGCCAAAGATTTCATAAGAAGACTCCTCGTCAAGGATCCAAAGTGAGTGTCCCTTGTTCCTCAAAGTTGCCTAGCCGTGACCTCAGCTAGAGGGGTAGCACCTGTCCTGTGCACGCAGCCATGTTTACTCCTCGCTGGTTGTTTCCACCTGGCAAAGAGAAGCATGCCACGTGAAACGCTTCAGAAAATGCAGGCAGGGCCCTTTGTACCTTTCAGTCCCGGTGGGCACAGTGAAATAATCACAGAAAGACTGACGTTGTTTTCGGCTTGCTTCCGTGAAGCAGGCCCAGAACCACATTTTCCAGAGCATCTGCTTGGTAGGTCCAGCGGGCATGAAAACAACCATAGTGTTTGCTTCTGTGGTCACTGCGTTTTTTTTTTTTTTTCTTTCCCCTCCCCACCCCGACCCCCCACAAAGGAAGAGAATGACAATTCAAGATAGTTTGCAGCATCCCTGGATCAAGGTGAGTTGCATATTGCAATTGGTTTGGGGATCATAGGGCGTCCTGGAATCCATTTGCCCTGGGCTTTCTGGGTAGCTCAACTGGTAAAGAATCCACCTGTAATGCAGGAGACCCTGGTTCGATTCCTGGGTTGGAAAGTTTTCCCTAGAGAAGGGATAAGCTACCCACTCCAGTATTCTTGGGATTCCCTGGTGGCTCAAATAGTAAAGAGCCATGTGGGAGACCTGGTTTCAATCCCTAGGTTGGAAAGATCTCCTGAAGGAGGGCATGGCAACCCACTCCAGTATTCTTGCCTGGAGAATCCCATGGACAGAAGAGCCTGGTAGACCACAGTCCGTGGGGTCAGACATGACTGAGCGACTAAGCACAGCACAGGATATCGCGTGGCACTATGGGTTCTAACCACAGCCACGTCTGGATTATTGTGTTTGCTGTTGGTGCCGTATTTGAAGGCAGCTGAGAGAATCCTCATGATAACAGAGGTAGAGAGGAGTGAACTACCACAGGGCAGGATGGTGATGAGAAGCTGAAGGACAGAGCCACTCAACCACTTTGCATTTGATTATGGGATATTAGCCCAAACACTATTTTTGTTAAGTTTTTGAATTAAATTCCAGCACTTAAATATGATATCAAATCTAGATTCCCAGCTTCTCTTGAAAAATCTGAAGTTCTGCCAACACTGAGATCTCATTCCACAAGGCTGCCAGAAACTCTACCCTGCTGCCTTTGTGCCAGGCCAGGTCACCCCCACCATACATATACCTACCTCCCTGGTGTCTGGTGGCATTTGGGTTAAAGAATCAAAATTGCTTCAGATAGAGCAGAAGGGACTAAGGGTGGGGGAGCATGGCAGTTGCAGACTAACGTCATGGAACCAGTAAACAGATTGTAATGCAGTAACTTGCATTGCAAAAGTAGGCTTGGGGCAGCTGGCAAACTCCACCTGCGCCAGATCCCAGCAGTTACCTTGGCTTCCCTGAAATGCAATGCCATCTCCTTCTCTTGGAAGTAAGAGCTTCATGGCCTTCTGAAAATGATGGAATAGAGGAGGGATTTTAATGCTGTGGGATAGAGTGAGTTTGCTAACCTCTGAGGTCTCAAACAGCTCTAAATTACTTGACAGTGTTAAGTTTACTTGTCTCATAACATGGCCTCACTATGAATCATCCCATTCTCAGACTTTTTTATGGAGAGTTGTAATTCAGCTTGGTCCATGCTCAACTTTTCAACTTTCCCCCAAGACCCGGTCTTTATGGATTTTTCTCAAAACTTTAGCCACAAGAGTTAGCCTTTGGAGACTAGGTTCCTAGATTTTCTGTATTATCCCAGCTGGTTTTGTTACTTTAACAAGGTGAATAGGTAAGCATCCCAAATAGTGAGAGGTATCCAGAAGTTGTCATGTAACACATTTCTGCCATTTGAGAGCTCTAAATTATCTTGGATTTTCATTTTAGCCTAAAGATACCCAACAAGCACTTAGTAGAAAAGCATCGGCAGTAAACATGGAGAAATTCAAGAAGTTCGCAGCCCGGAAAAAGTGGAAAGTAAGATTGTTTGATTTGAAGGAATTAACTAATTCAATTTCCTATATGGTTCTCTCTGCTGAGGGTGCATGTCTTCTGATATCAGCAATGCAAAAGTGCATCCATTTTTCAAGTTCACATCTGTACCATTACTCTATTTTCAAAGACAAGCAAAAATATTATTTCAGTCCTATTTAACTCATCTTTTTACATGTAATCTTATATTTACTTTTTAAATCAAAGCCATTCCCGAGGCACATTTTTAAATCAGTACAATAAAATTATAGTGCAGTTTTTTCTAAATGCAACAAACCACATTTTAAATAGATTTGTTCCTTGTGGTAAGCAGCATGGCATTATGATTATCCCAGAGTTTGTATAAATGGTTCTGTAAATCTAGCTTTGGTCTGTGAGTGGTTGAAATGAGGGTAGGGTGGGCCAGGAGCATTTGCTATGATCTCTTCTCAGTGTGGATGGTTTCTGCAATGGCTGAGTAGGATGTGGCTATAAAGAACATTCCATCCAACTTGAAAAAATACAAATTCATGGTTCAGAAGGGGACAGGATGGCTTCCTGTGCACAGGGTCATGTCAAGCCCAGAGGAAGCAAGTACTTGCCATGTTTCCTCATCACTGGCCCAGAGGTATACCTCATTTTCATGCCCATCAGGTTGGGATGCCTTGATAGAGATGAGACCACAGCAATAGATTACTCAAGACCTGACTCTTAGTTCTCAAAGAAGCCCTGAAAATAAGGCTTAAAATGCAGTGTGAACCACCATAACTTTCTTTCTCTCATTCTCTTTCTCACACATACACACACAGTCTTTACATGTTGCTCTGCCTTTGAGAATAAATGCCGAGGTGTTTGTCCTATTGGCAAAAAAAGTCCCCTACCTGCTTATTTCCAACAGCTGTAAGAGTTTTGAGAGTCACACTGTCTGCCATTACCAGCTTGCCTGGGATCACGGGCACAGGGCCGTTGCCTGCCGTGCTTCTCCAAGGGGGGACGTCCACAGGCTTTGTTAGGGTGAGATCACATTCCTCAAAGAGTAGTGAGTGAAATATGGAGAGAGAACAGACGATTCCACTTCTGTGGTTTGATAATGAAATGTAGAAGGAGAATCTCTCTTTTGTTGTCTTGATTTATAAGACCTTTAGAAGTTTCTTCAAGCAGATACAATCTAACCTGCTTCTGGGATTGCCCACCCCTGAAGAATATGTGCTGTCAGCAGTGAATGCTATCTCAAAAGACTTTGTCATCTGCACTAATTTGAGTATTGTTACATAAGCTCTCTCTCCTCCTTTCTCCCTGCCTTTTATTGACTCTCTCTCTCTCTTTTTTTTAATAAAGCAATCTGTTCGCTTGATATCACTGTGCCAAAGATTATCCAGGTCATTCTTGTCCAGAAGTAACATGAGTGTTGCCAGAAGCGATGATACTCTGGTAAGCAATCCTTTCCCCTGGGTAGATTCATTCTTAGCACTGTATATTTACAATGTTTAAGTTATTTGACTTGTTCAGCAACCCAGAAAACCCGAAATCTTGGAAATGTCAGGGCTGTTCTTCCTCCTCTGGAAGAGGGAGTTGGGATGGCTGATTTGATGTACTCTATGCATTTTGGTCGTTTTTCCTCTTTGTTTTCATTGGCTATACCCACTACCTCTAACCTCTACCATCCCACCCTCCTCTGCCCCTCCAGCACAGTTTGATGAAAGAGAGCCTGGCCAGTAAAAGGGAAAGAGCATCTAATTTTCATGAACTAAAACGAAAGCCCTCTGTTTCCACTGACCTTGGAGAATCTTAAACTGTAATAGTACAAAAGGGACAGACAGCCTTGCTTCCAAACACACACACACACACACACACACACACACACACACACACACAGCAGAAAATCAGGGCAAATGCAGGGGGGCTTGATGATACAGTTCATGGTAGATCAAAAGGCTAAACCCACTCTCTTTGTTGACATTGTATTGACTTCCAAAGGTCCTTGAGAACAACTGCACAATTTTTTTCCCTAATCCAAACTGTTGAGATATAGTGGACACATCAAAATTCAACAAGACTTTACCCAACAGTCAGACAGTGGAACTTTGTGAACCCTCGAGGTAAAGGAGACTCCAGAAGAGACAGGAAGGGTGTTTCTGTGGGAACCTGCAGGCTCATGTAACTGAGTAGTCAGGGCTTCCGGAGTGGAATCTGGGGACTCCCAGGGCAAGGTCACACATCAGCAGACCCAAGCTCTTTTTTTAATCCCCTGAAGCTAACAGTTTTACTTAAGTTCCAGGTCTAGCCTTATAGACTGAAAAGAGTTAGGAAATACTAAAAAAAAAAATAAGTTGGAGAGATGCAAGTTAGGAGAAGAAGAGGAAGAAGTCTGGATTGGGAAATTGTCTGAGGCTGACAGTGATACAAGATATAAACTATTAATCTAAGTCAGGTGATGAGAATGATTAAAACTTATAAATTAAAATCACAGAACAGTCAGTTGGGAGAAAATACATTGCAATGAAAAGTTTAGGATGGGAGAGGGCCTGGGCTTGTGAAGGAGCTCCAGGTGGAAAGACCCCCGTCCGTAGCCCTCAGGTTCTTTCTCGTCTCATCTCAGTGTCTGTTGATCACGAGGTGTTATAGCAACCTGCCTGTTCCTCCATTCTCCCCTTTCTCGTCACTCTCACTTTCAGGCAAACGTCTCTTAGTCTTCAACTTGAAAAGGAAAACCAATGGTAATCTTAAACATGTATTCTCTACAAATAGTATTACAGCCCTTCTGAAGCTTGTTTGAATTCAGATTTATAAAGAGAAAGCAAAGTTCAGAGAGATGCTTTCTCCATACCATCCCCACGGCAGAGGTTCAGCCTCTGTAGCTACACTTTTCCAGATCTGAAATTGTAGCAGCTGTACCTCTATAAGTCCAAAACTGTTGTGGTGGAATTTTTCTAGCTTATTTTTTGGTTTTAATTTCTCATATTTTACAAATATCTTATTATATATATTTAAGAAAGTATTTTGACAAAGCAAAAATTTAGTAAATTTATTGTTCAATGGTATTGTTATTTTCTCTTTATAAATAGAAATGCATCCATTATACTTTGTTTTATCTGGCCTTTATTTTTACATTTCTCCCCTTTTGGGACCTTTTTTAAAAAAAAGAAAAACGATTGTTACCAACTTTCAGAGAATGTTATTATGTTATAGAATACAGAAATTTCTAGTAATCAAAAAATGACAATCTGTAATGCAAAAATGGCAAAGTAAGTCTTTCTTATTCAAAGACATCCTTTCCTTGGTTCAATAGTTTTAGAGTCTGAGTTACAGCTGAAATTTTCTACAGTGGTTTCTGGAACTATATGTTTTGAAAGATTCCCAAGATAAACACAAAGAGTAGTGTGTCATCAATCATTGTCCTAAATCTGAATCTTCAGAGCTGTTTGCTGTCTGGGTTACAACGCAGGTGACATAAACTCACAGGTAAATAGTAGGTGGTATGAGTTTCCAGTGTGGGAGGGGCAAAAGGGGACCTCCTGCTTCCCTTCATGACCAGGTAGACTTGGGGATTAAATGGCTTACTTGCCCCCTGAAGGCTCCTCTTAACAAATGAGCCTTAGTTTCTCTGGTGTTGGTAAAAAGGGGCAGCATAGCCAGCTGTGTAAACCTTTTTCCCTCTTCTGTGTCTCTCTCAAGGATGAAGAAGACTCCTTTGTGATGAAAGCTATCATCCATGCCATCAACGATGACAACGTCCCGGGCCTGCAGCACCTCCTGGGCTCCTTGTCCAACTACGACGTTAACCAGCCCAACAAGGTCTGATGCTGTCCTGCCAGGGGGAGTAGGGGTCAGGGGTCATAATGACTGTGCTCCTCCGAGTCCAAGGTGGAGAGAACCTGTCTGCTTCTCCATTCTTCTTTCCTGTGTAAACTCCATACTGTGGGGAAAATCACTTCTGCTTAGAAAGTGAATTGAATTATAAATAAGGTCTTTGTGCGTTGGGGGCCTTTCTTCACACAAGGCCTTTCTATATGCAGCTAGCATACCCCTCTAACCATGAAGTTTTATATGTACTCATCTTGCAAATAAAAATGTCACTTTTGGTTGTGAACCCAGAAGAGGGCGGCTACCATTTTCTTCCGTTTCTACTGTCAGGCAGGGCAGCTGTGTGTCTATGGAGACACAGGAAGGTGGCTGGGGCAGCGGTGGTAGTTTAGGCTTTTCCTTTCCTATCAAACCTGAAAAATTGTATTTTTTTTCTTGCCTTTTCCAGCATGGGACTCCTCCGTTACTTATTGCTGCCGGCTGTGGGAATATTCAAATACTACAGTTGCTCATTAAGAGAGGCTCAAGAATTGACATCCAGGATAAGGTCATAATTCTGTTTTATTGCAAAAGGAATAATTTTTTAAAGTATTTCCAAATGTCTCTAATCATAGAGATAACAGAGAAAAATACCACATATATCCTACTTCATTTCTCAGTTTTCTGGAAAGGAAGATGAGCTGATTAAGTAGCCTGGTCCTGTCTAACAGGTTATAAGGGAAAAGGCAAACATTCATCTTCCTCAGGGCTCTGTTACCCAGCGTCTGCCTTTCTTTGAGTCCTGCCCAGATTGACTCCTTACTGATCGCATTGACTCAGCGGTGTTAATTGATGCTATATTTGGAGAAGTTTTCATTATCCAGTCAATCTCATCAGAAATGTATTTTCCCACATGTTTATTAGGGTAACAGAATAAGGAGGATATGCTTTGAGGTGTATACCTCACTGGGAGTGTAGACAGAAGTGATGACCAGCTAATTGTCGTTACACTGGATCTATCATCAGCTTCCATAGACTTTCAACAGCACTGTTGATAGCCTAGAACTGGCCCTTGACAATATAGGGAATTCTAACTGGAAGTTGAAATGAAGACTTTAGGGGAAAAAAAAAAAAAAACTTTTTATTTTGAGATAATTCTAGATTAAAAGAAAAAATCTAGAGAGATAATATAGAAAGCTCACTTATCCCTTTCACTCAGCTTTCTGGAATGTTCATACCTTACATAACCTTGGTCCCTTTGTCAAATGAAAAACTGAAGTAGGGTTTTATTCCTCTTGGGAGTTGCCCCTTTGGCGTTTGCCATCACATAGAAATAGAAGTATACCGACCGAGTGATGTGTGTGTTCAGATCCATTTGAGAGCGTGACGCTCCCTTGGTTTTTTGTACAGGGTGGATCCAATGCCATCTACTGGGCCTCTCGGCATGGCCACGTAGATACCTTGAAATTTCTCAATGAGAACAAATGCCCTCTGGATGTTAAAGACAAGGTAAGGCCACTTCTCTTCTTATGGAAAGTGATAAAAGACTGCATTTGAGTGTCGGTATGCCATCTGCATCATGACCCAAAAAAATAAGGATTCGGGACCAAAATCTTCCTACAGAAAATTTAATTTAGAAGTTTCTTTTTGCTGGTGACTTGGTCTAACATTAAAACCTGATTTTAGCTGAACTATGCCAAGTGGTTATCATATGTGAGCAGTGAACTGTCTTCCCTGTAACATGAAAACTCAAAAGTTCTGCTAGAAGGACAACCAGAAAGTGACCCGAGTCCTGGTCCTCTTCCCACCTCGCCACGTGCATGTCTCTTTACTATCCTCTTCCTCTTTGACATGACTGACTCTGCTGACCTTGACCACTGGTACTAGAAAGGGTAATGAGACAGTGCAATTACAATTAAGGCTTTGGCGATAAAAATGTTATAAAAAATTATTAATTTAGGGAGGTACCCTACTTTCACACACCATGTTTCATCCAGTCCACACATTACTCCTGTGAATTAATGGCAGGGCTGGGACTTGCACCTAGGGTTCCTACTCTCTCATCTGTATGTATTCCACTATGTATGTAAACCTTCTCTGCTTCTAGTACTAGCAGACTGATTTGTTATGTTCAGTCAGGGCTGTCACGTACAGTTGTATAGATTGTGCACTGCACCATATCTAAGGGATAAGGGCTGACATTCACAATCCATGTTCAGTTGCTCAGTCATGTTCAGCTCTTTGCAGTCCCATTGATTGTAGAGCATCAGGCTCCTCTGTCCATGGAATTTTCCAGGCAAGTATACTGGAATGGGTTGTCATTTAAAGACATACTTTTATTATAGCAGTTTTATGTCAGGTGGCAACAAATATCTCATTCTGTTTTAGGTCAGTTTATTGTGACAGTTTTGTGGCAGATATAAGTAAAAATATCTTAAGAAGTTACATCTATTACTAATTCACAGAATATGTTATTGTAGGGGCTAATGGTAATATTTATAAAAATCTCTGAGGATGTAAGAAATTGTATTCTAAACATAGACAATGAAATCAGAAACTTGCTAGTAAATAGAAACTTGTGTTTAAGTAACTTAATATTAAACACGGAATTTTGTGTTTTGAAAAAAAATCACACAGCTGGAAGCATCAGTATATGAAGATTAGGAACATCCACCACAGAAAAGGGAATGGACTCTCACTTGGTGGGGTGGGTAGAGTGGGTGCTTTACACACAAGAGAGGCCAGGTGTGTGAGTTTAACACTAGCGACATGGTGGACACCCCACCGCAGGGTCCCTGGCCCAGTCACCAATGGGGCATCTCGCCTGAGAGGGACAGGCACAGCCTCAGGGGAGGACGTGGAGCCAGGCATGTGTGGGAGTAGGCCTGCAGTCCTGTGTGTTCTAGTCCCTGGAGACGATTCTCAGGGGGCTCTGAATCTTTGGCTGTGTCTTTTGCAGTCTGGAGAGACAGCCCTTCATGTGGCGGCTCGCTACGGCCATGCTGATGTGGTCCAGTTACTGTGCAGCTTCGGCTCGAATCCCAACTTCCAGGACAAGGTGGGTCACGGTAGCTGATGTCCTCACTTCTTCCTGCTCTTTGCATGGATGCACAGACAGCCAAATGATAGGCTTGAGTATTTTGGAGGTGCATCCAAGTTAGGTTTTCTGCTTAAATTACAGAGGGCAGGGACTCAAACAAAAGCACCGCCATTCATTCATTCATGAATCCTCTGAACAGCCCTTCAATTCTCATTTTACAGATGAGGAAACTGAGGTAGAGAGAGGGTCGGGAAATTGCCTAAGATAGCACAGCTCAGTAGTGGTGGAGCTAGTGCTCAAACCCACACAGACTGGTTCTGGAGTCTGTGTTCCTAACCACTACACTGTAACAGCCTCTTGTAGACAGATATATGTGTCTGATGATGTTGGTCATGGATATGGAGACCTGATGACCAGTCCTTTGGCTGAAGCATGGTTATCTTGGCACTTTCTCTGCCAGAGCAATAATCCATTTATGTGACTCATCTTTATGCTGTGTTTGTGACAGGAATCTTGAGACAGGTTTGTTAGAGGAGTTCTTGCTCAAAGAAATGGTCCCCCTCTGTTAGTAATCACAAATGAAGTAAACTATTGTACTTTCACAGGAAAGATGCTCTACCTCCACACACGCAGGGGCTCCATTGTTCAGAAGGGCTGAGCCCTTGTTGCCAGTGGGCTCTGCAAAGTCAATTGTCAGTAAATTGCTGGAGAAAGCTGAACTTGAATTAAGGAAAGGCATCAGACCCAGCCCATCATTTCATGTTAATGTTTTGCTCCAATAGCTACAAGCTCTTTCTCTCCACTGCCTTGAGTTTGCTGCCAAATTTGGTTAGGACTCTCACCATGCCTGTACTTTCTCTCATCGTATTGCATTCTCCTCTTCTCTGTGCTTCTCTCCTTGGCCAGGAAGAAGAAACCCCCCTGCACTGTGCTGCCTGGCACGGCTATTACTCTGTGGCCAAAGCCCTTTGTGAAGCCGGCTGCAATGTGAACATTAAGAACAGAGAAGGCGAGACCCCCCTTCTGACAGCCTCCGCCAGGGGCTACCAAGACATCGTGGAGTGTCTGGCTGAGCACGGAGCCGACCTTAATGCATCCGACAAGGTGCTTTGTGGGTGAAAGTATCCCACTTGCTGAAAAGTCATCTAGTAGGGGCTACAGGGACCATAAGACTTCTCAATTCATTTACCTAAAATAACTTAGATGCAACAAGTTATAATTATCCTTTCTCTCCTCCAATCTAAAGATTCTGTGACTCTTGATTCTGTTTCATAATTAATGTTCATTTGTGGGATGCAGCACAATTTATAAGATGATCAAATAATTCAAGTCTCTATTTTATTTTTTAGCTTTTTTAGCTTTGGAGCAGGTACAGTGATGATCATGGAACCCAAGACAAATCCTCATATAGGACTGAAATTGACAACACACTATTGATTTGTAGACAGACAAAGAAATAGGTGGTTTATTTACTTCCATCACCTGCTATTTTGTAGAAAGACAATAAACTATTCTTATTTGTTTGATAACAATTCTAGGCAAGGTTTCCCTTCTTTAATTAAGCAAATTCAGCATAATCTTTTCTTATTGGGAACCTATCCTGCAGTGAAACTGATGCTACCATCCATGGTGGTTTTGGCACACTCTGGTTCATTTAGTCACTGCCCTCTGTGGAGTATTCTCTTGGTACAGAGCAGCGGTTCTCAAGTGCGCAGTGACCTTGCCCCCCAGGTGACATTAGGTAGTGGCTGGAGACATATATTTGGGTCATCACAGCCAGGATAGGGCATCTAGAAGATAAAGACTAGCAGCTCTGTTGAATAGCCTGCAATTCCTAGGACAGGCCCCCAATGTTAACAGGGCTGAGGCTGAACAACCCTAGAATAGATGAGTTAGAGAAATGCTTCTAAGCTCCCTCTACCGAGCTCCTAAAACTCAGCACTTATCTTCACCAGGGGCTCTACAACAGGGAGAGTGAACTTCCAGGCTGGTGCTCCGTGGGTGCAGAGGTTAATATGTTATATTTGCTTCTTAGGGCTTCCCTGCTGGCTCAGTGGTAAAGAACCTTCCTTCCAATGCAGGTGACGTAGGTTCAATCCCTGGGTTAGGAAGATCCCCTGGAGAAGGAAATGGCAACCCGCTCCAGTATTCTTGCCTGGGAAATCCCATGGACAGAGGAGACTGGTGGGCTACAGTCCATGGGGTCACAAAAGAGTCAGACACAAGTCAGTGAGTAAGCAGCAACAGTTTGCTTCTCATCTGTGTGATAGCACATCACCTCGCTTTCTCAGTTTCTCAGAGTCAAAAATAAAACCATAAACTCTCTACTTATGAAATTAGTAAACATTTCTGAACAAATGTTTTCCAAATACTTGATAAAACAGGCCACTGGAGAACCAACAATGACTTAAGTCCTATGAATTCAGACACAAGAAGGAGTGTGGTGTCTTCCTACCTGAATGTACTGGCTAAGCCTAGATTAATTAAACTGATGGTCAGCTCAGACCGTGATTATTCAGAGTGAGACATGTGGGGCTTCACCTCAACCCTGCCAGGGGTAAAGTTTGTGGTTTTTAATCCTCCTTCAGGCTTTGCAGTAACAGTCCCATTGCCAGTTAAACCTGACCCAGAGAGGCTAGAAAGGCAACCAGCTGGTCCCACACGCCCGGTCAAAAGTGCTCACGGCCCTGGTGTTTGTTACAGGATGGACACATTGCTCTACATCTTGCCGTGAGACGATGTCAGATGGAGGTCATCCAGACTCTCATCAGCCAGGGCTCTTCCATCGATTTCCAAGACAGGCATGGCAACACCCCCCTCCACGTGGCCTGCAAAGATGGCAACGTGCCGATTGTGGTGGCCCTGTGTGAAGCCAACTGCAATTTGGATCTCTCTAACAAGGTAAAGCTGGAGGGAAGATCTCTGCACAGTCCATCCATGTCTCTGTGTCTGCCTGCTTCTGGGTTTGGGCAAGTTTCTCTCTTCACTGTTCAAAGTCAATAGCTTTTATGGACCTGTTCTTTTTCATAGGGCTCTCCATTTTAAGTGCATTTTGCATATAACTTTTAAATTATTTCCTATAGTTTATTAATTTAATAAATTGTTCAATAATTATTTAATTATTAAATAAATATTATATAGGAAATTATTTAATTTCCTATAGACTATTAATTTAATAATAGTCACAGAAAAGTATTACATTAATATTTCCGGCTGAGACTGGCTTACCATTTATGAGCATCTAGAAAGAGAACGGAGAAGGCAATGGCACCCGACTCCAGTACTCTTACCTGGAAAATCCCATGGATGGAGGAGCCTGGTAGGCTGCAGTCCATGGGGTCGCTAAGAATCAGACACGACTGAGCGACTTCACTTTCACTTTTCACTTTCATGCCTTGGAGAAGGAAATGGCAACCCACTCCAGTGTTCTTGCCTAGAGAATCCCAGGGACAGAGGAGCCTGGTGGGCTGCTGTCTATGGGGTCGCACAGAGTTGGACACAACTGAAGTGACTTAGCAGCAGCAGCAGCAGCAGAAAGAGAGAGAAGGAGGGAGGGCGGGGGAGAAAGTGTGTGTGTATGTTCTCTTCCTGGAGAAGAATCAAAGGACGTGGTACAAATCAGGGCACTGAGTCTTCAGGAAAACACCTAATGAGTTATATGATTGAAATTCCTAGAACCAGATTTCTC
>SJYW01023058.1:219850-230142 GCA_006410735.1 Raphicerus campestris
GGTTCAATCCCTGGGTTAGGAAGATCCCCTGGAGAAGGAAATGGCAACCCGCTCCAGTATTCTTGCCTGGGAAATCCCATGGACAGAGGAGACTGGTGGGCTACAGTCCATGGGGTCACAAAAGAGTCAGACACAAGTCAGTGAGTAAGCAGCAACAGTTTGCTTCTCATCTGTGTGATAGCACATCACCTCGCTTTCTCAGTTTCTCAGAGTCAAAAATAAAACCATAAACTCTCTACTTATGAAATTAGTAAACATTTCTGAACAAATGTTTTCCAAATACTTGATAAAACAGGCCACTGGAGAACCAACAATGACTTAAGTCCTATGAATTCAGACACAAGAAGGAGTGTGGTGTCTTCCTACCTGAATGTACTGGCTAAGCCTAGATTAATTAAACTGATGGTCAGCTCAGACCGTGATTATTCAGAGTGAGACATGTGGGGCCTCACCTCAACCCTGCCAGGAGTAAAGTTTATGGTTTTTAATCCTGCTTCAGGCTTTGCAGTAACAGTCCCATTGCCAGTTAAACCTGACCCAGAGAGGCTAGAAAGGCAACCAGCTGGTCCCACACGCCCGGTCAAAAGTGCTCACGGCCCTGGTGTTTGTTACAGGATGGACACATTGCTCTACATCTTGCCGTGAGACGATGTCAGATGGAGGTCATCCAGACTCTCATCAGCCAGGGCTCTTCCATCGATTTCCAAGACAGGCATGGCAACACCCCCCTCCACGTGGCCTGCAAAGATGGCAACGTGCCGATTGTGGTGGCCCTGTGTGAAGCCAACTGCAATTTGGATCTCTCTAACAAGGTAAAGCTGGAGGGAAGATCTCTGCACAGTCCATCCATGTCTCTGTGTCTGCCTGCTTCTGGGTTTGGGCAAGTTTCTCTCTTCACTGTTCAAAGTCAATAGCTTTTATGGACCTGTTCTTTTTCATAGGGCTCTCCATTTTAAGTGCATTTTGCATATAACTTTTTAATTATTTCCTATAGTTTATTAATTTAATAAATTGTTCAATAATTATTTAATTATTAAATAAATATTATATAGGAAATTATTTAATTTCCTATAGACTATTAATTTAATAATAGTCACAGAAAAGTATTACATTAATATTTCCGGCTGAGACTGGCTTACCATTTATGAGCATCTAGAAAGAGAACGGAGAAGGCAATGGCACCCGACTCCAGTACTCTTACCTGGAAAATCCCATGGATGGAGGAGCCTGGTAGGCTGCAGTCCATGGGGTCGCTAAGAATCAGACACGACTGAGCGACTTCACTTTCACTTTTCACTTTCATGCCTTGGAGAAGGAAATGGCAACCCACTCCAGTGTTCTTGCCTAGAGAATCCCAGGGACAGAGGAGCCTGGTGGGCTGCTGTCTATGGGGTCGCACAAAGTTGGACACAACTGAAGTGACTTAGCAGCAGCAGCAGCAGCAGAAAGAGAGAGAAGGAGGGAGGGCGGGGGAGAAAGTGTGTGTGTATGTTCTCTTCCTGGAGAAGAATCAAAGGACGTGGTACAAATCAGGGCACTGAGTCTTCAGGAAAACACCTAATGAGTTATATGATTGAAATTCCTAGAACCAGATTTCTCCAGTTTCCCCCATTTGGGAGTTTTATGGTTTTATCTTTCTTGTGCTAAATACATTTGGTAAGACTAAAGGGATACTCTCATTTGGTGAATTATAAAGAAATAAAAACCCCCATATGTTGACTTCTGGAAATTCTAGAAATTAGCTAACACCTCTTTTCCCTGAATGCCATCTAGATTTTCATTACCAAGTATGGTAGAACAGTTGGATAGTCATATGGTTTTAGCTCTGTAACTGTACGAAAGGCAAGCACTATTCTGTTACCATTATGTTAAAGTCTAAGTAGCATTAATTTTGTCATTGCAGGAAATATTTGTTTATAAGTGGCAGACATGATACCAGCAGAATTTAATATGGTTTGTTTAAGGTAAAAGAATAACTGAAATACCTGGAAAATTATGCTTCTACCAAAAAAAAATTCTTCTTGCATATTATGTGATTAATTCTAATAGAAATTGAAATAGGTAATCTTCATATTCTAGAAATATGAAAAGGCAATATCCTAAGTCCTAGCCATCAGCTGCTGGTTGCTTTCTTAGTTTATCCTTTTCTAATCTTGCCAAGTCAGTTATATAAGTGGCTTAAGGAAGAAACTAAATGTAATACAATATTAAGCAGCATCAAGAGGTTGGCTTTCCTTCCAGGAGTCTTTAAATGAATAAAACACAGCTTTAGGGACCTCGTGGCACTCATTTGAATGGCTGTGACTTGACCATTGTACATGTACATTGTACATGTGACTTTGCACCTTCAGAAGAGCTGGTGTCAGCTTGTTTTTCTCTTCCATTTTTTTTTTTTGTTGCTTATTTTAGGAAAGATGATGAAGTCTATAGAGGAACTTAAAAAATGTGCAGAAAAGTAAGATAAAGGCCTTGCTTCCCCAGAAAGCATATCTGCCTTTACACGGACTGACCCTGGTAACCGATAGCGTGGCCACGGCACGGTGATGGCCACGCCGCCCAGGCAGACTGTCACTCCTTTCCCATGCCCTGCCGGTTCCTTACCTGGATTCCATTCCCCCAGAGATACACATGGCCCTTCAGATCCTACCCCTGTCACCAGTATGTGACAGGAGCTTGTCACGATCTCTGACAGTCATTGCAGTGAAACAGGCATTTCTCTATCTGCATTCTTCTCATGTGAAAATAGGGAGACTGGCTATTTAACTCAGCTGCATCGGGGAACATGGGAGAAGAGAGGAACTGAACGATACAGAGAGCACACCCTTAACCTTTTGTTCTGGATTGGCTCTTCTGATCAGCAAAGGGAGAAAAAGCATGTTGACACATGCACAGGTGTACACGCACATACACACATACACACACACACACACACACACAGATGTGCACACACACCGAGGATCCTGCCCAAGAATTCCGTGCCTGCCAGGAATTGATGAACGAATGCCTTCTTCTGACAACACTGTGCCAGGTGCGATGTGAGGGGGCTGGGAAGTGGGCAGCAGGGAATGAGTCTTGTCCTCAGGCTGCTTGCAGACAGACAGGAACATTTCACTATAAGAGCATCTCGTGTTATAACCACTACTGTGATAGACACTGGCGCCCTAGAAGCATGGGCATCTGGACACTAAAGAAACTGGGAAAAGCTGTTCAGAGGTGATTATTTTAAATGATTGGGATTTGGACAGATGGAGAAGAGGGGAAAAGTGTATTTCAAGAAGAGGGAGGCAGCCAGGAAGGGGAATTGAGTCCAGATGGTGAAAGGCCTTGAATATAAGTTAAGGAGTTTGAGTTTTGTTCGGCCAAACATTGGAGGCCATCAAACTGTAAGCTCTCCTAGTCTTTTATTCATCATATGTCTCTTCCTTAACCTTTTTCCCTTCTATAAAACTATGCATCTTGTTACCCAGGACTGTCTTCCTTACACAGAAATCCAAACACTTCCTCCAAATCTTCCAAACCAACTCCTTACTTTTCACTTTAGCTCTGGGGTATTAGAAAGCTTATATCTGTTTTCTAAATGACTCTAGGAGTTAACAGTAAACAAAACATAAATATGCATACACACTGCTGCATTACTTATAGTAGCAAGAAATGGAACCACCCTAAGTGTCCATCCTCAGCAGGCTAACTAAATAAGTTATGATATATCTAAATATTGAATATTATTCAGGTATCTGAAAGAATGTAATAGATTTCCTTATAGACGTGGAAAAGTATTCAGTCTGTTGTCAGATGAATAAAGTAAGTTGACAGAATGGAAGGCGGAATATGATTATCTCTTCACTTTTCAAATTATTTCTCTCCACTTATGAATTCATAGAGAAAAGCCTGGAAGGTTTGCATGGGGCTAGCTCTGAGTTGGGGAACTTAGGGGAACGGGAGGAAAAGACTTCATTTTTCTACTGTGTATCCTTCTATGTTGTTTGGATCTTCTAAATGAGCCTGTGTTAACTTCTTAACAAAAACCTACATTTATTTGTGCATAAACAGCACAACACAGAGATAGCCAAACTTGCTCAGTTCATAATTTCCATTGTGTAAAGTAATTTATTTTTCTCTGGTTTCCCCAGAGCAAATGAAAAACCTTAAGTTCCAGGAGTTCCTTGGTAACCTAATGGTTAGAATTCTGGGCTTTCACTGCCATGGCCCAGGTTCAATCCTGGTCAGGAGCTGATGCCACAAGCTGTGTGGCGCAGCCAAAAAAGAAAAAAAAAATTGTTTAAATACCTTTGTTGTTGTTCAGTCACTCAGTTGTGTCTGACTCTTTGCAACCCCGTAGACTGCAGCACTCCAGGCTGCTTAAGTTCTGTTTATTAAGTTATTCAACTCAAACAACCTAATATTTCAGGAGCTGATGGAACAAATGATTCACATNTAGACACTGGCGCCCTAGAAGCATGGGCATCTGGACACTAAAGAAACTGGGAAAAGCTGTTCAGAGGTGATTATTTTAAATGATTGGGATTTGGACAGATGGAGAAGAGGGGAAAAGTGTATTTCAAGAAGAGGGAGGCAGCCAGGAAGGGGAATTGAGTCCAGATGGTGAAAGGCCTTGAATATAAGTTAAGGAGTTTGAGTTTTGTTCGGCCAAACATTGGAGGCCATCAAACTGTAAGCTCTCCTAGTCTTTTATTCATCATATGTCTCTTCCTTAACCTTTTTCCCTTCTATAAAACTATGCATCTTGTTACCCAGGACTGTCTTCCTTACACAGAAATCCAAACACTTCCTCCAAATCTTCCAAACCAACTCCTTACTTTTCACTTTAGCTCTGGGGTATTAGAAAGCTTATATCTGTTTTCTAAATGACTCTAGGAGTTAACAGTAAACAAAACATAAATATGCATACACACTGCTGTATTACTTATAGTAGCAAGAAATGGAACCACCCTAAGTGTCCATCCTCAGCAGGCTAACTAAATAAGTTATGATATATCTAAATATTGAATATTATTCAGGTATCTGAAAGAATGTAATAGATTTCCTTATAGACGTGGAAAAGTATTCAGTCTGTTGTCTGATGAATAAAGTAAGTTGACAGAATGGAAGGCGGAATATGATTATCTCTTCACTTTTCAAATTATTTCTCTCCACTTATGAATTCATAGAGAAAAGCCTGGAAGGTTTGCATGGGGCTAGCTCTGATTTGGGGAACTTAGGGGAACGGGAGGAAAAGACTTCATTTTTCTACTGTGTATCCTTCTATGTTGTTTGGATCTTCTAAATGAGCCTGTGTTAACTTCTTAACAAAAACCTACATTTATTTGTGCATAAACAGCACAACACAGAGATAGCCAAACTTGCTCAGTTCATAATTTCCATTGTGTAAAGTAATTTATTTTTCTCTGGTTTCCCCAGAGCAAATGAAAAACCTTAAGTTCCAGGAGTTCCTTGGTAACCTAATGGTTAGAATTCTGGGCTTTCACTGCCATGGCCCAGGTTCAATCCTGGTCAGGAGCTGATGCCACAAGCTGTGTGGCGCAGCCAAAAAAGAAAAAAAAAATTGTTTAAATACCTTTGTTGTTGTTCAGTCACTCAGTTGTGTCTGACTCTTTGCAACCCCGTAGACTGCAGCACTCCAGGCTGCTTAAGTTCTGTTTATTAAGTTATTCAACTCAAACAACCTAATATTTCAGGAGCTGATGGAACAAATGATTCACATAAATTGAAAGAAAGCTATTTTTATTTAATTTTCAATTGACCACAGTTGTGTACTAATGGAAGGTGTGTGCTTGTTGGGCACCTCACAACTCTTTAAACCTTGGACTCAGAGTGGACACCACCACCCCTATATCCTGTTCCATGTGGATCTTCACAAGATACCTGCTTTGTATCACAGCCACCGCCAACCCTGTGCTGTGCATATGCAGTGTCACTGAAAGGAAGGCAGTCCCAGCTAATTTGAGACACTGAACTGCCTGAAGCTAGTAGTTTCCCTGGTGTTGGAACCTGCTGGTTCCATCAAAAATGTAAAATATTCCTCAGCACCCCCTTGAATATACTGCAGTGCCCCCAGATACCTTGGCACACGGTTTGGGAGCCATAGGCAATCAAAAATGCTGGGTATGGCCATGGCGTTTCACCTCATTAGAGCATCTTCACTTTCTGTCCTTCCATGCCTTCTTCCCTTGCTATATCTAAATCTGAGCCATAGTGCAAATCTATCTGGAACTTTGGGGCCTTCAGCCCTGACTCATGCCTCCTTTCTTCCAGCACAGCAGGAGACTTAATTTAGTTATTTTATGATAAGCCTCCCACTCTTTCAGCCTTTGAAGTTTTATTTTAAAGTCACTCTGTTAGCTGAGAAATACTTGAAAACATTTTGTTTGGCTTGCCTCCCCAAGGAGATGGCAAGTTTCTGGAGAAAGGAGACCTCGCCTCCTATCTCTTCCTGGTCCCTCCACACATGTCATCCTTGGCAGCAAGAGTGAGGTCTCTCCCGGGTCTTTTTGTCTCCTGCAGTATGGACGGACGCCTCTGCATCTTGCCGCCAACAACGGGATTCTGGACGTGGTCCGCTACCTGTGTCTGACGGGCGCCAATGTGGAGGCGCTGACCTCGGTGAGTAGCCCTCTGGCAGAAGAAAATGACTGCCAATGTCTCAGGCCTCGAGGGCACGAGAGGGAAGGTATTGCTTGGCAACTGCACTGCAAAGCAGACAGGCTGCTATTAAGCTCCAGCTCCTCCGCAGGCAGTTATGTAAACATCTGCCCACACAAACCCAGGGTAAGATCTTGTTAATGCCTCATCCTCTTCTTTCCCCAGACCCACACTGCCGGGAACACCTGCTGTTTCCCACTGGCCTTTTCGTTTCCTGGGTTATGCAACAGGCCTTCATGTTTTGTATTAGCTTGTGTGTTTATCTTTTCTAAATGTGCCCCCTCCACTGTGGGGGACTGGAGGGGCCGTGGGCTTTCAGGGAGGGAGGAGGAAGGGCCCTCCGTGTGGGGGGGAACAGATGACAAGAGCTATCCTCTCGTCTTTGAAAGGTCTGGCTTTGCTCTTAGGCCTGCATGCGTGCAGTAATGTCCGACTCTTTTGTGACCCTATGACTGTAGCCCGCCAGGCTCCTCTGTCCACAGGATTCTCCACAATACTGGAGTGGGTTGCTGTGCCCTTCTCTGGGGGATCTTCCCAACCCCAGGGACCTAACCCACATCTCTTATGTCTCTTGTGTTGGCAGATTTTTTTTTTTTTTTACCACTAGCATCACCTGGGAAGCCACAGTATATTTTAAAATGAGGTTTCTTTAGTTTCACTCCTGACACTCCCCATTCCAGACCTGGTACCTCCCTGCAGAAGAAACCCTTTGATCCTCATTTTGAGGATGCCAGAGAGGAACCAGACCCATTGTTGTGTCTGCAGATGAGATAAGGTTGCTGTTTTACAGCTGCAGTGAAACATTATCTTTTGAGCTGTTTCTGGCCTGGCAGTGGGTTGAGTCTCCACTGGCTCATGTGGGAGATTCCTGAAACTCACAAGAGCTTTGCTAATACAAACTGTTTCTTTAGAGGAGACCCACTGGAGTTTTAAAATATGGCAGCTCACCTTGGGAAAATCAGGGATCTGAAGCTGGAGAGTCATACAGGGTATGGCAAACTCAGCCTGCTGCCTGCTTCTGTTAATAAAGTTTTAATGGGACATTGCCATGCCTGTTGTTTACATATTGTCTGCAGCCATTTTCACTCTTTAAGGGGAGACTTGAGCAATTGCAGCAGACACCCTAATGCCCTCAGAGCCCCAAATATCTGCTCTTAGGCCCTTTACAGAAAATGGTTGCTAACCCCTGGCCTAGGGCATTGCCTCCCTGGCTGCACAAATGTGACCAGAATGTCATTCCCTCCCCACAAGCAAGGGGTCTGTTTTCTGCAGTGTTGAGCCCTGAGCTGGGCTCCTCTGCAGGCCCAGTGATGACCAAAGCTCTACATGGGACTGGACCTTCTTAGGACACCTGCTCGCCCATCACAAACCCACCCACAGCCACCTGTGAACCTGACGTGCCATTATCAAACTTTCCCCAACTATGTCTAGGCACTCGGTCCAGTTACTCCACAATAGAGCACTTATATACATTTTTACGAGAAGAAATTTTTTTTTTTTACAGATATTGCCTCATAAAAAGTAAACTGTTGACAATGGCTGTGAAGATGCCAGCAGCTGCTCCTGCCAGCCTGGCAGTTTGGCTCAGGGTCTCGGGCCGGTCCTTGGGCTTCCCCATGACCTCTGTGAAAGTGAAGTTAAAGTTGCTCAGAAGTTAAAGTGTCTGACTCTTTGCAACCCCAAGGACTGTAGCCTGCTACACTCCTCTGTCCATGGAATTCTCCAGGCAAGAATACTGGAGTGGGTTGCTGTTCCCTTCTGCAGGAACTCTTCCTGACCCAAGAAGGAATCGAACCCAGGTCTCCTGCATTGCAAGTGGACTCTTTGCCAGCTGAGCTTCAGGAAAGCCCTGACCTCTGTGAGGCCACAGTTGTCCCCCCATGCCTTCCGCACAGCAGCTGCCCCCCAGCCTGGGGCTCGCCCTCTGGAGGCTCTCAGGTGTACCTCCCCTCCCTACCCACCCCAGCTCACTGCAGATGCTCTTCTTGGTCCTGCGAGTCCACTTCCTGGGGTTTCCATTGTTTATTCATTCAGCAGATACTGAGCGCACACCGCACACCGGACAGACACAAGGGACACAGTGGGCCCGCGATAGGTGAGCTGGCCCTCCCTTGAGAAACTTCTAGTCTAGTGGGAGAGTCAGAACCAAGGGTCACAGCAAAGGTCACACTGAATATGCAGCTACAGAGTGGGACCTGAGCCAGTTGGGAGCCAGGGTCCCCAGGGGTTTCCAGAGGTCAGGAGCACTCCTCAGAGAAAGAGGAGGACAGTCTGAGCCCAGAAGAAGGGCTGTGGGCTGGAGCACAGGGGAATGACGGGGCAGGATGTGCATGGCCTCCCCAGCAGGCGCAGTAGGAATCGCGCTGGCTCCACGCAGGAAGGGCGTTGTCATGAAGTTGCCCTGTTGCAGGCCTAGGCTGGCTCCATAGAAGGACAGCGGCTGCCTGTGTCATTCTAAACTTCCTAATTAGCCACATCTGATGGGAAAAAGGCAGGAAGTCAGTATCAGTCAAATACTAAAAGTAATATATAAAGTAATATATTTTGTACATTATATGCCAAATATTATCCTTTTGACTTGTAATCATTATTTTTAAATTACTGAGATGTGTCCAGTTCTCTGATTTAAATCTTCAAAATCTGTCTGATTAAGTCTTCATCCACAGCACATCTTAGCTCCACATTTCCAGCCCCAGGAGCTGCATGGAGAATGGAAAGTGAAAATGAAAGTGTTAAGTCGCTCAGTTGTATCTGACTGTTTGTGACCCATGGGCAGTAGCCCACCAGGCTCCTCTGTCCATGGAATTTGGCTGCCACATATGGACAACACCCTCCAGCCTGTTTTGTCAGCGGGCTTTTCTCCTCTGCCTGACAGCACCACAGCCCTCGACCCTACAGCGCCCCCTAGCTGCTCCGTTTCCTCTCCCAGCCTGTCCTCAGCCAGGATGGCCGGGAAGTCTTCTGACTATCTGGTTCTTTTTCCTTGCTTCCCACTTCTCCTCTACCACAGTTTGTTGCCGAATCCCTGTGACTCAGTAGTGGGAGTCACCTCTCTTTTTTGGTGTTGTTATTTAGTCACTAAGTCATGTCTGACTCTTTGCAACCCCATGGACTGTAGAGCCCACCAGGCTCCTTTGTCCTTGGGGTTTCCCAGCAAGAATCCTGGAGTGAGTTGCCATTTCCTCCTCCGGGGGATCTTCCTGACACAGGGATCGAACGCATGTCTCCTGCTTGGTGAGCGGATTCTTTACCACCGAGCCACCTGGGAAGCCCTCAAAACTTCTTTGTTGTAAAATAAAACAGATTTTAAGATAGGACAGGAACAAAAGAACTTGGTGAATTTGACAAACGCCTTTGTAGCCCTATTGAGATCAAAAAATAGAACTTCAGAGGCCACCCCAGAAGCTCCCAGTGGTCTATCCCAGCCACAGTGCACCCCAACCCCCTACCCCGAGTGTAAGCCCCACTCTGACTTTGTAGTTCTCTAAGCATTTCCTTCCTTGCCTTTCTTTGATGTCTTTCTCACCTATGAGCCAGCAGTCACATCTAGTTACCTCTTCAGGACATGGTACTTCCTTGACACCCACCCCCGCCTTAGATAAGAAAATCCTCCTTGCCCTCCTTCCCCTCCC
>SJYW01023058.1:230599-258784 GCA_006410735.1 Raphicerus campestris
TCTGGTTCTTTTTCCTTGCTTCCCACTTCTCCTCTACCACAGTTTGTTGCTGAATCCCTGTGACTCAGTAGTGGGAGTCACCTCTCTTTTTTGGTGTTGTTATTTAGTCACTAAGTCATGTCTGACTCTTTGCAACCCCATGGACTGTAGAGCCCACCAGGCTCCTTTGTCCTTGGGGTTTCCCAGCAAGAATCCTGGAGTGAGCTGCCATTTCCTCCTCCGGGGGATCTTCCTGACACAGGGATCGAACACATGTCTCCTGCTTGGTGAGCGGATTCTTTACCACCGAGCCACCTGGGAAGCCCTCAAAACTTCTTTGTTGTAAAATAAAACAGATTTTAAGATAGGACAGGAACAAAAGAACTTGGTGAATTTGACAAACGCCTTTGTAGCCCTATTGAGATCAAAAAATAGAACTTCAGAGGCCACCCCAGAAGCTCCCAGTGGTCTATCCCAGCCACAGTGCACCCCAACCCCCTACCCCGAGTGTAAGCCCCGCTCTGACTTTGTAGTTCTCTAAGCATTTCCTTCCTTGCCTTTCTTTGATGTCTTTCTCACCTATGAGCCAGCAGTCACATCTAGTTACCTCTTCAGGACATGGTACTTCCTTGACACCCACCCCTGCCTTAGATAAGAAAATCCTCCTTGCCCTCCTTCCCCTCCCACCTCTGCTGCCCTCCTCCAGCTCTAGGTCTTCTTGCTGCTGCTCCACCCCACCTGGCCTGCTGCCCTCCTGCTCCCTGCCCTCCGCTCCTCTCAGAAGCCCCGTGGCTGCAGCTGTACCTGGGAACTCAGACCCGCATCCGGCATCTGCAGCCCTGTTTGACTCCTGAGCTCTGGGACCAAGCCTCGCTCTTTCTGCCGTCTCAGGGCCTTGGCACTGGCTGTTTTGTTGTTGTTATTTGTTTTTGTTTTCCTTTTGCAAAACTTCCTCGGGTATCCAAATGGCTTGCTCTCTCACCTCCTTCAGGTTTTGACTCAAATGTCACCCTTTCAGTGATGCCAGCCTCCTAGACCACTGTGTATGACAAGGAAGGCAGAGAGTGCTGGGCTCACTTGTGGGCCAGATTCAGAGCTGGCACCTTGCGTAGCATGGGACTGGGATGAGGAGATCTAGCTCTTATACCTTTCCTTCTTGGACAGAAAGCTGGGGAGGGGGACGCTGGGGACACAGTCAGCTCTTTTTTCGTTAATCACTGCCGCTTGCTTTTTCTGCTCATGGTGCTTCATTTATTTGTTTTTCTCTAATCTGCTCAAGAACCTATACAGTAGAGTGTCGTTTCTCATCTCATGGATGAAGAAACCCAGGTTCTAGGAGGCCAAGTAACTGACCACACAGTCTGGGAGGGACGGAATCTGAATTAAACCTGGGTCCTTCTCACTCTAGAGTTCAGCTTCTTTCCAAACACTGGCAAAGAGTTCTTTTGGAAGCTGAATAGTGTCCTTTAGAGAAATACTGTTTGCAAACTATAAAGTACCATGCAAAGTACCACACAAAGAAGTATTGGTGGCAGTTTTCCTGTCATTTGCGAGACTTGACAGTGGAGAATAACTTTGCCAGTGAACAAGCATCCTGTGTCTGTGGCTATGCAGGTCTAAGGCCTTTGAGAGAAATCTATGGTCAGTCATATCAGAAGACAGAAGAGTTTAAGTTGAGGCTCAGATTTCTTCTAACTAAGGCAGTGGTTCCAAAACCTGTTGGAAAAACTGCCTTAGTTGGAAGTCATTCGATTGGCTGCACAATAGAATCGCCTGGGAGGGCTTAGAACCCTTATGTCCAGGTCACACCTCAGAAAGGCAGAAGCTGAGTATGCGAGNTAAGGCCTTTGAGAGAAATCTATGGTCAGTCATATCAGAAGACAGAAGAGTTTAAGTTGAGGCTCAGATTTCTTCTAACTGAGGCAGTGGTTCCAAAACCTGTTGGAAAAACTGCCTTAGTTGGAAGTCATTCGATTGGCCGCACAATAGAATCGCCTGGGAGGGCTTAGAACCCTTATGTCCAGGTCACACCTCAGTAAGGCAGAAGCTGAGTATGCGGGTGGGAACCTGGCAGCAGAAGCTCTTAAAGACCCCAGTGATTCCAGGGTGCCATGAGGTTAGAGAAGTAAGGCCTGTCCTTATCATGTCAGTAAGGACCTAGACAGCTTGGTATGACCCCCTTGTTTGGATGCGGTGTCCAACAACTTACCTCATTCACCCCAAAGCAAACTAGAAGCTTTTGTCTGCCCACTGGGGCCACTGCAGGACTTGACAGCGGGGAGTGGGCAACATGAGTGTAGAGCACGCCTCCCAGGAGCACCTACCAGAGCTCCAACCACAGCCTACAACCATACTTCTCAACTTGGGCAGTTTCACTGCTCAGGAAACATTTGGCAATGTCCAGAGACACTGGACTTCCCTTGTGGCTAAGATGGTAAAGGACTTTCCTTATAACTCATATGGCAAAGAATCTGCCAGCAATGTGAGAGACCTGGGTTCGATCCCTGGGTTGGGAAGATCCACCGGAGGAGAGCATGGCAACCCACCCCATTATTTTTGCCTGGAGAATCTCCATGGACAGAGGAGCCTGGAGGGCTACAGTCCATGGGGTCGCAGACAGTGAGACATGACTGAGCGACTAAGCACAGCACAGAGACCTGGGTTGGCACAGCTGGTGCAAGGGAAATCTGCTGGTGTCTAGGGATGGAGGCCAGGGTACTGCTTGACATCTCACAGTGTACGGGACCGCCTCCCGTGGCAGGGAATCATCCTGGCCAGAATGTTCAGCAGTGCCAAGGCTGAGGTGATGTGATGGTTGGGATTGTGACCTGGGCTGCAAGATTGGCAGGTGTACTGTCAATCAGATCCAGGCATCCCCCAGCTTCCTCAGGAATGGTACTTGAATTGTCCCTAGTAAACACTGACAGATGGCCCAAGGCTGCTTAGGCTTCTCATTTAAGAAATATTGCTTTTATTTCTTTGGAAATTGCTTCTCNCCTCCTTGCCCTCCTTCCCCTCCCACCTCTGCTGCCCTCCTCCAGCTCTAGGTCTTCTTGCTGCTGCTCCACCCCACCTGGCCTGCTGCCCTCCTGCTCCCTGCCCTCCGCTCCTCTCAGAAGCCCCGTGGCTGCAGCTGTACCTGGGAACTCAGACCCGCATCCGGCATCTGCAGCCCTGTTTGACTCCTGAGCTCTGGGACCAAGCCTCGCTCTTTCTGCCGTCTCAGGGCCTTGGCACTGGCTGTTTTGTTGTTGTTATTTGTTTTTGTTTTCCTTTTGCAAAACTTCCTCGGGTATCCAAATGGCTTGCTCTCTCACCTCCTTCAGGTTTTGACTCAAATGTCACCCTTTCAGTGATGCCAGCCTCCTAGACCACTGTGTAAGACAAGGAAGGCAGAGAGTGCTGGGCTCACTTGTGGGCCAGATTCAGAGCTGGCACCTTGCGTAGCATGGGACTGGGATGAGGAGATCTAGCTCTTATACCTTTCCTTCTTGGACAGAAAGCTGGGGAGGGGGACGCTGGGGACACAGTCAGCTCTTTTTTCGTTAATCACTGCCGCTTGCTTTTTCTGCTCATGGTGCTTCATTTATTTGTTTTTCTCTAATCTGCTCAAGAACCTATACAGTAGAGTGTCGTTTCTCATCTCATGGATGAAGAAACCCAGGTTCTAGGAGGCCAAGTAACTGACCACACAGTCTGGGAGGGACGGAATCTGAATTAAACCTGGGTCCTTCTCACTCTAGAGTTCAGCTTCTTTCCAAACACTGGCAAAGAGTTCTTTTGGAAGCTGAATAGTGTCCTTTAGAGAAATACTTTTTGCAAACTATAAAGTACCATGCAAAGTACCACACAAAGAAGTATTGGTGGCAGTTTTCCTGTCATTTGCGAGACTTGACAGTGGAGAATAACTTTGCCAGTGAACAAGCATCCTGTGTCTGTGGCTATGCAGGTCTAAGGCCTTTGAGAGAAATCTATGGTCAGTCATATCAGAAGACAGAAGAGTTTAAGTTGAGGCTCAGATTTCTTCTAACTGAGGCAGTGGTTCCAAAACCTGTTGGAAAAACTGCCTTAGTTGGAAGTCATTCGATTGGCCGCACAATAGAATCGCCTGGGAGGGCTTAGAACCCTTATGTCCAGGTCACACCTCAGTAAGGCAGAAGCTGAGTATGCGGGTGGGAACCTGGCAGCAGAAGCTCTTAAAGACCCCAGTGATTCCAGGGTGCCATGAGGTTAGAGAAGTAAGGCCTGTCCTTATCATGTCAGTAAGGACCTAGACAGCTTGGTATGACCCCCTTGTTTGGATGCGGTGTCCAACAACTTACCTCATTCACCCCAAAGCAAACTAGAAGCTTTTGTCTGCCCACTGGGGCCACTGCAGGACTTGACAGCGGGGAGTGGGCAACATGAGTGTAGAGCACGCCTCCCAGGAGCACCTACCAGAGCTCCAACCACAGCCTACAACCATACTTCTCAACTTGGGCAGTTTCACTGCTCAGGAAACATTTGGCAATGTCCAGAGACACTGGACTTCCCTTGTGGCTAAGATGGTAAAGGACTTTCCTTATAACTCATATGGCAAAGAATCTGCCAGCAATGTGAGAGACCTGGGTTCGATCCCTGGGTTGGGAAGATCCACCGGAGGAGAGCATGGCAACCCACCCCATTATTTTTGCCTGGAGAATCTCCATGGACAGAGGAGCCTGGAGGGCTACAGTCCATGGGGTCGCAGACAGTGAGACATGACTGAGCGACTAAGCACAGCACAGAGACCTGGGTTGGCACAGCTGGTGCAAGGGAAATCTGCTGGTGTCTAGGGATGGAGGCCNAATCAGCAAACACTGGTCAGGCTTCACCTTTTACCCAAAACCCCAGCCTGCTCCCCCGCCATCCCCTGCAATGAGCTGGTTTCCCAGCACACCATTGCTTTAGGGGCCTCTGGAGGCCCCCTTAGCTCCACCATGCATGGTAGGTATCACTTTCTTATAAGGAGCTGCAACCCTCTTCTGTCCTCTGTGTTCAACCCCACTGCTAAACAAAGCCCCCTTGAGCCCTCCAGACCTGCTCAAGAACTCTATGGTCACTTAGCCAAACCAGTTCTCCTCCTAGAAAAAGGGGAGCTTGTTATAACAGGCTGGGTGGGGGACTGTGCTTAGATTTTGTACTCACATCCATTTTTACTATCATATCAAGGTCTATTCTTTCCTGATTTTAAACCACTAGTTTTAAGTGGGTTGAGGAGTCAGCTTATTTTTATTTTGTTTGATTGTCCTTCTAATCAGCTTTTCTGTAAACTGATATTAAAAGTAGTTGCTTCTCCTAAGTCTGAGACTAGATGGTGAAGAAAGATGCCCAGGAATAGTTTGAAAAAATAGGACAAAGTTGGGAGCTTGCCCAAAATTTAGAATTCACCACAAGTAAACTGCATTTGCATAATTAAGAGTTGCTNAGTCTGAGACTAGATGGTGAAGAAAGATGCCCAGGAATAGTTTGAAAAAATAGGACAAAGTTGGGAGCTTGCCCAAAATTTAGAATTCACCACAAGTAAACTGCATTTGCATAATTAAGAGTTGCTGCTCCCATCCTGTGGGTCTAATTGCATCCTGCCACGTGCAGAGAGCCACGTCACCTCTCCATTCTCTTATCTGTCTTTTCCAGACGGGAGATGGCTCTCGATTGCCCATCAATCTGGCTGTTAGTCACTTTTGCCAATGAGAAAGTGAAAGCTGAATTGCCAGGGGGTAGAAGGTGCTGGAAGAAAGGAAACTAGAAGCCTGTGTCGACTAAAAAAATACAGTCAGAATGTGAAAGTAGAGTTATTTTATTTGGTGGGAATGTTTAGGAATCTGAGCCAGGGAGACGGCATCTCAGTAGCTCTGAGAAAACTGCTCCAAAGAAGCAGGAGGGGAAGTCAGGCTATATACAATTTTGTAACAAGGGAGCAGGCATTTTGAACATCAAAGATTGGGTATCAAGTTAAGGAATTTGGCATTCTATGTATGGAGAGATGCAAGCCTCTGGGCTCACTGAGTTCGTTCCTTTCAAATGCACCTCCGCTGTCTGGGGCCAACCCTGTTCCCTCATTCACCTTGCTTCTTGCATTCCCCCAGCTCCTCAGCAGTCACCCTTGGGGGTGGCAGCGTCTGCACTTTCAGAGCTCTCATTCACATTTGGAGGCCAGAAATCGCTGATGGCTGTGACATTTCTTGTTTATTAATTTGGCAGGAGATGTTTTCATTTCACACCAGGGTTCACCAGGGCTTCAGAAAGCAATGCAGTTACCAAATAATGCTCATTTAAAATATAATCACAGTGTCTACTGTAGGAAAGAACTATGAGAGACCAAGTGAAGGAAAGAGGCAAGACCAGTCAATAAACAAATAAGAAAATGTGAGATAGGTCAGGGAGTGGCAAACAAGGACCACAGAGCCAAAACCGGCCCCTCACCTGCTTTTATAAATAAAGTTTTATTGGAACAAAGCTATACCCCTCTGTTTACTCCTGTCTATGGCTGGTTTCTAGATCCATATATGGCAGTCACAACAAGAGACCATTAGGTTCTTTACAGGAACCAGCCAGAGGGAGGGCTGGGAGAAGACAGGGAGCGGTGAGTGAAACAGGCCTGAGAAAGTAAAGAGTTAGATCAAAAAGGAGGGAGCTGTGGGGGTAGCAGCAGAGTCTGAGTGTGATTGTTGGGGCAGAGGACGGTGCCTGGGGTGAGAAGAAAGAAGGCCTGGCTTGGAAAGGCAATCGGGTACTGGCCCAAGTGTGTTAAGTAAAGTTGTTCAGTCGCTCAGTCGTGTCCGATTCTTTGCAACCCCATGGACTGCGGCACACCAGGCTTCCCTGTCCTTCACCATCTCCCAGAGTTTGCTCAAACTCATGTCCATTGAGTCGGTGATGCCATACAACGATCTCGTTCTCTGTCAGCCCCTTCTCCTCCTGCCTTGGGATTTCCCTCTGACTGCTCACACCCAGAAACCAGATAGAAGGTGGTCTTGGCAGCCAGGTGAGATGGGACGGCTGCTTGGACTGGTGCTGTTCAGGCTCAGTTACTTTGTGAACTTGGGGCAGGAATACAAATGAGAGCTCGCTTTCCTGTGTAAATATTTGAAGTATGTGGTTAAAGCTAACGGGGAAATTCTGCACTTTACAGGGCTTCCCATTGTGTAATGCCTCCCATTACACAAATGCACCTTTGTGACCACCTGGAAGCCTGAGTTCCGGTTTAGGGTTCTGGTTCCTCAGGGTCCCTGCTGCTTCCCCTCCCATCTTCCCAGCCTGCACACAAGGCCTTACCGTGTCCCAGCCACATCCACCAGCTGTGGGGTTGAGGGGGACGGGGCACACGAGAATATTTTGAGGCATGAGTCAAGACTTAGGGAACCCAGAAGTCCTGACTCTCCTCTCCTCTGGGCAGTGTCCCTGCTAACTCTACCCTGGCCCAGCCAGTGAGGGCCTGACCGGACTGGGCACTGGGGCATCTTGGAGCTTCTGTTAAATATAGACCACACTCTGCCTCCAAAGAAATCAACATTCTTCCACCTTCTCGAGCTAACCAGAAGCACACTGTACCTCTCTCTGCTCCCGCTCTGCATCAAAACCAGAGTGTGCATTGGAGAGTATACACACTAAGGCTGCTGGAAGCTGCCTTCTGGGGGACAGCCGCTAATCTGAGCACACCGCTCGTCCCTGCTGCGACATCTAATGGTGAAAACTGGAAGTGCACCACCCACCAGGAGGAGAGAGATGTCAGAAACTTCTTGTTGCAGTTGTTCAGTCACTCAGTGTCTTTGCGACTCTTTGTGACCCCATGGACTGCAGCACACCAGGCTTCCCTATCCTTCACTGTCTCCTGGAGTTTCCTCAAACTCATATCCATTGAGTCGATGGTGCCATCCAACCATCTCATCCTCTGTCTCCCCCTTCTCCTCCTGCCTTCANCCCCTTCTCCTCCTGCCTTGGGATTTCCCTCTGACTGCTCACACCCAGAAACCAGATAGAAGGTGGTCTTGGCAGCCAGGTGAGATGGGACGGCTGCTTGGACTGGTGCTGTTCAGGCTCAGTTACTTTGTGAACTTGGGGCAGGAATACAAATGAGAGCTCGCTTTCCTGTGTAAATATTTGAAGTATGTGGTTAAAGCTAACGGGGAAATTCTGCACTTTACAGGGCTTCCCATTGTGTAATGCCTCCCATTACACAAATGCACCTTTGTGACCACCTGGAAGCCTGAGTTCCGGTTTAGGGTTCTGGTTCCTCAGGGTCCCTGCTGCTTCCCCTCCCATCTTCCCAGCCTGCACACAAGGCCTTACCGTGTCCCAGCCACATCCACCAGCTGTGGGGTTGAGGGGGACGGGGCACACGAGAATATTTTGAGGCATGAGTCAAGACTTAGGGAACCCAGAAGTCCTGACTCTCCTCTCCTCTGGGCAGTGTCCCTGCTAACTCTACCCTGGCCCAGCCAGTGAGGGCCTGACCAGACTGGGCACTGGGGCATCTTGGAGCTTCTGTTAAATATAGACCACACTCTGCCTCCAAAGAAATCAACATTCTTCCACCTTCTCGAGCTAACCAGAAGCACACTGTACCTCTCTCTGCTCCCGCTCTGCATCAAAACCAGAGTGTGCATTGGAGAATATACACACTAAGGCTGCTGGAAGCTGCCTTCTGGGGGCAGACGCTAATCTGAGCACACCGCTCGTCCCTGCTGTGACATCTAATGGTGAAAACTGGAAGTGCACCACCCACCAGGAGGAGAGAGATGTCAGAAACTTCTTGTTGCAGAGTTGTTCAGTCACTCAGTGTCTTTGCGACTCTTTGTGACCCCATGGACTGCAGCACACCAGGCTTCCCTATCCTTCACTGTCTCCTGGAGTTTTCTCAAACTCATATCCATTGAGTCGATGGTGCCATCCAACCATCTCATCCTCTGTCTCCCCCTTCTCCTCCTGCCTTCAGTCTTACCCAATATCGGGGTCTTTTCTAATGAACTGGCTCTTCACATCAGGTGGCCAAAATACTGAAGCTTCAGTATCGGTCCTTCCAATGAATATTCAGGATTGATTTCCTTTACGGCTGACTGGTTGCTGTCCAAGGGACTCTCAAGAGTCTTCTCCAGTACCACACCTCTGTCGCAGAAGGCTGTCTCAAATTCTGTGTTCAGATTCTCCACGGTTCTTAGTGAACACCAGTGGGGAGGGGCCCTCCTTGAGGACAAGGTTAGATTTCCTTGGACTGAGACTCGAGTATATTCTGCTTGTCCTTGCCTTTAAGCTGTTTCCCAGCCCATCTTCCCAAAGGCAAAGTAAAGGGTGACAGTCCCTCCCAGTCCAGGCCAGCTGGTCCTGACTGCAGGGAAAGGGAGGGCAGGGAGATGTGTGAAGGCCCTGAACAGAGAGCAGGAATGTGGGATGGCTTGCAACCCCTAAACCCCTTTCTTTGGCCATCGAAATATTTTTCTCACCTGCCTGCCATTCATCTCCACTTGAAAGGAGAGAATGTGTGTGTGTTTGTATGATCGTCCCAGAATCGAGGACACTATAAAACCTGAGCTGTCAGTCCCATGAAGCAGTATTTTCTTGGACAAAACAAGATTTCTTGAGGATTGTTATATTTGGGAAACAGCATGAGAGCTAGTAATGGATTCTGACATGAACACAGTCCCTGCAGAAGGTTCAATCTGTATTTCTGATTAAAATCTGTATTTCTTTAAAAAAAGATGCTCCTCTGGAGCTCCCCAAGAACATGGAGCCTGTTAACACAGGCCAGCAGTCCAACTCATTTGCTTAGGAAAAATGAGGTGCCCGAGTGTACCTTTTATCTGTGCAAATCCAGAGTGGGGAGGCGGGGTGCACTCTCATCCTACTTACCCTTTTCATAGCAATGACTTATAAGCCTTACTTTAAATCAGGACTCTGCACTAACTGGGAAGTGTTTTCTTAGTAAAATGAACTGGGAATGGCCCTTGTTGGATATTTGTAGTCCTAGGACTAATAACTGAAGCACAACCCAGCTTTGAGTTTCTGTTCTCAACTCTGAAAATCCTCCCGGCTCCACACTCCCCTTCTAGAAACCCATCACCTCCCTTTCAGTGACAGCAGTGATAGAAAGGAAGCCTAGTTCTGTCTTCACCTTGGTCAAGAAAGGGCCTTGACCTCTCCAAGCCTTGGTTTCCACATCTGAAAGGGAGAACGGCCACATTAACCACAAAGGTTGAGGTTAAACGAGGAACGTGAGGGAAAGCACAGTGTAAGCTGGAAGATACAGACCTGGAAGTTAAACTGCTGCAGACAGGAAATGCATCTGTCTCAACTCCTAGGAGTGTTCATGCAAGAATAGTTCAGGACCCTTGTTGAAGACAGTAGGATTGACTATTTGGGGGTACTGAAGTGGGTGCGGAACAGAGGAAAGAGATCAGCTCAACCCCAACTTCAACAAGGACAAGCGTGGATTTATAACCAAGGAATTGGGTGAGGTTCATGGATAGAAAATCACTAAGACAAAACCCAAAGGCTAAGGGGTTTCTTGCTAGAAACCCATGCCTTGGATTCTTTCATGAGATGGTCAGCCAGCTGCGGCCTCAAGAGGAGATGGAAGGGAGGCTCGGGGAAAATGTAGTTGTTTATATCATTCGTCCCAGAGAGACAGGGGTTAGGGTTGGGTCACGGAGCTCAGACTCAGTTAAGCAGGGGGAAGCAGAGAGCCCCTGGGGCAAGTGCTTTACTGGGGTCAGGGTGGGTACACAGGAAAGGTGCAGGGCATGTCACTGGGGCATTTGAATGTCAGGGGTCACAGTGGGAGGGTCGGAAGGGGAACCTGTGTCTGAGCCCACTTACACATTGGTGTACCTGGGCTGCCACTGACACCTTCTGTGAGGATGTTGAGGCAGCAAACACAGGAAGTTTTAAAGATTATAATACTCATCAGGATTATTGCTGAAGACAGGGCGGGTGCTCAGATATCAAGGTTGGGCATGAAGAGTTTGCTCAGATATCAAGGGTGAGAGATTTCCTCTAAACTTGACCTTGCAGCATTCTTGTTCATCCTGGACTAACCAGGCCGACACAGCCCACCGTCACCAGCCCCTCTTCCCTCTTTCCTCCATTTCTGGGGCTGACTTGGGGAGCAGACAGACAGACCACCAGCCACTGCTAGCCCACCACTGCCCTGAGTGGAACTGGAAGGAGCAGAGGGCCCTCAGCCCAGGCAGCACCGAGCAAGCCCGAGACACGCCCTCTCAGCGGCGTGGGACAAGCCCACGTTGGTTCAGAGCCGCTGCTGAAAGCAGTGGGGTAACACCCGTGTCCGAGGGTTACTGCAGTCTGCTCAGGCGTGGGCCCAGAACTGCGGGACTCGTGTGAGGGAGCAGAGGTGCCCTCACTCCTTCACACAGGACAGATGTGTTGGCCAGCCTCAGAGTGTCAGGATCAGAGGACACGGACCAGACGGAACAGAGCAATGCTACGGGTAATGCCCCCAGATTCAGTGATGGTACTAAAGCCAGAAGCAGGTTTTCTGCCTTTGCCCCATCTCAGGAGAAGCACATCCTGGCTTCATGCAAAGAATCTGTCCGTGTTAGTTAGCCATGTGTCATGGACTAGGTGGAGAACTTTTTTATTTATTCATGAGATACTCCTAAAGGAGGGAGCTGCTCCCAATTCAGACACTCACTGTGCAGTGGGCAGCACTAGTGTTAAAGCACCCGCTGCCAGCACCGGAGACATAAGACATGTGGGTTCGATCCCTGGGTTGGGAAGATCCCCTGGAGGAGGGCATGGCAACCCACTCCAGTATTCTTGCCTGGTGAATCCCATGGATAGATGAGCCTGGGGGCTACAGTTCATGGGGTCACAAAGAGTCAACACGACTGAAGCAACTTGGCATGTGCACCCACAACTTGAAGGCAGAAGGGCTAGTTTGAAGATTAAATTATAATGAAAGGTGGTAGATTGGCTTCAGGGCTCATGGGCTCATCTGCCACAGTAAATGACATCAGGGAGAAGCCCCTGCCCCATTCCTTCTTGCCTAATCAGCAGCACCCCAATGAGTAACTTCCTCAGAACAGAGCTTTTCAACTCCTGTGCTGACTTGGGTCGTAATTCAGGGGAAATGCTGGCAAGATACTCCAGCCCTTTCCACCCAGTGCTGCGTTTTGTCTCAGTACCTGCTGAGATTTGAGGTTAAAAGAGGAAACCCAAGAAGGGACAACCTCATGTTCTACAGATCACTGTCCAAACTGTGGTTTCCAACCCTAGGAGAACCAATACTTTCTAACAGTGTCCCCAACCTTTTGGATAGGGGAGTGGTTCGGGCAGTAATTCGAACCCTGGGGAGCGGTGGATGAAGCTTTGCTGCTCACCTCCTGCTGTGCTTCCTGGGTCCTAACAGACCAAGGACTGGTGGGGGGTTGGGGACCCCTGCTTTATAATGTACATTTTGTGATGCCGCCAATACTCTCCTGAAATAAAACTCAAAGGTAACAGTGTACCTACTGAGGTTAATTTTAAAAGATCAACAGAATGCCCTAACTGTAATATAACAAGGACATCAAAGTAATGTGTATGTGGTATAATAGAATGTGTTTCAGTATGCAATTGCAGAGCACAGGCGATGAGGAGACATTGTTAACTTGACAGACGCTTGGGCCCATCCACAGAATCACCGAATGTAACACCTACAGATGCCATGGATGTTGGAGGGACAGCAGCTCAAAACAGCAGCAACAGGCTGACGTTTTAGAAGTGGGGATCAGAGCTTCTGAAAGATTAAGTGGGAAAGGATCTGTGTATAATTCCCCCAACATATACAATTGTTGCACTCTTGGGAAAGTCAGTATGTATTAAACCATACCCTCTCAAAACCCTCTGGGTCATATTAAAATGCAGTTAAGTCCTAAGTTCAGGTGATCACAAACAAGGTCTTTCTCTTATATAAATGCCCAGCAGACACTCAGAAGTCAAGCAGACTCTGGAGAATTCGTCCCATTCAGAACATTGTGTGTACCTATCAGGAGCCCAGCACCCCCCTACCCACCACCCACCAGCAGCATCCCCCAACACTAGGAACTAAAACTGCCACCATCGATTTTCAAAATGCCAGCTCCTGGGCGGTGTTCCCCTTGTCGAGAAAGATGGTTCGGAGTTTCCCAGGAGGAAGCGGAGGAAGGAATGCGGGAGAGTTGTGAGCTTGTTACTAGGGCATGAGCCTGCCCTAGGGCTCCCGTCCTGTGTTGTTGGTGGAAAATGTAACAGTGGCTCAGGAGGAGGAGATGAGCACTACATCAGCACCTCCTAGGATTTAGGTCTAGAAGCAGGGGCCCAGCCAGGCCTGAGATCGCACTGCAAGGAAAAGGCAGACCCTTAGCTCTGAAGCACTCCTGCATGGGTCGCCCTGAGTACCTCACTTATGTAGCACCCCTTTATTGGCCATCCTAGGTGAGCCAGGTGCTGGCCATCCTGCCCTCACATTGCCCTCTGTTTTAGAGAGGAACTGTATCACATGATTACCCTCCAGTCCAGGGGGTCACGTTGGAGAACCACGTGTGGGCTGGAGCCCACCCATGAGGAAACTTCTGGGAGAGGTCACAGCAAGATAGGTCTCCTAGGGGGCAAGGAGTTAACAGGCTAACGCATAGGGAGTCATCGTGGGTAGGGGAGAAGGACTCGTCCTCAGGCTGCAAGCCAGAGGCTGTTATTACACAGCTGGGAGCTGAGAGCTAAGAGGGTGCATGAGGCCAGGATGGAGCTAGGGTGGCATGACCGGCGTTCCACCATGTAGCCCTTGAGGTGGGTTCTCCGGGTGCGCGGAGCTCCTCGCCAGCACCATCTCTTCAAAAGCACTCGTTATATTTGATAGCACGTTGTTCGTGTGTCTGTCTCTCCTCAAAGCTGTGGATCTGGGGCTGGTATAGACCTTCCTGTTCTAGCACACAGGTCCTCCACGAATGTTTGTTGATGAATCTGTGCATCATCCAGGGCTGGGGAGACTTCTGCTTCTCCCTGTAGGGCTGAGAAAGAAGACAGCAGAAATGTTGTCACGTCCTGCAGGCCCTTCCCCAGCATTGAACTTTGTACCTTGTGACGCCCTTCTTCTTATCATCTTATACCTTCAGAATGTCATCAAGGAGCAGGACTTTTCCACACAGAAGGGGCAGGTGCCCTGGCCAGTCTAGACTGCTTCCCAGAAATTGTTTTACCTAGTTCATCGTGCAATGGAAGTGGGCAAATCCATTAAGACAGAGCGATCGGTGGTTGCTAGTGGCAGGGCAGAGGGAGGGCCGGGAGGTAACCACCAATAGGTACAGAGTTGCCTCGTGGGGCAGGTGAAGGTGCTTTGGGACCAAATAGCAGTGGTAGTTGTAGTAAAAGCCGCTGAAAGGTCTGTTTTAAAATGGTTAAAATGATGAATTGTATGTTACGTCTCCCTTCAATCGTGTCCGACTCTTTGTAACCCTATGGACTATAGCCCGCCAGGCTTCTCTGCCCCTGGGATTCTCCAGGCAAGAGTACTGGAGTGGGTTGCCATGCCCTCCTCCAAGGGGTCTTCCCTACCCAGGGTTCAGACCTACATCTCTTATGTCTCCTGCATCGGCAGCAGGTTCTTTACCACTAGTGCCACCTGGGGAGCCCATGTTATGTCTGTTTTACATTAAAAAAATTTTAATGTCATGGGGACAGAACAAGAGGTATCTACTACGTGAGTAGAAATTGCAGACCTCCTGGAGTACAGACTTCCAGTTAGAAATTAAAGAAACTTTGGGGCTATAACGCACAGCTGTTGACTAGAGTTAATAATACTCTACAGCACATTCGAAAGTTGATGAGAATAGATCTTTAATATTCGCATCACAAAATAATATTTCTACTGTGGGTAGTGATGGATGTTAACTAGTGGCAGTTACCATGATTATTTCACAATAGATACAAACATCAAATCATTTACATTGATTTGAAACTAATGTTATAAGAAGGTTACTTTTACCTCCATTTTTTTTAAAAGGCAAAGAAAACTCACAAACCAGAAGGATGCATTGGGGGCCTTCTAGTTTGTTTGTTTGGGGGCCGTTTGATGTTTTTGTTTATCTTCTGCCCTCACTGCGCAGCTTGCAGGATCTTAGTTCCTCCAACCAGGGATCGAACCTGGGCACGGAGTCCTAACCACTGGACCCCCAGGGAAGTCCCAAGCAGCAGGGTTCTTGAACCGTGGGAATCAGCACGTGCGTTTTGCTCAGGGCCTGCTCTTCTCCCTGGCTAAGGGCCCCGTTTCATCTCTATTCAGGACACACACCGAGGACTCTTCATCCAGCAACTGCGACCCACACAGAACCTGCAGCCAAGAATCAAGCTGAAGCTGTTCGGCCACTCGGGGTCTGGGAAGACCACTCTGGTGGAATCTCTCAAGTGTGGGCTGCTGAGGAGCTTCTTCCGAAGACGCCGGCCCCGGCTCTCCTCCACCAACTCTACCCGGTTCCCACCCTCGCCCCTGGCGTCCAAGCCGGCAGGTATGCGTGCACCCCGCCAGCCCTTGTCTCTCCACTGGGTGCTTCCAAAGTCATAGCCTGGGAGGAAGAGTGGCTTTGTTTTGAGCACTTGGCCGGAGGCTGACCGACTCCTGGTGCCTTGGTGGCTTCAAGGTGTGGGCCTCCTGGCTCGTGGTCCTGTGTCCACCTCACTCTTGGGCAGCAAGTATGCCCTGCCCCCATGCCAGCAAGGAAAGGGACCCACTGAACTCACTGTCCACAGTCACAGACATGTAAAATAGCACGACCGTGTCATCTTCTGCTCAGGGACTCTGCCCTTGAAGATGCAAAGAACTGAGACTGACACAGATTCAAGGTTGCACAGATGGAATGTCAGTTCCCAGGATGGGTCCTCTCCCCTGACACTCCTTGGAATGCTGTGCGCACATCCAGGAATGCAGGAACACAGAGCAACAAATCTGGGTGCATGGGGAGGCCCATCCACGCATATCTGGAAGTGGGTTGGTGATTTTGAAAGTCTCCTTAATGGTTTTTCAATTGGTCCATCTGCTCACCTGGACCCTGGTTGGAAAGCAGATGTTGCCATCTATCCCCACCTCCCACAGACACAATGATCAGTGGGCCCACACTCAGAACTGCAGGGTGACCTGTCCCTCCCAGGGAGAAACATCTGAGATGACCAAGAGAAAGCTGAACAGTCTGGGGTGTTATTTTTCCTGCCCCCCGCCACCCTGCTTTTAGAGTAAAGGAATTAATTTTTTCAAAAATAAGAATATAGACCTTCAGAGACTTTTCTAAACAATGTCATTTTTGAAGCTCTGTGCCTCAGATTCACTTTCTGTACATAATACAAAGGTGTCATATCTGCAATGGCACCCCACTCCAGTACTCTTGCCTGGAAAATCTCATGGATGGAGGAGCCTGGTAGGCTGCAGTCCATGGGGTCGCTAAGAGTTGGGCACGACTGAGCGACTTCACTTTCACTTTTCACTTTCATGCATTGGAGAAGGAAATGGCAACCCACTCCAGTATTCTTGCTTGGAGAATCCCAGAGACAGAGGAGCCTAGTGGGCTGCCATCTATGGGGTCACACAGAGTCGGACACAACTGAAGCGACTTAGCAGCAGCAGCAGCAGAAGAATGAAAACAGGTGTTTCAAAGTTTTGAGGTCTGGGCAGCATTAGTAGGGTGAGGGACCGTTGACTGAGATCTTCAAGCCCTTTTCAACTTTTTCGCTCTGAGCACAGCAATACAATTGAAACCAGGGGAAGAAGTACAGCCAAAATGGTCATATAATTAGAATCATAATCCTGCTAATGCATACTGAGCACTAACCGCATGCCAGGAACTGGGCAAAATGGGGTACGTTTGACACCTCATTTAATCCATGTGACAGCTTTATTGGCATTTTTGCCACCCTTTTACTGAAGCCTCGAGGGGTCAGATACACTGCTTAGCGTCACACAGCTGGCAGTTCATGAAGTGTCTGGCTCCTGAGCCAGGGCTTGTTAATAATGCTTATGACTCCATCTGACTTGGGGCATATTTGTGCTCACATTTTCCATTTTCCACTGTAATTTTGCTCAATTTCAGGATGTAAGATAGTTTTATACCTCTCAGAAACCAGTAGTTTTCCAGATTTAACCATTAAGTTCAGCCTCTGTGTGTGGACACTGCCAACCTTTGCTTAAGGTTCAAAGTGAGCTTCTCTAGCAATTCCTGGGGTCGCCCCTTAGAAGGAGCCAATTCTCACCTGCTGTGGGTAAGGTCACTCCAGTCTCAATGACTTGAGGCTGGGAGGTGTAGCGGGAGGGAGGCAGAGAGAAACAGACAAACAGCAGAGACAAAGATGGGATCTATACAGATCCATGATCTGGAATTTTCATTAGCCATGTTAGATATGAATTTATACTGCAGGGGGCCATCCCTTGTGGCTCAGCTGGTAAAGAATCTACCTGCAATGCAGGAGACCTGGGTTCTGTTCTTGGGCTGGGAAGATCCCCTGGAGAAGCGAACAGCTGCCTACTCCAGTATTCTGGCCTGGTGAATTCCATGGACTTTACAGTCCATAGGGTCGAAAAGAATTGGACACGACTGAGCAACTTTATCACTTNATTCTTGGGCTGGGAAGATCCCCTGAAGAAGGGAACAGTTGCCTACTCCAGTATTCTGGCCTGGTGAATTCCATGGACTTTACAGTCCATAGGGTCGAAAAGAATTGGACACAACTGAGCAACTTTATCACTTCACTTATGCTACAGGAGATCATGGGCACACTTCAGGTGACATACAGGCTCTCTAGGAGGGAGAACAGCTCTACCCTCACTTCTCAGANTGGGAAGATCCCCTGGAGAAGCGAACAGCTGCCTACTCCAGTATTCTGGCCTGGTGAATTCCATGGACTTTACAGTCCATAGGGTCGAAAAGAATTGGACACGACTGAGCAACTTTATCACTTCACTAATGCTGCAGGAGATCATAGGCACACTTCAGGTGACATACAGGCTCTCTAGGAGGGAGAACAGCTCTACCCTCACTTCTCAGAAGTCGGATCTCCATTCTTCTTCCTCTGATCAGTTCCCATGTCTGGAAGAATCCAGAAGTAGATTCTTGATAAAACACAGCTCAGGATGGCTAAAGTGAAAGAAAGAGTTGTCGCTCAGTCATATCCAACTCTTTGCAACCCATGGACTGTAGCCTTCCAGGCTCCTCTACCCATGGGATTCTCCCAGCAAGAATACTGGAGTAGGTTGCCATTTCCTTCTCCAGGGGATCTTCCCCACCCAGGGATCAAACTGGGTCTTCTGCATTGCAGGCAGATTCTTTACCATCTGAGCCACCAGGAAAGCCCCTCAGGATGATTAGATTATCGGCAAATCTCACTGCATCTTCCAGCCAGGGCTTAGGGAGATGTGAGTCATGGGGCTGAGTGACACAAGATTCTCTCAAGGATGACGGGTGCTCTGGACCAGATGNACAGGATGACTAGATTATCGGCAAATCTCACTGCATCTTCTAGCCAGGGCTTAGAGAGATGTGAGTCATGGGGCTGAGTGACACAAGATTCTCTCAAGGATGACGGGTGGACCAGATGAGTGTCCCTGACTTTGATCTGCACAGAGAAAAGTAACTCGGGGTGCAGGGATGTAAGGTCAGAGGTCAGAAGCCTGGTAAGCTGCAGCATTTTGTGTAGTATGAGGAAGGGGAAGGAGAAANTCAGGATGATTAGATTATCGGCAAATCTCACTGCATCTTCCAGCCAGGGCTTAGGGAGATGTGAGTCATGGGGCTGAGTGACACAAGATTCTCTCAAGGATGACGGGTGCTCTGGACCAGATGAGTGTCCCTGACTTCGATCTGCACAGAGAAAAGTAACTCAGGGTGCAGGGATGTAAGGTCAGAGGTCAGAAGCCTGGTAAGCTGCAGCATTTTGTGTAGTATGAGGAAGGGGAAGGAGAAAAGTTGAATTAACTTCCAATGTTTGCAAATCAAGACACTTCACCTAAAAAGGTGGATATTTATTTGGTTTCTTGCAAAAAATAGAATTGAGAGCTCTGGCCACCCTGGATTCACATTTCTACCTGGAGCCAGTTAGTGGCTAGGGTGAGGGGCATAGCACCATATCGAGGGGCCCAGTCTCTGCATTTTGCCCTGCCCCTACACAGCCCCCTAACTCCAGGAGGGAGATCTCAGGAGTAGACTCCCCGCATCTGTGTCTGAAATTTCTCCCTGTGACAGAAATGACATTTAAGCAGTGCATTGGTGTGTGTGACCCTTGGGCTAAGGTCACTCCTAGGTCATCCCAAATCTGTCTCACCAAGGCCAGGCAGCCTTCCAGAGGGCCTGGGCAAGGATGGAAGAGGCTCACCCGGCTTCGTGCCCAGGTGGCTGGTCTGCTCTGAGGGGGGCTGAAGTGTCTATATGGACAGTTCCTGGAGGTGACAAGATTCACTCGCAGCTAACTCTAGTCCTGCTGAGGCCGATTCACTCGCAGCTAATCCTAGTCCTGCTGAGGCTGATAAGAGCTGGGAGGCTGTGTTTTCTGCAGGAGGCTCTGTCAGGCCCTTCTCCTGCCCTGCCCAGTGTGGAGCCAGCAGGCCCCTGGCTGCGGAGTGCAGGCAGGAGGCAGCGGAACATGAAGCCCGGACCCCTGCAGCCCCAGACCAGGCAGCCTAACAGTCATTTTCTGACCCTCACAGAACAGAAGGGGGTCCTCAGGAAAACAGAGCATGGCACAGATATGAAGCACCAGGAGGGCCACCTGGGGAGAACCAGCTGGGGGAGGGCGGCAGGCTCTGGGGACCCTGCGTATAGGAGAAGAAGGGATGGGGCAGCGTTTCTTTGTAAGGCATGAGGAAAGGCTGTTCTGGAGCATGGTCTTCAGGGAAGGAGGTCCGTTGCAGGCAGGCTCAGCTGCACCCCAGCTTTGGACACCCCTGACTTCTGCTAGAATGGTCAGGCCTTCCTCCTTTCACCGGGACAGATGCCTGCACGAGCACATTTATGTCACTCAGGCGGCAGGAAGGTTGTGGGCTTTTAGAAACTTGCCTTTTGCATTGTGCTGGAGCAAGAGGCTGAGCCGTCAGCCAGGAGACAGGATAGCATGGTGTGGGGGACCTGGTGCAGCCGCTCAGGGCATGTGGCTGCTGCACACACTCCCTTTTTGCCACAGCTGTTGAACAGTGATTCTGCAGTGGGAAGGAAACCCCTGGTGCCAGCAGAGGAGTGAATGTCCAGAAAGCACTGCAGGAGGCTGTTGCCTGCTTACCAGAGAGCAGTGTTTGCAGGAAGTCTTTTCTGACCTGGGTGCAAAAGTGGCTTCTCCATCGGGGCCTTCCACTTTTTACCACTAGAGGTCAGTGGTTAGCAAAAATGCTTTCTTTGTGATTTACGCGTGATCTTAGCCAAAAGGCTGAGAAGCGATTTTCCCTCGTGATTTTATTGTTTCCCTGTAAAGTTGTTCTTTAATAATACCATATACAACAATGTCCTGATTTTCACCCTCCCAACAAAACCTGTCAGTGAGGTGCAGGAATGCCTGTCATTTGCCGAATCTGGTCTGCTCTCCCTCGGCAAGCCCACAGTGCTACTAGGACAAAACTTACTCCTGACAGTGGCCGTCCCAGACATAGGTTCTGGAGCACAGGAAAATGGACACACCCATTCTTATGGAAGTCACATGGCTTTTCTCAGACTTGGACCAACAATCTCTAAAGAAATACACTACAATGCCTATCTTGTTGGCCTAGAAGTTGCTGTTTACCTTTCTGTTTGCCAAGTTTCCTCCTTTTATACCAGGGCTGGGAGAAGATTGTGGGGCAGAGAACATATAAATGAATAATTCTTCCCATCTTATTGCACCTTCTTCCTCCCTCGTACCTGACCCAGCCTTTGAGCTCCAATTTTATCCTCCTCCCCCCAACCCTCTTGAAAATTCCGATTGTCTATGTCCTCCGTCTGAAATGTTTGGTCTTTCAACAAGGGTTATCTTTGTGTTTGGATCACCAGTTTTAAAAGTCAGGTGACCCAGGTGTAATGACCTTGCAGTGTCTGTTACTATTAACTCTGAACCAAAGGTACTAACTGTATAGTATGATTTAGTTCACTGAGCCCTTCCCCCCAAATGTGCCCACCCAAGTCCTAGCCTTCACCATACTGTTGGAGGTCTGTTAGACAGACAAGCAAGCCAACAAGCAGTCAGAACTGAGGACACACAGGGCTCTGCCTGTGGCCCAGGGGACCCAAACTGTGTTATTCAATTGATCTCTCACAAAGTTCTACCATTATTATTCATGATAACATCTTTAAAACTGGTTCTTTTTATTTACTAAAATGTATAGATTTGAAAATGAAATCCTTAATGTCCTTTCCATGAATAGAAAACCAATACCACTGCTACCAGTAAATAAAAATAGATATAGTGAACAGTGATGTGATGAAAATCTAGCTGTATACTGTTGCAAGTGAAAGTCTCCCAGTCGTGTCAGCTCTTTGCAACCCCATGGGCTGTAGTCTAGCTACTTACTGTCCATGGAATTCTCCAGGCCAGAATAGTGAAGTGGGTAGCCATTCCCGTCTCCAGAGGATCTTCCCAACCCAGAGATCAAACCCAGGTCTCCTGCATTGCAAGCAGTTTCTTTACCATCTGAGCCACCAGGGAAGCTCATATACTGTTTCCCATTCCCTCCTTATTAAAAGGGGAGATTAGCAAGGATTGAAGACATGCTAAGTCTTAATGCCACAAACTGAGAATTGCCGCTAAAGCAATTTAAAAACTTACAAGGGGATCTTTTAAAGGAATAGCTTTCTCACTGTGTGATTCAGCATTAATTAATGCTATGGCCTGCTACCATCTAAGATCATTTTTCATTCAATCTAACTTCTCATGTGCTGGAGTGATACTCATCTCACCTGTATCATCAGTCAGGCTCCTGGTGGGGATTTAATGAAAAGTCCAAGTCACAGACACAATTCACAGGAACATAAAAGAGAGGGTGAAGCACCCAGAGGCTAGGTTAGTTACCACCCCTGGGGCGGGAAGGGCAAGAGGAAGAAGTCACAATCCTGGGAAAGCTGGAGCTCCAGGGGAGAAGCTACTCAGGGAAGTCTAGAGTCAGAGACACAACCAGCATCAGAAAAGCAGCAGGCAGTGCAAGGGGAGATGGGCATCAACCTTTGTCTCCAGTGCCTCCCATCGTGGACCCTAACTGGAGGCAAATGGCAAGCAAGCCTGGGAGAGGCAGTCCATCGGGTGGGCCTCTCAGTACACGGAGCAGCACAGGAAAGGCTACAAGAGGTGGAACAAAGAGAACCAGCACAAGGTCCCTGGGAAACATTGCTGCCCAGCATATGCAAGGGACACACACACACACACACACACACACACACACACACACACACACACACCCTGGCCTGAAGGGAGGGGGAGACAGAGGGCAGAGGCTGGGAGGGACAGGGTGGGCAAGGTCTAACATGCCTGTTCTCTGGCCCACAGTGTCCGTGAGCATCAACAACCTGTACCCGGGCTGTGAGAACGTGAGCGTCAGGAGCCGCAGCATGATGTTTGAGCCGGGCCTCACCAAGGGGGTGCTGGAGGTGTTCGGGGCCCCGTCCCACCACCCACACTGCGCCACCGATGACCAGTCCACGAAGGCAATCGACATCCAGAATGCCTATTTGAACGGTATGGCTTACCCTCCCCAAATGGAAAGAGTTTCCAGCAGGGAACCTGTCCTGGCGAGCATCTGCCACAGCTGCGTGAAGTGTGGAGAAAGGGCCAGCATAGGAGTGACCCAGGGCTGANTCCCGTCTCCAGAGGATCTTCCCAACCCAGAGATCAAACCCAGGTCTCCTGCATTGCAAGCAGTTTCTTTACCATCTGAGCCACCAGGGAAGCTCATATACTGTTTCCCATTCCCTCCTTATTAAAAGGGGAGATTAGCAAGGATTGAAGACATGCTAAGTCTTAATGCCACAAACTGAGAATTGCCGCTAAAGCAATTTAAAAACTTACAAGGGGATCTTTTAAAGGAATAGCTTTCTCACTGTGTGATTCAGCATTAATTAATGCTATGGCCTGCTACCATCTAAGATCATTTTTCATTCAATCTAACTTCTCATGTGCTGGAGTGATACTCATCTCACCTGTATCATCAGTCAGGCTCCTGGTGGGGATTTAATGAAAAGTCCAAGTCACAGACACAATTCACAGGAACATAAAAGAGAGGGTGAAGCACCCAGAGGCTAGGTTAGTTACCACCCCTGGGGCGGGAAGGGCAAGAGGAAGAAGTCACAATCCTGGGAAAGCTGGAGCTCCAGGGGAGAAGCTACTCAGGGAAGTCTAGAGTCAGAGACACAACCAGCATCAGAAAAGCAGCAGGCAGTGCAAGGGGAGATGGGCATCAACCTTTGTCTCCAGTGCCTCCCATCGTGGACCCTAACTGGAGGCAAATGGCAAGCAAGCCTGGGAGAGGCAGTCCATCGGGTGGGCCTCTCAGTACACGGAGCAGCACAGGAAAGGCTACAAGAGGTGGAACAAAGAGAACCAGCACAAGGTCCCTGGGAAACACTGCTGCCCAGCATATGCGAGGGACACACACACACACACACACACACACACACACACACCCTGGCCTGAAGGGAGGGGGAGACAGAGGGCAGAGGCTGGGAGGGACAGGGTGGGCAAGGTCTAACATGCCTGTTCTCTGGCCCACAGTGTCCGTGAGCATCAACAACCTGTACCCGGGCTGTGAGAACGTGAGCGTCAGGAGCCGCAGCATGATGTTTGAGCCGGGCCTCACCAAGGGGGTGCTGGAGGTGTTCGGGGCCCCGTCCCACCACCCACACTGCGCCACCGATGACCAGTCCACGAAGGCAATCGACATCCAGAATGCCTATTTGAACGGTATGGCTTACCCTCCCCAAATGGAAAGAGTTTCCAGCAGGGAAACTGTCCTGGCGAGCATCTGCCACAGCTGCGTGAAGTGTGGAGAAAGGGCCAGCATAGGAGTGACCCAGGGCTGAGGCATACCTGGTTAATATCCCAAAAGTAAAACTAAACACAAATGCTTAACAAATGACTGTTAAGTCTCTCAGCCGTGTCCGACTGTTTGCCAGCCCATGGACTGCACCATGCCAGGCTTCCCTGTACTTCACTTTCTCCCAGAGCTTGGCTTAAACTCATGTCCATTGAGTTGGTGATGCCATCCAACTGTTTTATCCTCTGAGCCCCCTTCTCCTGCCCTTGGTACTTCCCAGCATGAGGGTCTTTTCCAATGAGTCGGCTATTTGCATCAAGTGGCCAAAGTTATTGGAGCTTCAGCTTCAGCATCCAGTGAATATTCAGGATTGGTTTCCTTTAGCATCGACTGGTTTGATCTCCTTGCAGTCCAAGAGACTCTCAAGAGTCTTTTGAGTAAAAGTGAAGAGCCTTTGGGGTAAAAGTAAAGAGTCTTTTGAGTAAAGAGTATGTTTACTCTTTGGAATAAATTTAAAGACTCAAATTCAAAGACTTCGAGTAAATTTTTTAAAAATTACTTAACAGTCTTTTGGGTCTGTTGAATAAATTAGTGCATTTTTTAACCTCATAAAATACAGTCCCATTAGCGGTTGGTATACCCAATTTGAAACCCAAGTGCTGGCTCTCCCCGGAGCTCCCAGGGCCCCCAGCAGGAACATAAACCTTGCTGAGATGCAGTCCATTCAGAACAGGGATAGAGCAGTTTCTCTGAGGCTGAGTTCCCTTAACTGTGAGGATTTTATGAGCTGGTGTCTATTAAAGGTCCTAGGGAGAGGAACTCAGAAGAAATTGGGGGCATCTTCATGAAAGCCCTTTTATATACTAAACCCAGGGGAAAATAGAATACTCAGGGTGTTTACCTAAAGCAGCAGTTCTTAAACTCCCGCATGCACACACATCCCCTGGAGCCACTGGAAACAGACTGCCAGGCTAAGCCCCTAAGCCTCTGATTCAGCCCATCTGGGGAGTTTCCTGGCGATGCTGCTACTGGGCCAGGGACCCTAAGAAAGTTCATATGCATTTTGCTCCTTTAAAAGTTGAGTGTTGTCTGAATTCCGGGGAGCACAGCTGGCCCCGCCGCGTAGGGAGAGAAGTGTGTGCTCAGCACCCACCACCCACACCCTTATCCATCCTCCTCCCCTGGTCTCACCCCCTTCCCGTGTCTGGCTCCCAGCACTCCACAGGCTCTAAGGGCCTATTTCTGTGTTCCCAAAACTATTCCCACTGAGGTCTTAGCTGCCACACTTAGAGGGTCATGCTCCCCAGGAGTGCTGAGCTCTAGAAAAACCCTGTGGATCTTCCAGAATGTCTCGACTGCAGAATTTCTGGCACAGAGTAAACACCAAGAGGGAAAATTAGGGAAAAGGAGCCTGAAATCCTATAACTTAAGTGGCCCTGCCTGACTCTCCAGAGGCCATTGGGTGGGTGGCACTGACCTTGTGGGATCTGGTGGTGTCCAAGTGTGTGGACGATCATGACGAGGTTCTGGGTGCTCTAGAAACTCCAGGTCAGAATCTCGCCCATGACATTTACAGGAAAACCAGCCACACCACAGCCCTTGTGTGAGCAAGCAACCGCACCCACCATACACACACACACACACACACACACACACACACACACACACACACTTTCTCCCTAGCCTGACCCTTCCACTGCCTCCCCAGTGTGGCTGGCCTCTCAGACCCAATCTCCTCACAGTTCCTCTTACATCCTTCATGTGCCAAGCAGCTCATTAGTTATTGCATTTTACACCTGTGTACAGTGGCCATCCAAAACAGGTTGCTCCCTTAGCCATAAAGGTGAATTTAGTCACTATTTAACCAAAATTAAGGTTACATTTCATACTGAAGATTCCAGTGTTGGGGGGTAGAAAACAAAGTATTTGTACACAAACACCTTTCCATGTATGCTTACAGGTATGCACATACACACGTGTGTAGGGTGTGTGTGTGTTTGTACCACTCTGGGGTGTTACAAGTAGATGTGATGGAGATACACATATAATAATGATACAGATATGATAATGGAAGTGTTAAGGAAAATGGAAAAGCAGATTACAGATACAAGCAGGTTTATTGTAGTAGCAGCATTAGTCACTCAGGCATGTCCACTTCTTTGCGACCCAATGGACTGTAGCCCGCCAGGCTCCTGTGTCCATGGGATTCTCCAGGCAAGAATACTAGAGTAGGCTGCCATTTCCTTCTCCAGGACATCTTCCTGACCCAGGGATTGAACCAAGTTCTCCTGCATGGCAAGCAGATTCTTTACCACCTAAGCCACCTGTAGATGTATTGATACAAGGCGTGGGTATAGAAACAGACATAGAAAATATAGGGATATGTAAATATTCCATATGTAGATCTGTACTTAAGTAGATGCATAAATAAACAGATGAATGTGGTGGATGTCACTGTCCCTCTTCATAAACCCTAAAGTACTGAGAAAGATTGTGATTGAAATTTGGTGGCGTTTCGTGATCATAATCTTTGTTTTCCTTTTTCTCTGTAGGCATTGGTGACTTTAGTGTGTGGGAGTTCTCTGGAAATCCTGTCTACTTCTGCTGTTATGACTATTTTGCTGCAAATGATCCCACGTCCATCCATGTCATCGTTTTCAGTCTAGAAGAGCCCTATGAGATTCAGCTGAATCAAGTGATTTTCTGGCTTAGTTTCCTGAAGTCTCTTGTCCCAGTGGAAGAACCGATAGGTGAGCCATGACACCAGGGGTGGGGTAGATTGCCCTTCCTCCTGACCTTGCTTCCCGCTCACACCCAGATCTGGCAGCTTGTGGCCAGCAAGCCACCCTTATTCCTCCTTCCTATCAGGAGATTTCCACTCGGGAAGCTTCCTAAGGCTCAGCTGTTGGTTTTGTTCTGCATATTTCTACCACAAAGACTCAGTTCTGAACAATTCCTAAAGAGTCATTTCTCACTTTCTTTATTTCTGAGTGGTGGTCATTTCTGTTAGGTGCAAAGTGGGACACCTCTTCTGACAGCTGCTGTGCCTTTAGCTAATGGGCATGTAAAAGGAAGGGAACCGTGTTAACTGAATGTAGTATCTTAGCCTTATTCCTAAAGGAAAAGACAGCATGGAAAGACTTATTTTGTTCTTTTCATAAAAGAAAAAAAGAGGCAGCCTTCCCTGGTGAAATGTAAAACTCAGCAGTCAGTTCTTTTCTTGAAAAGCATATAACAGCAAAATAAATTGGGCTAATTCCCTTCAGGTACCTCCACTTTTGCCCCCTCCTTTCTCATGTTTTCATTTTAAACACTGCTGTAAGCAAGAGGCTCTCTGCTGATGTGAACTGCGGGAGTTTCCCCTCTGAGCCATTTCTGTGCTATGCTGCATTCAGCAGCTGGCTCTGGTCTTGGAAAGGACATCCCCCAGCCAGGGGTTAGATCTCCCCTCACCATGCAAACAAGGCCTACTTGGAGGAAGATCTGAGAAGCTGCGTCATGTTCTGTGGTCGCTTCTGGTCCACTTCTGAGCAGCCTTTCTTGAGGCCCAGGAAATAGGCTCATTCCATCGTTGGCCAGGCCTAGACCTTCTAGTGACCTTATAGGTCACTCCGATCAGCAGGCATAGGTTTGCAAGTCTGCAAGCAAAATGCACCAGTCTCATCTACCTAGCGAGGCAGGCCAGACCTGCAGCCGAGCACCCCACCTCACCTGGGCAGGGTGGAGGTTTACTCTCCACACCTGGGCAGGTTTGAAATGGCTCGCTCTCTGCCCTCAGCCTTTGGCGGCAAGCTGAAGAACCCACTCCGAGTTGTCCTTGTGGCCACCCATGCTGACATCGTGAACCTTCCTCGTTCAGCTGGAGGCGAGTTTGGATATGACAAAGACACCTCGTTGCTAAAAGAGATCAGGAACAGGTAAGGTGGCTGCTATATCTTCAGGTAATGCAGCTGAAATCAGGTGACCCAGAGAGAGGAATGAAAGAACTGAAAGGTCTCTTGGCTTGGCCGAAATTTTTATTGTATGTTTCACTGTTACCAAAGCCACCGATAGACATAATAACAAATTAAACAGAAGTAAAAGGCACAAGATAAAAATCAGCAGCCTTGGAGTACCACTGCCCAGAGATAACTCTTTTTAGCTGTTTTATTCATTTTTTTTTCAGCTTTGCTGAGGTATAATTGACAAGTGAAATTGTAAGCTATTTAAACTATACAAAGTGGTGATTCTATATATATATATATATATATATA
>SJYW01023058.1:260289-276465 GCA_006410735.1 Raphicerus campestris
AAAATGCACCAGTCTCATCTACCTAGCGAGGCAGGCCAGACCTGCGGCCGAGCACCCCACCTCACCTGGGCAGGGTGGAGGTTTACTCTCCACACCTGGGCAGGTTTGAAATGGCTCGCTCTCTGCCCTCAGCCTTTGGCGGCAAGCTGAAGAACCCACTCCGAGTTGTCCTGGTGGCCACCCATGCTGACATCGTGAACCTTCCTCGTTCAGCTGGAGGCGAGTTTGGATATGACAAAGACACCTCGTTGCTAAAAGAGATCAGGAACAGGTAAGGTGGCTGCTGTATCTTCAGGTAATGCAGCTGAAATCAGGTGACCCAGAGAGAGGAATGAAAGAACTGAAAGGTCTCTTGGCTTGGCCGAAATTTTTATTGTATGTTTCACTGTTACCAAAGCCACCGATAGACATAATAACAAATTAAACAGAAGTAAAAGGCACAAGATAAAAATCAGCAGCCTTGGAGTACCACTGCCCAGAGATAACTCTTTTTAGCTGTTTTATTCATTTTTTTTTTCAGCTTTGCTGAGGTATAATTGACAAGTGAAAGTGTAAGCTATTTAAACTATACAAAGTGGTGATTATATATATATATATATATATATATATATACACAATGTGAAAGGATTCTCTCCATCTCATTAATTAACATATCAGTCACCTCACATATTTATCTTTTTTGTGTATGAGGACATCAATCAGTATTTCTTAGAATGTAAGCTGCAACCTGCTAGTGGATCATAAACTTCATTTCAGAGGCCTGCAATAGAATGTAGGTAAGAGGAACATGATAGTAAATATCAGAGTGCATTTTATGTCAAGTATTCTTGGAAAACTTTGTTTCACTTAGGAATATGGATGTGCTTAGAATCACAGCGTAAAAATATTTATTTTTACTTAGTGTCTATCCTCCCAAAAAATTTTGAACCTACAGCTCTATTTAATATGCTAGTAATTTGAATTCTTGGTTTATCAACTCACACTTACCTATTATCTTCCTGATATGAAAAATAGGGCTTCTACTAATACTTATTTTTTTTTGAACTTTCTATTTTGTATTGGAGTGTAGCCGATTAACAATGCTGTTATAGTTTTCGGTGATCCACTAATACTTTAGATCTAAGGTGTTGTTTCATACTCCTCCCTCTGTTCTCACTCCATCAGCTTCCACAACATCTCTTCTCCTGCCTGGTCAAATGAGTTCATTAGGCCCCCCTTTCCTGTGGTGAGGGAAGCTGTGTTCCCTAGTTTTGTGGAACCTGGGACACCGGTTTGCACCTGGAGCAGGTGGTGTCCCCAGGCCTCCACACCAGGATAATGTTACAGAGTCCAGCCAACAGCAGGTCGGGGTGTGTCTCCGCAAGGCCACCAGCCCTTCCTTGGCTCCCAACCAGCTCTTTGGACCAGCAGGAGCCTGGCCCTCTGTGGAAACAGCTGGGGAGACTGCGTCACTCTCAGGAGGCCACTGCTCTTCCCTTAGGTTTGGGAACGATCTTCACATTTCAAATAAGCTCTTTGTTCTGGATGCCGGGGCTTCTGGGTCTAAGGACATGAAGGTACTTCGAAATCACCTGCAAGAAATACGGAGCCAGATTGTTTCGGTGAGTATACCTGGGGAGGGCTGGACCCAACCTTCATCCAGACCATCCAGTGACCCGGGAGTTGGACCTCTTTGTGCCTCTTTGTATGGTTCTCATGGTTTGGTTTCATTTTCACGGGACCCAGTACAAGGTGTCTACATGGCCACATTTTTATCCTCTTGTTCTAGGGTGAGCAAGAGTAGAGAAATGAGATGGCCTTGAGATGAAGAGTTGTTATGGGCAAGACAGACTACTTTAGAATGTATGAAATTCTCAGTTTTGGTGGTTTAAGAGTAAAATTGCTTCCTAAAAATTACAAAAGCAATTCAAAAGTGAGTAAACATATTGTGAAATATTTGGGAAATGCAGAAAAGTGGAAAAACAGTCACCAACAAAATTCACTTAAGAAATAATAGATGACCAAATGGAATGAGATGGTGTTCTTAGATGGCAAGATCTTAGGAAGTGTTTCATTTTCCCAAGTTATATAAAGTTTGTATAGTTCTCATTAGGATCTGAATGGAATTGAGGACATGGGGTTTTTGTCTTAACATTTCAATAGAAGAATAAATGAACATAAAGGCTGTGCAATCAGTAAATAAATAGAATAGATTAGTGAGGGTAGAAATAGTTCAGAACATCTGCAGAAATTTAATAGAAAACAGAGATGTTATTTAAATTTAATGGGGAAATTTAATAAATGACCTGGCACAACTGGCTATTTGCCTGGAAGAAAATAAGGTTGAACTCCTACTCACTATGCAGCCCCAAAATAAACTGTAGGCAGATTAAAGCATTTAAATGTAAAAAGCAGTATTTTGAATGGAAATACAAGAGAATTTATTTTAAAAATACCTCGAGAATGTTCAAGAAAACTTTTAAACCAAGACAGAGAGCCTCAAAAGTTTTCAAAGAAAATACACCAATATTTTGTTCAAATACATTGGACAATATAAAAGTTTAAAAAGTTTTTTCTGGCAAATAAATTCCATAAATGAAGTTAAAAGGTGACATGGACTGGGGGAAAAAATATTCTCAATGCTTCTGGTATATGAAGGATTACTATCTATAATATTCATAAAGCTATCTGAAATGAGCAAATGTTCCAGTGGAAAATGCTAAAAAAGAAAAAAAACAATGCTCCAGGGACTGTTTCTTTGTCTAAGCTCCAGTGTAACAAGGATATGGCTCTTACCCCACTGCCTGGTAGAGGCCAGCTTCAGTTATAAGTTACTCTTTAGCTAATGGAAGTGACCTTACACCACCAGGCTCCAGTTCCAGATGTGCTTTAGGGATTTTCAGGAACTCTCTCCTCTCTCATGAAGCCTGACCCCGACTTTCTGAAAGGGGCCGCACTACAGCACTCAGTGGGCAGAGAGCAAGCCTGGAGGGCCTCAGAGAACCTGGTCACAGAACGCAGTTGGGTGGCGATCAGGAACAGTGGTCTGTGAAGGGCTCAGTGCCTGCCCACCAGGTGGGACAAGGGCCTGTGTCCCCTGTAGAGTTTTGAGCTGAGGTGGCATATATCTGCTCCACGTCCTTGCACCCCACAGCTCCTGAAATCAGGCAGATGCAACTCACCAAACCCACTGCTTTTAGCCCACTGCTTTAGAACGTTGTTGAATTTAGGGGGCATAAAAATGTGATTGGAAAAGGGACTGCCCAACAAATGATGCAGTGCAGTGTTTGGCTTGCGAGAGGTTTAATTAGGAAGATGTGTTGATTATATGAGTCTGTAACATATACTGATTTATTTAACCAAGTTAAGAGATGAAAAGCTCATTACAAGCCAGTTAGTTCAGTTCAGTTCAGTCGCTCAGTCGTGTCCGATCTTTGAACCCCATGAATCTCAGCATACCAAGCCTCCCTGTTCATTACNGCCGCTATGCCATCTGGGGTATGTATGGCTGTGGCAAGGACTGTCTGATTCTCATTCCATTTAGGCTGCCTCAGATCAGTTGTTTCACTCCCAGCCTTAAATATTTCTCCTCTGACTCAGACAATTGCCCTGATGTGGGGATCAAATTCCTGCTTCAGTTCCCCCACCCGCCAAGGGCAGGTCCAATCTTACTAACATTCCTGTTTTTCCCCTTAGTTCCTTCATCCTACAGAATTTTACATGGTTCTATGTATTCTTTTCCTCTGGTCAGGTACTCCTATCTGCTCTCAGCTGGTGTTCTGCATGCATTTCTATNGGCAGGTCCAATCTTACTAACATTCCTGTTTTTCCCCTTAGTTCCTTCATCCTACAGAATTTTACATGGTTCTATGTATTCTTTTCCTCTGGTCAGGTACTCCTATCTGCTCTCAGCTGGTGTTCTGCATGCATTTCTATGTCTGAAGGTGTATTCCTGATGTATCCATGGAGAGAGAAGTACTCCATGTCCACCTACTCCTCTGCCAACTTGTTCTCTCCTCATTTCTCCTTTAGTAATCCTAACACTTTCCAATGAATGGCAACCTCTGGCTGAATCAAGGGAGGGTTACATATAAGAAAGTCAGTAAGAAATGAGCCTTATCATTTCAAAATACTGTTCTCATCACAGCTGAAATTAAGGCACCAAGAGGAAAGAGGAATGAGAAGAGTCAGTTAGTATTTAATGAGCACAGAGATTCAGTTTAAGATGATGAAAAGGTTCTGGTAATGAATGTTAGTGATGGTTACACAATGAGGTGAATGTACTAAATCAAAACCGGTTCAATGGTAAATTTTATTATGTACATTTTACCACAATAAAAAAGAAAAAAAGGCTGCTTCCCAGTGAGCAGGTGAGTAAAGGAAGCTCTTTTGCTCCATCTCTCCAGGAGAGCAAGACAGAAGTTGAAAACAATAGTGGTGGGTGCTCTTAGGAGGGCATTGGGGACCCCCTGAGAGACAGGTGGAAGCAACAAGACTCATCTACCGGTGCTATAGTTTGTGTGACAGACCAGCCTTGACTTTCTGCCTGCTCAAATTATCTTCAACTGTGAGTTCTTAGCAAGCAGGGGTGGAGTATTTTGTGTATTTTACACGCATCAGTCTACTATCCACCCAACTTGTGCAAACAGTAATGCACTTTGGGAACTGCTCAAAGGTGCTTCTAAGCGGGAGCTGTGGGGGGCCACATTTCACTGCACTCAACTCAAGCCACGTGCTCACAGCCCGTGGTTCTCATGTGTATAGGTAATTGTTGGCACCAAGCTCTGACCATTCTAAAGATAGAATTTGGCACAGCCTGGANAGCCCGTGGTTCTCATGTGTATAGGTAATTGTTGGCACCAAGCTCTGACCATTCTAAAGATAGTATTTGGCACAACCTGGACTGGATTTGTGCCTAGACTGCTTAGATCCCTCTGAGTTCAGTGAATATTCCGCAGTACAAATTGTGGAGCACCCACCAAGAACAGCTCCATTTTGCAACAGAAGTATATAGAACTCGGGGTGGAGAGTGGCGTGTGGGAAGGGAGTTCACCAGCCAGGAAGCATGAACCCAAGGGAGAACACATATGCCTGATATACATCAAGTGTCCTAACTCACTAGAGAGACTGGCATGCTCTTCTTTATGTTTGTCAATCTTCACCCTTGTTAGTGTCTGAGTAGGACTATAAGTCGGAGAAGGCAATGGCAACCCACTCCAGTACTCTTGCCTGGAAAATCCCATGGATGAAGGAGCCTGGTAGGCTGCAGTCCATGGGGTCGCTAAGAGTCAGGCATGACTGAGCGACCTCACTTTCACTGTTCACTTTTATGTATTGGAGAAGGAAATGGCAACCCACTCCAGTGTTCTTGCCTGGAGAATCCCAAGGACAGGGGAGCCTGGTGGGCTGCCTTCTATTGGGTCGCATAGAGTTGGACACAACTGAAGCGACTTAGCAGCAGCAGCAGCAGGACTATAAGTAAACTTGTATTTGCTGGAATCATAAGACTAGCTTTAGAAGAAATTACAAACTTGAACTCTCCAGATTTCATGCACCCTTTACACTTCCTTCCTTTTTCTAGGAACCACTTACCCCCTTTCAGATTCATCCATGATTGTAACCCTGCCATTGGAACTAGTTATTCTCCCACAGTGCTGAGAACTATCATATTCCTTTATTGTTAAAATATATCTGATATGGACCCCCACTAATGCAAAACCTAGCCTCTTTCATTCTTCATGGAGCCACTCTTCCCTGAGGTTATGCAAAGGGCCTGAGGTCTCATGGGAAGTTTGTTTTGCCACCCTTGGTCATCCCAAGATGCAGGACCTGCCCCCTCCAAGCCAAGTCAGTGCATAGAAATCTTCTCGAGTCCACCATCTCTAAGATCAGCCTTGGTAGGATTTCCCTTTAAGTCAGAGGAGAATCACAGTACAGGAAGCCCTTCAGGAAATGTTTCAGTGGAGGCAGTGACAGAGGGTTAGGGTCTGTAAGGTACCCAGAATGACCTTGTATAGGGCACTGGGAAGGGTGTGGGCTCTTGGGTGTTGTTCCTCTGCACTGTGAGAAAGGTCCTATTAGCATAATTGTCTTGAATGATTTTTAACAATCATCAACCTTCAATCCAAGGCTGAGACAGCCCTGTGGTGCTGCATGCTGGCTTGTCTGGAGTTACACTGACTGTCAGCTGAGGGAGTCCCCAGACTTCTCTAAGCCTCAGTTTATTCTTCTGTAAAATGGAGACAAGAGTTATTATGGTGAGCAAATGCCATAACTCAAAGCAGCATGTGCATGACTGAGCTATACATTCCGAGTTGTCTACTAATGTCAAGAGGTCAGTGGGATTTTGTGTACTTTTCCCCCCACTTTGCTTATCTCTATTTTCTAACTTTTTCATAATGATTACTTGTGTTTTAACCACCACCACCACCCCCCAAAAAAAAGAAGGAAAAGAAGAAAAGGAAGAAACTGCTGGGAGGACAATGGCCAACGTCCCTCCAAAAATCCTTGTAAATAGTCACTACCAGTGCTTTCCTCCGTGAAAGCACTCACGGGAGGAAAGCAAGCTGTGTCAGGCTTACTGTCCCTCTCCCAGGACACACTCTAGGGATATCCTGACATTACTGCTCCTAAGCCAGATAACTGGTTTGGTTCATTGATCCACTTGGTAATGAAACATTCACATACTTTATATTTTTACAACAAACCAATGCTTTCTTTTATTAGATTATGAGTAGATCAGGGCTGAGAGGCTAAAACTTGAATGCAGTGATTTGCTCATGTCAGCTCATAAGTCCAGTTTACCAGGACAATTTGGATCAGTCCACTAGAAGTCAAAAAAGTCATTTTGGACTTATTATCTTTCTGAAATTGTGCAAAAGAGGGGGAAGAATAGCAGCTTCCCCCATGGAGCACAAGTCAGCCAGGTTCACCGAGGCAAGGGCTGGATTCAACACTGCATTTTGCCAGAGATATGCCCACAATTAGCCTATGTCAGTGCTTCCTATGTATGTATATGGGGCTCAACAACCAAAGAAAAGCTGGGCAGAAGGCAGTGATGATGGAAGCTGCTTTGACTGAGACACTCCAGGGGCACAGTAGTTCTTTAGTTCTAAACTGAGCCTCAGGAACAAAGCACACGTGAATCAACATGTGGAGATGGCGCCAGGAGAGTACTTGTGGCTCCGGGTGAATGTTTGTGCATCCCTGATCTTCTGTTCATCTCTGCTCTGTCTGTCCTAAGGCCTCAGGTATGTGACGGGCCTCAGGGGCTTGTCACATGTCTGATTATTTTTCTGTATTATCTGGGAACTCTAAAATCTTCAGTGATATATCTTGGGGTATGACCCCAACAAGGGAATTTTGACGGTATTGCTGTTGCTAAGTCACTTGAGTCGAGTCCAGCTCTGTGTGACCCCATGGACGGCAGTCCACCAGGCTCCCCCATCCCTGGGATTGTCCAGGCAAGAACACTGGCATGGGTTGCCACTTCCTTCTCCAATGCATGAAAGTGAACAGTGAAAGGGAAATCGCTCAGTCATGTCCGACTCTTAGCGACCCCATGGACTGCAGCGTACCAGGCTCCTCCATCCGTGGGATTTTCCAGGCAAGAGTACTGGAGTGGGGGGCCCTTGCCTTCTCCATTTGGCGGTATAAGGGCACTCTTAATAGCAGTAGCTATATGCTAAGCACTATGTCAATTATCCTCTATAATCTTTACAATACGCCAGAGGTGGGCATGTTTCATCTTCCCCCTTTGACAGATTAGAAAATGGAGGTTCTACAAAATGAAGTGTGTTGCCCAAATTTATAGGACTATTAAGTGACAGAACCAAGACGTGAACACAGACCTATTTGATTCCAAAATCTGTGGCCTTAATTACTGCATTGCTTGTTTATTTGCTGATCATCTCTCTTTGCCCACCAAGCATTGTGTTCAACCCTCACTTGATATGTGTCTGTGTCTGTTAGTCATTCAGTCGTGTCCAACTCTTTGTGACCCTGTGAACTGTAGCCTGCCAGGCTTCTCCATCCGTGGGATTTTCCAGGCAAGAAAACGGTAGTAGGTTGTCATTTCCTTCTCCAGGGGATCTGATATGTAATAGGTCCTAAATAAATACTTGTTGAATGAGATAATTCTGTGCATGTGTGCAGGCATACTCAAGTCACTTAAGTTGTGTCAGACTCTTTGCAACTCTGTGGACTGTAGTCTGCCAGGCTCTTCTCTCTATGGGGTTCTCGAGGCATGAACACTGGATTGGATTGCCGTTTCCTACTCTAGGGAATCTTTCTGACCTGAGGATTGAACCCATCTCCTGCATTGCAGGTGAGTTCTTTACCACTGAATCACTGGGGAAGTGAGAAAATTCTGTCTCCCCTCAAAATCTCAGAAGCAGAGATAAAATGGTGGAATGGCAGGTCACTGGTTATTCAGAGTTTATGAAACTATCAGGGCCAGTTGCTGTGGCTTCAAAGAAGTCCAGTCAACTCTGGGGCTCCCTGACACAGAAGCGGGAATATTTTGTTACATTGCAAATACACTTCATGTCAAGACTTTTGTAGAATTTCTTTCCTTTTTTTAATATTCTACATGCTAGATTGATCAGCTCAAGCTGTTAGAAAGCTGGACAATCTAAATTAAGTAGCAAACATGAACAAAACATTTTTCAGGAAGGGAAAACTAAATCTAGCCTCAAATAGGAAATTCTTTGAACTAAATATTAAAGTCTCTAAAAAATATGGCCAGCACTCCCCCCCCACAAAAAAACTGTCAGTTCTGCAGACTCATTTTCAATGAGAGAAAGTGACTTTTTTCTGATACCCCTCACTAACCAGTCTTGCCTCACCTCTTTCTCTTCAGTCTAGAAAGGTGATCTAACCCTGCCCTTCTCATCTGTANAGATTGATCAGCTCAAGCTGTTAGAAAGCTGGACAATCTAAATTAAGTAGCAAACATGAACAAAACATTTTTCAGGAAGGCAAAACTAAATCTAGCCTCAAATAGGAAATTCTTTGAACTAAATATTAAAGTCTCTAAAAAAATATGGCTAGCACTCCTCCCCCCGCAAAAAAAGACTGTCAGTTCTGCAGACTCATTTTCAATGAGATAAAGTGACTTTTTTCTGATACCCCTCACTAACCAGTCTTGCCTCACCTCTTTCTCTTCAGTCTAGAAAGGTGATCGAACCCTGCCCTTCTCATCTGCANAAAAAAGTCATTTTGGACTTATTATCTTTCTGAAATTGTGCAAAAGAGGGGGAAGAATAGCAGCTTCCCCCATGGAGCACAAGTCAGCCAGGTTCACCGAGGCAAGGGCTGGATTCAACACTGCATTTTGCCAGAGATATGCCCACAATTAGCCTATGTCAGTGCTTCCTATGTATGTATATGGGGCTCAACAACCAAAGAAAAGCTGGGCAGAAGGCAGTGATGATGGAAGCTGCTTTGACTGAGACACTCCAGGGGCACAGTAGTTCTTTAGTTCTAAACTGAGCCTCAGGAACAAAGCACACGTGAATCAACATGTGGAGATGGCGCCAGGAGAGTACTTGTGGCTCCGGGTGAATGTTTGTGCATCCCTGATCTTCTGTTCATCTCTGCTCTGTCTGTCCTAAGGCCTCAGGTATGTGACGGGCCTCAGGGGCTTGTCACATGTCTGATTATTTTTCTGTATTATCTGGGAACTCTAAAATCTTCAGTGATATATCTTGGGGTATGACCCCAACAAGGGAATTTTGACGGTATTGCTGTTGCTAAGTCACTTGAGTCGAGTCCAGCTCTGTGTGACCCCATGGACGGCAGTCCACCAGGCTCCCCCATCCCTGGGATTGTCCAGGCAAGAACACTGGCATGGGTTGCCACTTCCTTCTCCAATGCATGAAAGTGAACAGTGAAAGGGAAATCGCTCAGTCATGTCCGACTCTTAGCGACCCCATGGACTGCAGCGTACCAGGCTCCTCCATCCGTGGGATTTTCCAGGCAAGAGTACTGGAGTGGGGGGCCCTTGCCTTCTCCATTTGGCGGTATAAGGGCACTCTTAATAGCAGTAGCTATATGCTAAGCACTATGTCAATTATCCTCTATAATCTTTACAATACGCCAGAGGTGGGCATGTTTCATCTTCCCCCTTTGACAGATTAGAAAATGGAGGTTCTACAAAATGAAGTGTGTTGCCCAAATTTATAGGACTATTAAGTGACAGAACCAAGACGTGAACACAGACCTATTTGATTCCAAAATCTGTGGCCTTAATTACTGCATTGCTTGTTTATTTGCTGATCATCTCTCTTTGCCCACCAAGCATTGTGTTCAACCCTCACTTGATATGTGTCTGTGTCTGTTAGTCATTCAGTCGTGTCCAACTCTTTGTGACCCTGTGAACTGTAGCCTGCCAGGCTTCTCCATCCGTGGGATTTTCCAGGCAAGAAAACGATAGTAGGTTGTCATTTCCTTCTCCAGGGGATCTGATATGTAATAGGTCCTAAATAAATACTTGTTGAATGAGATAATGCTGTGCATGTGTGCAGGCATACTCAAGTCACTTAAGTTGTGTCAGACTCTTTGCAACTCTGTGGACTGTAGCCTGCCAGGCTCTTCTCTCTATGGGGTTCTCAAGGCATGAACAGTGGATTGGATTGCCGTTTCCTACTCTAGGGAATCTTTCTGACCTGAGGATTGAACCCATCTCCTGCATTGCAGGTGAGTTCTTTACCACTGAATCACTGAGGAAGTGAGAAAATTCTGTCTCCCCTCAAAATCTCAGAAGCAGAGATAAAATGGTGGAATGGCAGGTCACTGGTTATTCAGAGTTTATGAAACTATCAGGGCCAGTTGCTGTGGCTTCAAAGAAGTCCAGTCAACTCTGGGGCTCCCTGACACAGAAGCGGGAATATTTTGTTACATTGCAAATACACTTCATGTCAAGACTTTTGTAGAATTTCTTTCCTTTTTTTAATATTCTACATGCTAGATTGATCAGCTCAAGCTGTTAGAAAGCTGGACAATCTAAATTAAGTAGCAAACATGAACAAAACATTTTTCAGGAAGGGAAAACTAAATCTAGCCTCAAATAGGAAATTCTTTGAACTAAATATTAAAGTCTCTAAAAAATATGGCCAGCACTCCCCCCCCACAAAAAAACTGTCAGTTCTGCAGACTCATTTTCAATGAGATAAAGTGACTTTTTTCTGATACCCCTCACTAACCAGTCTTGCCTCACCTCTTTCTCTTCAGTCTAGAAAGGTGATCTAACCCTGCCCTTCTCATCTGTACTCCTTCCTTCTCCAGCCACCCACTTGCCTTTGCCGCTCTGTCCATCCAGTATATTTTCCCCCTGGACACTCTGGCCCACACTCAGCAAATGTCTCTACCTCTTCCCCTCTCTTTCTCCTGAATGCCTTTCTTGTATTTCTTGAAAGTATAGACTTCTTTTTTTTGTTTTTAATTTTTAAAAAATAGGTGTATAATTGCTTTACAATGTTGTGCTGGTTTGTGCTATAGAGCAACACGAATCAGCCATATGTGCACATATATCCCCTTCCTCCTGAGCCTCCCTCCAACCCCTCCACCATCCCACCCCTCTAGGTCCTCACAGAGCACTGAGTTGAGCTCCTTTTGTTACAGCAGCTTCCCACTAGCTGTCTATTTTTCACCCTCTAGTGTATACGCATAAAATAGATATGTCAGTGCTACTCTCTCAGTTCATATGGACTTCTTTTGAATGCTATCAAGAAATACTAAGCTTCTTCTCAAGACTCAGTGTTCTTGAGCACCTGGAGTCAGGTTTCCAGGGAAGGCAAGCTGCTTCCCACCTCCCAGGAACACTCTGCTATGGAAGATGGTATCTATGGTGCATCAAAGCCACTTTGGGTCTTTTAAGGACATTTAGGAGAAGGAGTTACTAAGTCTGGTTTTTAGAAGGATTTTTAATAGCAAAGGATTCAATGTCATCCATGGATTATTGATGAATATTTAGAAAGCTTCCTGAAGGTTTCTTTCAGTCACTCAGGATAAAACAGCTGAATCCCTAGGAGGCACAGATGAGAGCAGGAACTAGATCCAACATGTCGCAGGTAAGACCCAGTGTAGCCAGATAAATAAAAATAAATATTAAAAAAAAAAAAGAAGAATTGCAAGGTGCATTCCTGCCCCTTACTCCACTCAGTTACCCACAAATAGAAACTTTGAGTGGTGTTACTTGCCCTAAAACTTGTCAAATGGTTTCTCTGATTTCAAAGTTTGTTGAAAACACTACCACGTTCCCTAACTAATGAGTTATCCAATTCACTCTAGGGCATCAGTACTGCTTCTTCCATAAGAGAGAACAGATCCTCTGTCAGTGAGACCACATTCAAAGGTAACTAAGAGGATGATGTGTGAGTGTCCCAATGATTGTTGCTGTTCAGTCCCTTGTCATTATTATTATCTTTTTATTATTAACCATAGCAATATAATAATAACCATAATAATATCTAATATTTGTTGCTCCTATTCAGTCACTCAGCCGTGTCCAACTCTTTGCAACCCCATGGACTGCAGGATGCCAGGCCTCCCTGTCCTTCACCATCCCCCAAAGTTTGCTCAAACCAATGTTCATTTAGTTGGTGATGATGCCATCCAACCATCTCATCCTCTGTCATCCCCTTTTCCTCCTGGCTTCAATCTTTCCCAGCATCAGGGTCTTTTCCAATGAGTCGGCTTTTTGCATCAGGTGGCCAAAGTATTGGAGCTTCAGCTTCAGCATCAGTCCTTCCAATGAATATTCAGGGTTGATCTCCTTTAGGATGGACTGGTTGGATCTCCTTGCAGTTCAAGGGACTCTCAAGAGTCTTCTCCAACACCACAGTTCAAAAGCATCAATTCTTCAGCACTCAGCCTTCTTTATTGGTCCCAGTAATAGTTTTAGGCAAGTTGGGGCTTACCATGTGGGTTTCAGTTCCTCTGTCTAAACAAGGAATGTCTTGACAAAATTGGGAAGAGGTACTCCTTCTGGGCCTCCTGTCAAGGCTCTCCAGTGAGTAGGATAGTTTGAGGTGAAGGTCTTGTCCTTAACTGGCATTCCAGTTAAGAGGAGTTTGCTGCTACTGTACCGTGTTCTTGCTGGCAGTCTCTGTTACAGCAACCCCTCCACATGCCAGATATCATATCCAAAGCAAACAAAAGTTATGGTTATAAGAAATGAAAAATGCCACTTTCATTTCATAAGAGCACAAATCCAAATATCACAGTTAAATTGTATTCTATGTTCTGACTGGTTCTCCAGGATAGGAACTCATAAAAATCAGCTATTTTAGATTTCAAAAACTACTCTCTGATAAGCTAATGCTTTCCTATTCATTGCTCATATCTCAAAGAGATGTAAATATACATTATCCAGTCCATTTTTTCCCAAAATGTGTGAAAGAGAGAGGGGGACTTTCAATTCCATCTTAAAGAGCACAAAATTGAAGCATGAAAACTGTTCCCATGTATTTCCTTTGTGGGAGAATTCAGTTTTCATTTTCTTTTAATTAAGGTATATTTTTGAGGTAAAATGTCTTCACCTCACAGACAGATATGAGTTTTGATAAATGCATTCACTTGTGTGAACAACAGCAAACTCAAGATGTGGAACATTTCAATCCAACAATCAAGGTCCACTGTGCTCTGGTTCTAGTCGGTACCCTACCCTCTGTACCATTGGAGGCAATCTCTGCTCTGATTTATTTCCCCAGACTGTTGTGGTTTAGTTGACAAGTCACGTCTGACTCTTTTGCCACCCCATGGACTATAGACCCCAGCCTCCTCTGTCCATGGAATTTCCAAGGCAAGACTACTGGAGCGGATTGCCATTTCCTTCTCCAGGACATCTTCTCAACCCAGGCATTGATTCCATGGCTCCTGCATTGGCAGGTGGATTCTTTAACACTGACCCACCAGGGAAGCCCTTCACCACATTAGTTTGCAGTTTTTGAACTAAATAAATGCAACCACACAGTATGCATTCCTGTATGTCTTGCTTTCTTTCACTCAGCATAATGTCTGTGACATTCAGGTATGACCACTAGACCACTCAGGTATGACCTAAATCAAATCCCTTAGGATTATACAGAGTAAGTGACAAATAGATTCAAGGGATTAGATCTGATAAGACAGAGGCCTGAAGAACAATGGATGGAGGTTTGTGACTTTGAACAGAAGGCAGTGATCAATAACATCCCCAAGGAAAAGAAATGCAAAAAGGCAAAATGGTTGTCTGAGGAGGCCTTACAAATGGCTAAAAAAACAAGAGAAGCTAAAGGCAAAGGAGAAAAGGAAAGATATACTCATTTGAATGCAGAGTTTCAAAGAATAGCAAGGAAAGATAAGAAAGCCTTCCTCAGTGATCAATGCAAAGAAATAGAGGAAAACAATAGAATGGGAAAGACTAGAGATCTCTTCAAGAACTTAGAGATACCAAGGGAACATTTCATGCAAAGATGGGCACAATAAAGGACAGAAATGGCATGGACCTAACAGAAGCAGGAGAGATTAAGAAGAGGTGGCAAGAATACACAGAAGAAATATACAAAAAAGATCTTCACGATGGAGATAACCACAATGGTGTGATCACTCATTAGAGCCAGAAATCCTGGAATGTGAAGTCAAGTGGGACTTAGGAAACATCACTACTAACAAAGCTAGTGGAAGTGATGGGATTTCAGTTGAGCTATTTCAAATCCTAAAAGATGATGCTGTGAAAGTGCTGCACTCTACGTGCCAGCAAATTTGGAAAACTCAGCAGTGGCCATAGGAATGGAAAAGGTCAGTTTTCATTCCAACCCCAGAGAAAGGCAATACCAAAGAGTGTTCAAGCTGCCACACAATTGCACTCATCTCATGCACTGGTAAAGTAATGCTAAAAATTTTTCAAGGCTTCAACACTACTTGAACTGTGAACTTCTAGATGTTCAAGCTGGATTTAGAAAAGGCAGAGGAACCAGAGATCAAATTGCCAGGATCCACCGGATCATCAAAAAAGCAAGAGAGTTCCAGAGAAACAGCTACTTCTGCTTTATTGACTACACCAAATCCTTTGACTGTGTGAATCATAACAGATGGGAATACCAGACCACCTCCTGAGGCTCCTGGGAAATCTGTATGCAAGTCAAGAAGCAATAGTAGAACTGGACGTGGAACAACAGACTGGTTCCAAACTGGGAAAAGAGTACATCAAGGCTGTATATTGTCACCCTGCTTATTTAACTCATATGCAGAGTACATCACAGGAAATCCCAGGCTGGATGAAGCACAGTTTCAATTTCAGTTCAGTCGCTCAGTTGTATCCGATTTTTTGCAACCCCATGGACCACAGCACACCAGGCCTCCCTGTCCATCACCAACTCGCAGAGTTTACCCAAACTCATGTCCATTGAGTCGGTGATGCCATCCAACCATCTCATGCTCTGTTGTGCCCTTCTCCTCCTGCCCTCAGCCTTTTCCAGCATCAGAGTCTTTTCAAATGAGTCAGCACTTTCCATCAAGTGGCCAAAGTACTGGAGTTTCAGCTTCTACATCTGTCCTTCCAATAAACACCAGTACTGATTTCCTTTAAGATGGACTGCTTGGATCTCCTTGCAGTCCAAGGGGCTCTCAAGAGTCTTCTCCAACATCACAGTTCAGAAGCATTAGTTCTTTGGCACTCAGCTTTCTTTATAGTCCAACTCTCACATCCATACACGCCCACAGGAAAAACCATAGCCTTGACTAGACAGACCTTTGTTGACAAGTAATGTCTCTGCTTTTGAATATGCTGTCTAGGTTGGTCATAGCTTTCCTTCCAAGGAGTAGGCATCTTTTAATTTCATGGCTGCAATCACCATCTGCAGTGATCTCGGAGCCCCCAAAAATAAAATCAGCCCCTGTTTCCACTGTTTCCCCATCTATTTGCCATGAAGTGATGGGACTGGATACCATGATCTTAATTTTCTGAATGTAGAGCTTTAAGCCAACTTTTTCACTCTCCTCTTCACTGGCATCAAGCGGCTCTTCAGTTCTTCACTTTCTGCCATAAGGGTGGTGTCATTTGCATATCTGAGGTTATTGATATTTCTCCCGGAAATCTTGATTCCAGCTTGTACTTCATCCAGCCCAGCATTTTTCATGATGTACTCTGTATTTAAATTAAATAAGCAGGGTGACAATATACAGCCTTGATGTACTCCTTTTCCTATTTGGAAC
>SJYW01023058.1:278923-303462 GCA_006410735.1 Raphicerus campestris
CCCTCTGCAGGACTCGCAGCTCTTGGACAGCTACAAACACTGCTGGTTACTTCCCCAGTTGAACAGCCATACACAACACAAGTAAGTCAACGAAAAACAGAAGAAGAAAAAGGCCCCAAAGTCTTTCAACCCCCCCACCCCCACCTCAAATGCACAAACACACAGGAACGAACTCTTGTTACAAATTCAAGTTCATCATCTGAGAGGTTGAAGCCTCCAGCGACTCCTCCAGCTCCAGGGCACATCGACTGTACGCTTCCACATGGTTTCTCCAGACTTGAACTGGGAACAAGAAAGCACGCCACTAACAGACAGGCAGGGTCAGCCAGGGAAAGTGAAGTCACTCAGCTGTGCCTAACTCTTTGCGACCCCATGGACTGTAGCCCACCAGGCTCCTCTGTCCATATGATTCTCCAGGCAAGAGTACTAGAGTGAGTTGCCATTGCCTTCTCCAGGGAAGTCTTCCCGACCCAGGGATCAAACCCAGGTCTCCTGCATTGCAGGCGGATTGTTTAGCCTCTGGGCCACCATAGTCAGGAAGTCTCTTGGAAAGCAAGCAGCACACAGCCTGCCCAGCAGACTGGCTCCCTAAGTGGGGCCTGGAAAGGACTCGAGCAAAAATCCCCAACTGCAACCTCCCCCTCGCGAACAGGATTAAGCAGGTCAGTGCATGCCGGCCTTGACAACCACCCGCCAGGGATACAGCTGTCCTCTCAGCTGCCCTCTGGGTGCCATGTGATCCAAGGAAGCTCTGTCTGAGATACCCACTGACCAGCCCTCCCCTCCCACATCTGAGACCACCTCTTAAACAAGGGCTGGGGCTTAACAAGGCCTTCTGCAGCTAGTTTTGCCATAGTGGCCATTCTGCTCTCCTGGGTGCCCTGTTCAATCAGCATCGATGAAGACCTAGAGGACGATGGGCCCCAACTCCTTCCCCCAGCACTCACTGTAGTGTGGCTCCTCTTTTCCAGTGGGGGCCAGGGGGCTGTCCTCCGCAGGGCAGCTGGGGCCCTGACTGGGTGGGCTGGCGGGGGCGCAGGGCCCAAGCTCACCCAGCGGCTCCTGGCGCGCGTTCTCCAGCATAGTCCTATAGGCCTGCCGGGCCGCCATCGTCAGCTCCACCATCTTGTGGAACTGGTCCTTGAGCAGAAACCAGAGTACAAGTGAGATCACCTGCAAACTGGCGAAGGTACCCTCTACTGGAAAAGGGGGGTTGATGCCCGCCTAGGTACCAGGGGTGTTGTCCTCAGGCCTTCCTGAGGCTCCTCTGTGACACCAGTGAGCCCAGAGCAAAACTGGAATCACACTTCTGGGATTTTAAGGAAACCAGGCCACTGAGGCTACCGCTTTTAAAACTGCGGCCCTTGGGGCTCAGGGCTACTCTGCCAGTGAAGTGCAGACAACCACCATCCCCGCTGACTCCCTCCCAGAGCAAGGCAGGCCAGCACCCCCGCCTCACCTGGGCCCCGTCGTAGCTGAAGATGCCCACCACGCTAACGGGAACAGCCTTATTCAGGCTGCGCCCCAGAGCTTTGCGGTTGAGAGCAAACACAAAGGGGATGTTCTGGTCACAGGCGTAGTCGATGATGGTGTGCAGGGTGTCGTCTAGCCCACCTGCTCGGAGGACAAGGAAAATGAAAGGGGAGGGCATCCGAGGAGCACACTGGTGACACTGGCTGCCAAGAGCTTTTCCCAATGGAGGGTGACCCTCCCCTCCGGGCCAGGTTTCACCAGGAAAGCCAGTCACTGTGGTGGAAGTACACTGTTACTCTTGGCCACATGGAAGAAATCAACTGTTCAAGAGACACTTCTAAAGCAATAAATCACTATAAAATAAGTCCACATCAAGCCAGGTGGCACTGTGTGCAACGGGACAAGGAAGCCTTAGTTCGCTGAATACTGTGTCTGGTCTAATGGCCTTGGGTGGACTGGCTTCTGTATCCTCACAAAACCCTGAGAGAGGAGGTGGTACCCACTTAAAAAGAGGGAAACCCTACGAGGGGAGGTCCCTGAGTGACCCTACCCTGCTTTCCAGTGAGACACAACCTGGCACTACAGGCAGAGAGGGTGAAGGAGCTGTGTGTGGGAGTGATGCTCACGCAGAGTTGGAAACCAGCAACACCGACAAGCTGTTACCAACAAGAGAATCACATCCGGGCATCTGTGCGTGAGTAACATAGAAACCACCCATACACGTGCAAACATCAGCCAGCTAGAACGCAGAATGGGAGAGGTGATTCCACATACAAGTGCAACCAAAGGCTACAACAGGTGAGGATAAATGTAGCAAGAAATGTGAGTGATTTGCAAAGCGGCCTCAACATGCTAGTGAAACAAAAGGAAATCTAAGCCAAAGGCATCTATGCTCTTGGATGGAATGAACCAATATGATCGTATGTCAGTGCTATGTTAACCTAAGACTTTTTATACAGTAACTTACTCTAAGTGGGTCTTTTTTTGAGAAATACAAAATACACAAAATGAGANGTGGACTGGACTTTTGAAGACTCAGTTTCAGCACCAGCTAGGTAACAATCCATATATAGTCAGAATCAGCACCAGTATATGATGCTGTTTCTCTGACAGCCAAGATTCAAGGGTCCAAGAATCAAGGGACAGAAATGGGAGCAGAACCACTCAGTATTATCCCTCATGACCCACTAGTAAAACTTGCTTCCTTTTACCACAACATTGTGTTTTGCCAGGCTAGTAGTCTTTGTTCCAGAGGAGGAATTCTTCCAGCAGGAAATACCATGATTCCAGTGAACTGGAAGTTAAGAATGATGCCAGTCCCTTTGGGTTACTCACACCTGAGCTAACAGATAAAGAAGGGAATTACGGTGCTGGCTGGGGTGACTGATCCTCACTTCCACGGAGAAATTAGACTGCTATTCCACAGTGGAGGTAAGGAAGAGCATGTCTGCAGTACCAATGATATCTTAGGGTGTCCTGTGGTTAAGGTCAATAGAGAATTAGCAACCCAATCCAGGCAGGACTAGTAAGAGCCTAGATCTTTCAGGAATGAAGATTTGGGTCACCACACAAGACAAAACCAAAAAACAAAAAACCTGCTGATGTCTTGCTGAAGACAAAAGGAATATGAATGGATACTAGAAGAAAGGAGTTACAAATACCAGCCATGGGTGACCATGTGAGCAGTTATAGAAGTGAAAATTTTAATTATTGTGAGCGTTTTGTCCCTATTGTTATGTATACGTGTGTGTACCTAAAACATCTTTAGTTTTTTCCATCTCTTTTCTCTTGTGTAACATAAGACAATTGACTTCATATCTTAGTATTCAAGTTATAGGATATCAAGGAGAAGAGTAGCACTCAAGAACCTTATCTCCTCTTCTGGGGAAGGGATTAAGTATATTTTTGATTGTATCAGGATAGTTGCATCATATTAGACAGAATTATGATCTTGTTACTGTCTATATTTGGAGATGAAGTATGGCTTGAGGAGATACATGTGGATGCCCAAGTTAACAAGGGGGTGGACTTGTGATGGCTAGTTATGTGTCAACTTGACCAGACCACAGAGTACCAAGACATTTAGTCAAACTCAGGTATATCTGTGAAGGTGCTTTGGGATGAAATGAACATGTGAATTGGTACATGGAGTAAAGTAGATTAGCCTCCCTAATATGGACAGCATGCATCCAATCAGATGAAGGCCTGAAGAGAATAAAAAGGCTAACCTAACTGCTCAAGAATAGGAACTTTACCTGCCTGATCACCTTCCATCAGGCACATTGGCCTTTTCCTGTCTTTGGTTTCCAATGGAAACACTGGCTTCTCTTGAGCCCAGAACCTGCAGACTTTTGCACCCAGTCCTATTTTTCTGGCCTTCTGAGTTGGACTGAACTTTCCTGGGTTACTGACTGCAGATCTTGGGACTTCTGTGCTATGCTATGCTTAATTTCTCAGTCATTCCAACTCTTTGGGACCCCATGGACTGTAGTCTGCTAGGCTCCTCTGTCCAGGGGGATTCTCCAGACAAGAATACTGGAGTGGGTTTCCATGCCCTCCTCCAGAGGAACTTCCCAATCCAGGGATTGAACTCAGGTTTCCCACATTGCAGGCAGGTTTTATGTCATCTGAGCCACAAGGGAAACCCAAAAATAATGGAGCAGGTAGCCTATCCCTCTCCAGGGGATCTTTCTGATCCAGGAATCAAACCAGGGTCTCCTGCATTGCAGGCAGATTCTTTACCAGCTGAGCTACCAGGGAAGCCCTTCGGGACATCTAAGCCTCCATAATCACATGAGGCAATTCCTTATAAATCTTTTTCTATATATATACATCCTGTTGCTTCTGTTTCTCTGGAAAAAATCTAATAAAGGCTTCCTGAAATTTATCCATGAACCCAAGAGGTCTGTGGAATTCACATATAGAAGCCCTACCCTAGAGGGGTTTTTGTGCTCCACCCACGAAGCACAGAATATTCAGAATAAGTCAGGACCCAATNCGGGACATCTAAGCCTCCATAATCACATGAGGCAATTCCTTGTAAATCTTTTTCTATATATATACATCCTGTTGCTTCTGTTTCTCTGGAAAAATCTAATAAAGGCTTCCTGAAATTTATCCATGAACCCAAGAGGTCTGTGGAATTGACATATAGAAGCCCTACCCTAGAGGGGTTTTTGTGCTCCACCCACGAAGCACAGAATATTCAGAATAAGTCAGGACCCAATACCATTTGCTGTCATCTTATTCAACTACATAGCACTCATAAACTTTTCTCTCTTACCTCATATTCCAGGGAGCACTCCTGCCCCAGTACACATTTTTGGGGTCAGGATTCATGATCTCATGTTCTTCATGCTCACCTATGGTAGACAGATGCTTATCTGCAAATCTGCAAGACAGACTGGTCTTGGAAACTATGAGTCCCTGTGCTGCTGCCACTGAAGCCTTCTGGTTGACCTTCTGAGTGCCCTCCAAGTCCCTCAGTTCACTACAGCCTCTGGGAAAGGAAATAGTGTCTTGTGTAACAGGCATATGACTATAATGCATTTTCCTCATAACTCTACTTGCTACCCATAATCTGATCTCTGGATTGCAACACTAGGATCTTTAAAAACATCATGTGATTGTGATGTGAGGGAAGATGATGCCTGTTAATATTTTCTTGAGACTTCAAAGGATTGTTCTTCATTGAATCTGTATACATAGTAAAACAGAGATAAGGCAAGAGAGGGAAAAAAAATTTGCTTTCTATTTACTTAACTGACTTGCACTTGACCACCCATGGAAAAAAGAGAACTGCCACATCATTCTATCTGTATAATTCAGTACCCACTACAGATCATTATAGATGGTACTAAACTATTTTTTAATATTAAAGACAAAAACAACAACTCTCATTACAAATTCCCTTCTACCATAGAGACCTCCCCATAACAATTGGATCTATAAATTCTCAACCAATAGATTCATTGTTGGCTAAGATGGGTAAGGAGGGGAGGACCCACACAGTCTGTGAGAATATCAACTGTCTCCATTTTCAGAGGGTAATTTGTAAATATCCACAAAATGTTTAATGAGCTACTGATAGAGAGAGGTAATAAATTCCCCCAAGAATCTCAAGAAATAACCACACAAATGTACAAGAATATTTGTACAACATTGTTCCAATGTATAACAGGAAAAAGAAACAGCCAAAGGACAGTTCAAATGTCCACCAAGAGAGATGTCCATATGTAGAATTCTATGTTACCTTTAAAAAGAATGACATAGATCTATATATACTGACATAAAAAGATGAAATATTATTTCATGAAATATTATTGAGTGAAAATAAGTGGCATATAGGTTTTTATTTGAGATGCATTAAAAAAAGAAAATCAGAGTTTAATTTATCCTTTCCTTAGGCAATTAAATTTCATAGAAAATAAGTTGAGCAACTNGCTACTGATAGAGAGAGGTAATAAATTCCCCAAGAATCTCAAGAAATAATCACACAAATGTACAAGAATATTTGTACAACATTATACGTTTTCCAATGTATAACAGGAAAAAGAAACAGCCAAAGGACAGTTCAAATGTCCACCAAGAGAGATGTCCATATGCAGAATTCTATGTTACCTTTAAAAAGAATGACATAGATCTATATATACTGACATAAAAAGATGAAATATTATTGAGTGAAATATTATTGAGTGAAAATAAGTGGCATATAGGTTTTTATTTGAGATGCATTTAAAAAAGAAAATCAGAGTTTAATTTATCCTTTCCTTAGGCAATTAAATTTCATAGAAAATAAGTTGAGCAAACTCCACGCTTCCAGTGCAGAGGGTTCAGATTCCATTCCTGGTTGAGTAACTATTAAAAAGATTCCACATGCCACACAGTGTGGCTGAATTTTAAAAATAAAAAAGGAGAAAGAAGGTTGATAAGAATTGTATATTCATTTTTTATTTCCAACAGGTCCTTTGCTACTCCAAAATCTGGTGTCCAAAATCACTTAAACTTCACCTTCTGTCCTGGTAGGTAGAGAAGAGTCATCCTCACTCCTCAAACAAAACAATCACTCTTTTGGGGTCTTACTTTAAAAAGAAAATCCAAAACATAAGTGCTGTTTGCCCACCCAGACTTACAGACATTTGCAACCNAATTGTATATTCATTTTTTATTTCCAACAGGTCCTCTGCTACTCCAAAATCCGGTGTCCAAAATCACTTAAACTTCACCTTCTGTCCTGGTAGGTAGAGAAGAGTCATCCTCACTCCTCAAACAAAATAATCGCTCTTTTGGGGTCTTACTTTAAAAAGAAAATCCAAAACATAAGTGCTGTTTGCCCACCCAGACTTACAGACATTTGCAACCAGGTGGAGAAATTGGGACGCAGCTGTTAGCCATATGTCAACACTATCCATTCGGACTGCTATAGACAGGAATTTATTTCTCACAGTTCTGGAGGCTGAAAGTCCAAGATCAAAGTGCCAGTCAATTCAGAGTCTGATAAGGGCCCACTTCCTGGTTCACAGATGACCATCTTTTAGATGTGTTCTCAAACAGCAGAAGAAGCAAGGGAACTGTCTGTGATCTCTTTTATAAGGGTACTAATCTATTCATTAGGGGCCCACTCTCATGACCTAATTGCCTCCCAAAGACCCACTTCTGAATACCATCACCTGGGGGTCAAGGTTTCAATGCCTGGTTTGGTGGAGACACATTCAATCTGCAGCAAACACCCAGTGTTTTTGCTCCTTTTCCTTCCCAACATGGCATCAGTCACCACCATCTTTATACTAGTGTGTATTTTTTGAGAACTTGCCAAGTGCCAGTGCTAACACTTTATATGCACAAGCGTATCTTACCACTCAGTACAAATTTCTTCTCACTTTTATTTTGTAGAATAAAAACACTGGAGCTCAGAGAGGCTGAGTGGTATGCCCAAGGTTCATAGACTGGAAAGGAAGCAGTGTGCCCCTAGATCTGCACATTCATGTCCACTTGGCCTTTCTCACCTACCTGAGAAAACACCCAGAGGTATAAGTTTATCTTGTGATGATCTCTGAGAGGCCCTGCATTATACATGTTAGTCAGCTAGTCAGAAGCTCCCAGAAAGAAATTTAGTAACTTAAAACCAGTACAGACCCCAGGGTCCAGGGGGAAACCTACAATCTGGAAGACTGGTGCTCATTTCTTTTTTGAGGAAATAATTTTTTCAGGATACCAAATGGTACCTCATCCACCGCCCAGGATCCTGAGAGTGTGTTTCAGCTCCCAACACCCTGACTACTAAGAAGCTTGTGCCTTGGAAATACTGTTGTATTGCTCCCATGCAGATTGCATTTTCCAGAGATCCATATCAATATCTCCAACTCTATATGGTCTTTTTACAAAATAATCTTGGCAGTCCTTACATTTAACTATGAGATCTGTGTCCCCCTTTCTTGAACCTTGTAGAATCTGGTGACTGCCCCACATGGCATGGGAAATGCCAAGAGATGCGGCGTCTGAGGCTGGAGCATAAAAATGCCACACTTTTCCTTCTGGCTGTGTGGGGACATGTGCTCTTGGAACCCAGCTGCTAGATGGATTTTATTCAGAAACATTCATTCTCTTCACCTTCCTTGCATGTGTATTCTTTGCTGCTCAGTTGGTGTTGAGCTTGGTTGTGTCACTTGCTTTGACCAATGGAACCATGTGGAAGGGACAGTGTGTCAGTTCTGAGCCTGGGCATTAGGAGGCCGTGTGTGTTTTGGCTCACCCTCTTCTATCCCTGTCTTGCCACATGAGGAATAGGACTAGCCCAGGGAGGATGAAAGATACATGGAGCTGAGCCTGCTGAACCAGCCTAGACCAGAAAACCTCAGCTGAATCACAAACCTGAGAGAAACAGTGAATAACTGTCACTTTGAGGCAGAGTTTTGTATCTTGTATTAAACCATCATAATTAACAAAAACAGGGACTTCAGATGTTCTAGTCCTGCTGACATGACAAGCCCAAGAAAAAGGCACTGGTCTCATAGCTAGAACTTGTCTGAACTCTGACTGTGGCCTTCCTTTAGAACTGAGGGAGAAACCTGAAGGATCTCCCTTAGCACCTCACTGTATTAAGTTATAATTGTATATTTAAATAGTGAAAAGGGCTCACGTATTTTTATAGGATGTGAACTTACATGTGCAGAGATAACCCAGTAAGTCTGTGAGGTTGGTGACTTTGTATGAGAAGCCAAAAATAAATTAATAAAGTGTAATTGAAACACTTGACAACGAAACCTGATAGCGGGACTTTACTGGAACAGTGGTCCATGGGCTCCAATAGCCTCACTGCTTCTATTAGAAAATTTTGTTAAAAGTTGGTACAAAACCCTTCAAAAAAAAGCAAAGTGACTTGCTAGTGTCAACTAAAAGAAAAATGCACAACGTAAGAGCTGTGAGTTAAGTTTTAGTCAAGAAACATTACTGAGGACTATAGCCCTAGAAATAATCTCAGACTAGCTCTAAAAGGACAGCTCCATGAAATAAGAGAGAAGCCAGGGATACATTTTTTGGCTAAGAAATACATATAGTCACCAGACATCTCGGCAGAAGATTACTACTAATCACAAAGAACATATACCTCAAGTTAATGATTTTAGTGGTTTTCTATGTATGGGAAGTAAGAATAGGGGGTCATTGCAATTTTTTCTGAGAGATGCATCTTAACCATCTAGGGACCCATCTATCCAAAGCACAGAATGCCTCATCCTGTATTTTTCCTCCTGAATTCCCCTCAGGATGCACAGTGGGTGGGAGATGGAGGAACTGGATCATGCCATCCATTGCTGGTGGGAATGGAAAATGGTACAGCTGCCTAGGAACGTAGATTAGCAGCTTCTTTTTTACAGTCATGATTGGCACTCTTTATACTTTTTATTGTTCACAGTGGTAAAGCTGCTGGGTATACATTTTAAAACTACTCCTAATGCATTGCCGTGCAACTCTAGTTCTGTCACTAAACACGGAGAGCCTAAAACTGCAGAGTGACAAAGACAGCCTCCTGAGAAGCAGGAAATATAGCAGATATAGCAGAAACAGCTATATCCTGAGAAGTTCTTCCAAGTAGCCACAACTTTTGATGCTAAGAGAGAAAGAAGAAGACAATCTGCTACATTCTCTATTGGGTGGCATTGCTGAACATCAAGTATCCATTGGCATATACCATAAATGAGCCATTTTCTGCATGAGTTCCTATGGATAAGCACTCCACAGAACATGTGCAACCACAGCAGGCATCTTGTTTGACACTGAGTTAGCTCCTGAAATCTGTGCATTATGTTTGAAGGAGGAGCGCTTCTTATCTTCACCAAGGAAGATATGCAGATGGAAAATAAGCACATGAAAAGATGCTCAACACCATTAGCCATTAGGGACATGCAAACTAAAGCCACAATAATACATCAATACACACTTATTAGATTGGTTAAAATTAAAAGTAGTGGCAACCCCAAATGCCAGTAAGGATATGGAGGAACTGAATCGTTAGTCCATTGCTGGCAGAAGTATAAAATGGTACAGTTGTTCTGGAATATAGTTTAGCAGTTTCTTTTTTCCCCAGTTTTACTGAGATATAATTGACATATGACATTGTATTGTTTAAGGTATACAACATATTGACTTGATATCTGTGTTTATTGCAAAATGATTACCACAGTAAATTCAGTTAACATCTATCATCTCTTATAGATACCATTTTCTTTCCTTATAAGAACTTAAGGTTTACTCTCTCAACAAATTTTAAATATAGAGTACAGTTTAAAAAAAAACTTGTGTTCACACATGTGCACAGATGTTCATAGCATCTGTATTCAAACAGTCAAAAACTGAAAGCAATCCAACTGTTTTTTAATAGGTGAATGGTTAAGCAAACTATGGTATATCCATACCGAAGATACTACTTAGTAATAAATAAAAGCTATTAATACACTTAATAATTTGCATAGATTGTTAGAGAATTTTGATGAATGGGAAAAATGCAAATCCCAAAATGATACATACTGTTTGGTTTCATTTCTATAACATTCTTGAAGTGATAAAGCTATAGAAATACAGGACAAAATTAGTGGTGTCTGGAGGCTAAAAGGGGCAATGGGGGAGGGGAAGAGACATGGGAGGGACATGGTGTGGTTACTAAAAGGAAGTGTGAGGGCTCTTCGAGGTGACAAAATTGTTCTGTATCTTGACTGTGAGCATTATTAGATGAACATACCCATGTGATTAAACTGTAGAACTAAATACACACACACGTACAAATGAATGCATGTAAAAATATGAATAAGGTCAGTGGTTTGTCAATGTCCTGGTAGTGACATTGTACTATGGTTATACAAGATGTCACCACCGAGGAAACTTGAGTAAATGGTATGTGGAATTTCTCTGTACTATTTCTTATAACCTCTTGTGAACCTATAATCATCTCAAAATGAAAATTTCAATTAAGAAAAAAGCTCATCTGAGGACTTCTCTGGTGGGTCGCTGGCTAAAACTCTGTGCTGTCAATGCAGGGGGCCCAGGTTCAATTCCTGATCAAGGAACTAGATCCCACATGCTACAACTAAAATTTGGCACAGCCAAATAAATAAATTAATTTGAAAAAAAGGAAAAAGCTCATCTGTATGTTGGCAAGCTAAAGAGCAGCTGCCATGGTTTACAGTGATTTATTTCTTATCCACCAGCATCCATTTCTTATCTTGGTAGGAGCAATCTGATTTCTCCTTTCCCACTGTGTGAAGTCATGGTGGGGCTATAATCATGGTCCCTTGCCCTCCTCTAGACAAGAGATGAGACAGTGTCTTCCAGAATTTTGAATCTTCAGCAGAGGGATGCAAGAGACAATTTGAATCTACTCATTCCAGCAGCTGAGCCCTGACAATACTGCTGAGTAGTTCCTGCTACTTTGATGCCAGAACTGCCCTGAATTCTGGATGTTTCAATCTTGATATTTGTTTCTCCAGCCTTGCCATCAACTCTGTGAACATCCCAATATTTTGCCCCAAATTCACTTTTAAAAAGGTAATTCAATAGATTTTGTTGCCAAAATCTTGGCTCCCTATCCACTGATGCCAAATAGAAATATGGAGACAGAGTTTAGAGGAAATAGGAAAGAGTAGCTTTATTATTTTTGCCAAGCAAAAGGGAAACATAGCTGGCTAGCGCCTCAAGAACTGTGTCCCCCTCTCAGTAACAGAGAGAGCTTTTATATCCTCATGAAGATCTTGTTTTTCTTTTTTTTCCGGTGCAAAGTTTCAAAATGACCAGAGCTGGCACAGACAACTCAGTAGCCAGGTCTGATGTCCCTGAAGTTATTGGCCTGTGACTTTTCTGAAATGCAGAATGCTACATGAAAGCGTAGGGGGTGAAGAAAGCCAAGTGCAAAGTATAATCTATATGGAATCAAAGAGTAATTAACCTTGTGAAGCTTTGTGAAGGACAAGTCTAGCTACAAGTGTTTGTCGGCCATAACAGCTAAAGAATAACCAAGATTGTTTAACTCTTGCAGGCCTGTTTGGCTGGTTTACACCAAAGGCCATTCACTCATTTCTGTTTTTACTGCAACACTTTGGGTAATCCGTCATTTGCTACTCAAAGAGATCTTACAACCACCTGAGCTACCATTACTCAAGTTTCTAGCCTGTTTCTTATTCTTTATATAGACTAAATTAGAATCCCTCAACTCTGATTTTAGATCATTGGGAAGGGCAGCAAGTATTCAGAGACTTTTTCAAGTAGTGGTTACTATGAAAAGTTAAGTGTAGTGAACCTTGTAATAACCTATAATGGAAAAGAAGCAGAAAAAATTTGTATACAAACATACGTATAACTAAATCACTTTGCTGTACACTTTAATAGAACACTGTAAATGAACTATCCTGTTTTTTAAAAATTAAGAGAGGAAAAAAGTAAATACAATGGTATATTTAAGTTATTAACAATATCTAACAAGTACATAAGTTGTTGGTACGAAGGTAATGATGGTGATGATGGTTTTCTGAATTGCATACTATCTGAATTGACAGTTTTGTAAACAAAAAGAACAAAGACTCTTACTCGTCACTCAGCTATACGCAGGTTTTGTTTTGTTTTGTTTATTTCNAAGACAGACTGGTCTTGGAAACTATGAGTCCCTGTGCTGCTGCCACTGAAGCCTTCTGGTTGACCTTCTGAGTGCCCTCCAAGTCCCTCAGTTCACTACAGCCTCTGGGAAAGGAAATAGTGTCTTGTGTAACAGGCATATGACTATAATGCATTTTCCTCATAACTCTACTTGCTACCCATAATCTGATCTCTGGATTGCAACACTAGGATCTTTAAAAACATCATGTGATTGTGATGTGAGGGAAGATGATGCCTGTTAATATTTTCTTGAGACTTCAAAGGATTGTTCTTCATTGAATCTGTATACATAGTAAAACAGAGATAAGGCAAGAGAGGGAAAAAAAATTTGCTTTCTATTTACTTAACTGACTTGCACTTGACCACCCATGGAAAAAAGAGAACTGCCACATCATTCTATCTGTATAATTCAGTACCCACTACAGATCATTATAGATGGTACTAAACTATTTTTTAATATTAAAGACAAAAACAACAACTCTCATTACAAATTCCCTTCTACCATAGAGACCTCCCCATAACAATTGGATCTATAAATTCTCAACCAATAGATTCATTGTTGGCTAAGATGGGTAAGGAGGGGAGGACCCACACAGTCTGTGAGAATATCAACTGTCTCCATTTTCAGAGGGTAATTTGTAAATATCCACAAAATGTTTAATGAGCTACTGATAGAGAGAGGTAATAAATTCCCCAAGAATCTCAAGAAATAATCACACAAATGTACAAGAATATTTGTACAACATTATACGTTTTCCAATGTATAACAGGAAAAAGAAACAGCCAAAGGACAGTTCAAATGTCCACCAAGAGAGATGTCCATATGCAGAATTCTATGTTACCTTTAAAAAGAATGACATAGATCTATATATACTGACATAAAAAGATGAAATATTATTGAGTGAAATATTATTGAGTGAAAATAAGTGGCATATAGGTTTTTATTTGAGATGCATTTAAAAAAGAAAATCAGAGTTTAATTTATCCTTTCCTTAGGCAATTAAATTTCATAGAAAATAAGTTGAGCAAACTCCACGCTTCCAGTGCAGAGGGTTCAGATTCCATTCCTGGTTGAGTAACTATTAAAAAGATTCCACATGCCACACAGTGTGGCTGAATTTTAAAAATAAAAAAGGAGAAAGAAGGTTGATAAGAATTGTATATTCATTTTTTATTTCCAACAGGTCCTCTGCTACTCCAAAATCCGGTGTCCAAAATCACTTAAACTTCACCTTCTGTCCTGGTAGGTAGAGAAGAGTCATCCTCACTCCTCAAACAAAATAATCGCTCTTTTGGGGTCTTACTTTAAAAAGAAAATCCAAAACATAAGTGCTGTTTGCCCACCCAGACTTACAGACATTTGCAACCAGGTGGAGAAATTGGGACACAGCTGTTAGCCATATGTCAACACTATCCATTCGGACTGCTATAGACAGGAATTTATTTCTCACAGTTCTGGAGGCTGAAAGTCCAAGATCAAAATGCCAGTCAATTCAGAGTCTGATAAAGGCCCACTTCCTGGTTCACAGATGACCATCTTTTCGATGTGTTCTCAAACAGCAGAAGAAGCAGGGGAACTGTCTGTGATCTCTTTTATAAGGGTACTAATCTATTCATGAGGGGCCCACTCTCATGACCTAATTGCCTCCCAAAGACCCACTTCTGAATACCATCACCTGGGGGTCAAGGTTTCAATGTCTGGTTTGGTGGAGACACATTCAATCTGCAGCAAACACCCAGTGTTTTTGCTCCTTTTCCTTCCCAACATGGCATCAGTCACCACCATCTTTATACTAGTGTGTATTTTTTGAGAACTTGCCAAGTGCCAGTGCTAACACTTTATATGCACAAGCGTATCTTACCACTCAGTACAAATTTCTTCTCACTTTTATTTTGTAGAATAAAAACACTGGAGCTCAGAGAGGCTGAGTGGTATGCCCAAGGTTCATAGACTGGAAAGGAAGCAGTGTGCCCCTAGATCTGCACATTCATGTCCACTTGGCCTTTCTCACCTACCTGAGAAAACACCCAGAGGTATAAGTTTATCTTGTGATGATCTCTGAGAGGCCCTGCATTATACATGTTAGTCAGCTAGTCAGAAGCTCCCAGAAAGAAATTTAGTAACTTAAAACCAGTACAGACCCCAGGGTCCAGGGGGAAACCTACAATCTGGAAGACTGGTGCTCATTTCTTTTTTGAGGAAATAATTTTTTCAGGATACCAAATGGTACCTCATCCACCGCCCAGGATCCTGAGAGTGTGTTTCAGCTCCCAACACCCTGACTACTAAGAAGCTTGTGCCTTGGAAATACTGTTGTATTGCTCCCATGCAGATTGCATTTTCCAGAGATCCATATCAATATCTCCAACTCTATATGGTCTTTTTACAAAATAATCTTGGCAGTCCTTACATTTAACTATGAGATCTGTGTCCCCCTTTCTTGAACCTTGTAGAATCTGGTGACTGCCCCACATGGCATGGGAAATGCCAAGAGATGCGGCGTCTGAGGCTGGAGCATAAAAATGCCACACTTTTCCTTCTGGCTGTGTGGGGACATGTGCTCTTGGAACCCAGCTGCTAGATGGATTTTATTCAGAAACATTCATTCTCTTCACCTTCCTTGCATGTGTATTCTTTGCTGCTCAGTTGGTGTTGAGCTTGGTTGTGTCACTTGCTTTGACCAATGGAACCATGTGGAAGGGACAGTGTGTCAGTTCTGAGCCTGGGCATTAGGAGGCCGTGTGTGTTTTGGCTCACCCTCTTCTATCCCTGTCTTGCCACATGAGGAATAGGACTAGCCCAGGGAGGATGAAAGATACATGGAGCTGAGCCTGCTGAACCAGCCTAGACCAGAAAACCTCAGCTGAATCACAAACCTGAGAGAAACAGTGAATAACTGTCACTTTGAGGCAGAGTTTTGTATCTTGTATTAAACCATCATAATTAACAAAAACAGGGACTTCAGATGTTCTAGTCCTGCTGACATGACAAGCCCAAGAAAAAGGCACTGGTCTCATAGCTAGAACTTGTCTGAACTCTGACTGTGGCCTTCCTTTAGAACTGAGGGAGAAACCTGAAGGATCTCCCTTAGCACCTCACTGTATTAAGTTATAATTGTATATTTAAATAGTGAAAAGGGCTCACGTATTTTTATAGGATGTGAACTTACATGTGCAGAGATAACCCAGTAAGTCTGTGAGGTTGGTGACTTTGTATGAGAAGCCAAAAATAAATTAATAAAGTGTAATTGAAACACTTGACAACGAAACCTGATAGCGGGACTTTACTGGAACAGTGGTCCATGGGCTCCAATAGCCTCACTGCTTCTATTAGAAAATTTTGTTAAAAGTTGGTACAAAACCCTTCAAAAAAAAGCAAAGTGACTTGCTAGTGTCAACTAAAAGAAAAATGCACAACGTAAGAGCTGTGAGTTAAGTTTTAGTCAAGAAACATTACTGAGGACTATAGCCCTAGAAATAATCTCAGACTAGCTCTAAAAGGACAGCTCCATGAAATAAGAGAGAAGCCAGGGATACATTTTTTGGCTAAGAAATACATATAGTCACCAGACATCTCGGCAGAAGATTACTACTAATCACAAAGAACATATACCTCAAGTTAATGATTTTAGTGGTTTTCTATGTATGGGAAGTAAGAATAGGGGGTCATTGCAATTTTTTCTGAGAGATGCATCTTAACCATCTAGGGACCCATCTATCCAAAGCACAGAATGCCTCATCCTGTATTTTTCCTCCTGAATTCCCCTCAGGATGCACAGTGGGTGGGAGATGGAGGAACTGGATCATGCCATCCATTGCTGGTGGGAATGGAAAATGGTACAGCTGCCTAGGAACGTAGATTAGCAGCTTCTTTTTTACAGTCATGATTGGCACTCTTTATACTTTTTATTGTTCACAGTGGTAAAGCTGCTGGGTATACATTTTAAAACTACTCCTAATGCATTGCCGTGCAACTCTAGTTCTGTCACTAAACACGGAGAGCCTAAAACTGCAGAGTGACAAAGACAGCCTCCTGAGAAGCAGGAAATATAGCAGATATAGCAGAAACAGCTATATCCTGAGAAGTTCTTCCAAGTAGCCACAACTTTTGATGCTAAGAGAGAAAGAAGAAGACAATCTGCTACATTCTCTATTGGGTGGCATTGCTGAACATCAAGTATCCATTGGCATATACCATAAATGAGCCATTTTCTGCATGAGTTCCTATGGATAAGCACTCCACAGAACATGTGCAACCACAGCAGGCATCTTGTTTGACACTGAGTTAGCTCCTGAAATCTGTGCATTATGTTTGAAGGAGGAGCGCTTCTTATCTTCACCAAGGAAGATATGCAGATGGAAAATAAGCACATGAAAAGATGCTCAACACCATTAGCCATTAGGGACATGCAAACTAAAGCCACAATAATACATCAATACACACTTATTAGATTGGTTAAAATTAAAAGTAGTGGCAACCCCAAATGCCAGTAAGGATATGGAGGAACTGAATCGTTAGTCCATTGCTGGCAGAAGTATAAAATGGTACAGTTGTTCTGGAATATAGTTTAGCAGTTTCTTTTTTCCCCAGTTTTACTGAGATATAATTGACATATGACATTGTATTGTTTAAGGTATACAACATATTGACTTGATATCTGTGTTTATTGCAAAATGATTACCACAGTAAATTCAGTTAACATCTATCATCTCTTATAGATACCATTTTCTTTCCTTATAAGAACTTAAGGTTTACTCTCTCAACAAATTTTAAATATAGAGTACAGTTTAAAAAAAAACTTGTGTTCACACATGTGCACAGATGTTCATAGCATCTGTATTCAAACAGTCAAAAACTGAAAGCAATCCAACTGTTTTTTAATAGGTGAATGGTTAAGCAAACTATGGTATATCCATACCGAAGATACTACTTAGTAATAAATAAAAGCTATTAATACACTTAATAATTTGCATAGATTGTTAGAGAATTTTGATGAATGGGAAAAATGCAAATCCCAAAATGATACATACTGTTTGGTTTCATTTCTATAACATTCTTGAAGTGATAAAGCTATAGAAATACAGGACAAAATTAGTGGTGTCTGGAGGCTAAAAGGGGCAATGGGGGAGGGGAAGAGACATGGGAGGGACATGGTGTGGTTACTAAAAGGAAGTGTGAGGGCTCTTCGAGGTGACAAAATTGTTCTGTATCTTGACTGTGGGCATTATTAGATGAACATACCCATGTGATTAAACTGTAGAACTAAATACACACACACGTACAAATGAATGCATGTAAAAATATGAATAAGGTCAGTGGTTTGTCAATGTCCTGGTAGTGACATTGTACTATGGTTATACAAGATGTCACCACCGAGGAAACTTGAGTAAATGGTATGTGGAATTTCTCTGTACTATTTCTTATAACCTCTTGTGAACCTATAATCATCTCAAAATGAAAATTTCAATTAAGAAAAAAGCTCATCTGAGGACTTCTCTGGTGGGTCGCTGGCTAAAACTCTGTGCTGTCAATGCAGGGGGCCCAGGTTCAATTCCTGATCAAGGAACTAGATCCCACATGCTACAACTAAAATTTGGCACAGCCAAATAAATAAATTAATTTGAAAAAAAGGAAAAAGCTCATCTGTATGTTGGCAAGCTAAAGAGCAGCTGCCATGGTTTACAGTGATTTATTTCTTATCCACCAGCATCCATTTCTTATCTTGGTAGGAGCAATCTGATTTCTCCTTTCCCACTGTGTGAAGTCATGGTGGGGCTATAATCATGGTCCCTTGCCCTCCTCTAGACAAGAGATGAGACAGTGTCTTCCAGAATTTTGAATCTTCAGCAGAGGGATGCAAGAGACAATTTGAATCTACTCATTCCAGCAGCTGAGCCCTGACAATACTGCTGAGTAGTTCCTGCTACTTTGATGCCAGAACTGCCCTGAATTCTGGATGTTTCAATCTTGATATTTGTTTCTCCAGCCTTGCCATCAACTCTGTGAACATCCCAATATTTTGCCCCAAATTCACTTTTAAAAAGGTAATTCAATAGATTTTGTTGCCAAAATCTTGGCTCCCTATCCACTGATGCCAAATAGAAATATGGAGACAGAGTTTAGAGGAAATAGGAAAGAGTAGCTTTATTATTTTTGCCAAGCAAAAGGGAAACATAGCTGGCTAGCGCCTCAAGAACTGTGTCCCCCTCTCAGTAACAGAGAGAGCTTTTATATCCTCATGAAGATCTTGTTTTTCTTTTTTTTCCGGTGCAAAGTTTCAAAATGACCAGAGCTGGCACAGACAACTCAGTAGCCAGGTCTGATGTCCCTGAAGTTATTGGCCTGTGACTTTTCTGAAATGCAGAATGCTACATGAAAGCGTAGGGGGTGAAGAAAGCCAAGTGCAAAGTATAATCTATATGGAATCAAAGAGTAATTAACCTTGTGAAGCTTTGTGAAGGACAAGTCTAGCTACAAGTGTTTGTCGGCCATAACAGCTAAAGAATAACCAAGATTGTTTAACTCTTGCAGGCCTGTTTGGCTGGTTTACACCAAAGGCCATTCACTCATTTCTGTTTTTACTGCAACACTTTGGGTAATCCGTCATTTGCTACTCAAAGAGATCTTACAACCACCTGAGCTACCATTACTCAAGTTTCTAGCCTGTTTCTTATTCTTTATATAGACTAAATTAGAATCCCTCAACTCTGATTTTAGATCATTGGGAAGGGCAGCAAGTATTCAGAGACTTTTTCAAGTAGTGGTTACTATGAAAAGTTAAGTGTAGTGAACCTTGTAATAACCTATAATGGAAAAGAAGCAGAAAAAATTTGTATACAAACATACGTATAACTAAATCACTTTGCTGTACACTTTAATAGAACACTGTAAATGAACTATCCTGTTTTTTAAAAATTAAGAGAGGAAAAAAGTAAATACAATGGTATATTTAAGTTATTAACAATATCTAACAAGTACATAAGTTGTTGGTACGAAGGTAATGATGGTGATGATGGTTTTCTGAATTGCATACTATCTGAATTGACAGTTTTGTAAACAAAAAGAACAAAGACTCTTACTCGTCACTCAGCTATACGCAGGTTTTGTTTTGTTTTGTTTATTTCTTTGTTTGGGGCTGTGCTGAGTTTCTGCTGCTCTGAGGGCTTTTCTCTAGTTGCAGCAAGCAAGGGCCACTCTCTGGTTGTGGTGAGAGGGCTTCGCATTGCAATGGCTTCTCTTATTACAGAGCACGGGCAGGTTTCAGAAGCTGCGGCTCCCAGGCTCTAAGGGGCTTAGCTGCTCCAGAGCATGTGGGATTTTCCCAGGTCAGGGATCAAACCCGTGTCTCCTGCATTAACAGGCGGACTTTTTATCACTGAGCCACAAGAGAAGTCCCCAAGGATGAAGCCTTAAATCGCTGCAGTTATCCAGTGAGAGTGTACTCTGCAGGAAAATCAGGATGGAAAAACAGGATGAAGCAGTCTGCATATTGCATATCTGGCCCCTAAATAGTTAAGACGCATATCTAGGGAAGAATTTCACAGATCTCAGATTCTTTCCATACACGGAACAAGCACGAAAATCATTAACCTGAGGTATCTATTTTGGTAAAAGCAGTAACATTTTATCAAGATGGATGCTTGTCAGCCTGACTTTCCCAGCCAAAAAAGTTNTCGCTGCAGTCATCCAGTGAGAGCACACTCTGCGGGAAAATCAGGATGGAAAAACAGGATGAAGCAGTCTGCATATTGCATATCTGGCCCCTAAATAGTTAAAGACGCATATCTAGGGAAGAATTTCACAGATCTCAGATTCTTTCCATACATGGAACAAGCAGGAAAATCATTAACTTGAGGTATCTATTTTGGTAAAAGCAGTAACATTTTATCAAGATGGATGCTTGTCAGCCTGACTTTCCCAGCCAAAAAAGTTATCTGATAGACTGTCTACTGGGCTATAGTCTTCAGTGGATTTGTGTATGCGTGCTCAGTCGTATCTGACTCTCTGTAACCCCATGGACTGTAGTTTACCAGGCTCCTCTATCCATGGAATTTTCCAGGCAAGATTCTGGAGTGGGTTGCCATCCCCTCCTCCAGGGGATCTTCCCAACCCAGGGATTGGGAATCTTGGCATCTCCTGCATTGGCAGGAGGATTCTTTACCACTAGTCTTCAGTAAGTTCCCTGAATAAAACTGAAACNTGACTCTCTGTAACCCCATGGACTGTAGTTCACCAGGCTCCTCTACCCATGGAATTTTCCAGGCAAGATTCTGGAGTGGGTTGCCATCCCCTCCTCCAGGGGATCTTCCCAACCCAGGGACTGGGAATCTTGGCATCTCCTGCATTGGCAGGAGGATTCTTTACCACTAGTCTTCAGTAAGTTCCCTGAATAAAACTGAAACTCACTGCTCTTTACTGCGTTTTTTCCCATTGACAGTTTCAAGTAACTTGTTCTTGCTGTTCTTATTGCTGATAAAGAGAAATCAAATAGGGGGATTAATTACTAGATGATATACTTGTAATTTTCTGGTCATTTGAATGCAGATAATAATAATGCTAACATAAGTGTTATTTCTTCTCAAGAATTCAAAGATATTTCCTGCAACTGTTTATTAATTTATTTGTGAAGTTCTTTTGTCATATATAGTATAGAAAAAAACTTCACCTCCCCTGGTTGAATTATCACAGATTATTAGTTGAAGGGGAAAGAAAACAACAAAAACAAAAAAGTAAATATAAATGTGAATATTTCAACTTCATTTTCTCATTTTTAAAATGAATGACAGCAATTTATGAATGGATATACTTTTCAAATCAGGAAAACATTAAAATCTAAGGCAATTAGAAGTCACAGTTTAGTTCTTTTCCCCTTCATGGATCACAGCCTTGTAGTGGCAAAGGGGCTCAATGAAGCTATGAGCCATGACGTGTAAGGCCATATGGACGGGTCATGATGGAGAGTTCTGACAAAGCATGGTCCACTGGAGAAGGAAATGGCAAACCACTGATAGCTTAGTTGGTAAAGAACCTGCCTGCAATGCAGGAAACCCTAGTTCCATTCCTGGGTTTGGAAGATCTGCTGGAGAAGGGATAGACTACTCATTCCAGTATTCTTGGTCTTCCCTTGTGGCTCAGCTAGTGAAGACTGCCTGCAATGCAGGAGACCTGGATCTGATCCCTGGGTTGGGAAGATCCCCTGGAGAAGGGAACAGCTACCCACTCTAGTATTCTGCCCTGGAAAATTCCAAGGACTGTATAGTCCATGGGGTCACAAAGAATTAGACACGACTGAGCGACTTTCACTTTCACCAGCATTCTTGCCTTGAGAACCCCATGAACAATATAGAAAGGCAAAAAGATAAGGCACCGGAGGATGAGCCCCTCAGGTTGGAAGGTGTCTAATATGCTACTGGGAAAGAGCAGAGAATTAGCTCCAGAAAGAATGAAGAGGCTGTGGTCACTCACCTAGAGCCAGACATCCTGGAGTGTGAAGTCAAGTGGGCCTTAGGAAGCATTACTATAAACAAAGCTAGTGGAGGTGATGGATTTCCAGCTTAGCTATTTAAAATCTTAAAAGATGATGCTGTCAAAGTGCTGCAGTCAATATGTCAGCAAATTTGGAAAACTCCAAATTTGCAGTGGTCTCAAGACTGGAAAATGTCAGTTTTCATTCCAATCCCAAAGAAGAGCAATGCCAAGCAAGGTTCAAACTACCAAACAATTACACTCATATATGAATCACAAGCTACAATCAAAATTACTGGGAGAAATATAAACAACCTCAGATACGCAGAGGATAACACTCTAATGGCAGAAAGTGAACAGGAACTAAACTTGCCTCTTGATGATGGTGAAAGAGGAGAGTGAAAAAGCTGATGTAAAATTCAGCATTCAAAAAACTAAGATCACGGCAACTGGTCCCATCACTTCATGGCAAATAGATGGGGAAAAATGGAAACAGTGACAGATCTTATTTTCTTGGGCTCCAAAATTGCTGCAGATGGTGACTGCAGCTATGAAATTAAAAGACACTTGCTCTCTAGAAGAAAAGCCATGACAAACCTAGACAGCATATTAAAAGGCAGAGACAACAGTTTGCCAATAAAAGTCTGTATAGTCAAAGCTATGGTTTTTCTGGTAGTCGTGTACTAATGTGAGAGTTCAACCATAAAGAAGGCTGAGTGCCAGAGAATTGATGCTTTTGAACTGCGGTGCTGGAGAAGACGCTTGAGTGTCCCTTGGACAGCAAGGAGATCAAACCAGTCAGTCCTAAAGGAAATCAGTCCTGAATATTCATTGAAAGAACTGATGCTGAAGCAGGAGCTTCAGTACTTTGGTCACCTGATACAAAGAACTGACTCATTGAAAAAGATCCTTATGCTGGGAAGATTGAAGGTAGGAGGAGAAGGGGAAGACAGAGGATGAGATGGCTGGATGGCATCACCAACTCAATGGACGTGAGTTTCAGCAAGCTTCGGGAGTTGGTGATGAACAGAGAAGCCTGGCATACTACAGTCCATGGAGTCACAAAGAGTCAACACAACTGAGCAACTGAACTGGATTGGTGTTTATTTAGATACATTCTAGGTAAAAGAATTCACTTTTTAAAAATATAATTTGATGATTGAAACATGTATACTGTCATGTAAGAAAAGAAGCGCCAGTCTATGTTTGATACAGGATACAGGATGCTTGGGGCTGGTGCACGGAGATGATCCAGAGACATGATATGGGGTGGGAGGTGGGAGGGGGATTCAGGATTGGGAGCTCATATACACCCGTGGTGGATTCATGTCAATATATGGCAAAACCAATACAGTATTGTAAAGTAGAATAAAGTAAAAATAAAATTAAAAAATAAAAATAAATAAATAAAAGTCACAAATCTGGAGAGGTTGAAACTGCAAAAAAAAAAATAAAATATTGCTAAAAAATATATATATATATAATTTGAATGTTATTTTGCAAATTGTTTTTACCTATATTTAATAGATTATTCATACAGTTACCAAAATTAATCCATTTACTTTATAACGCCATAACATAAGTAATAGACACAAAGAAAATATCAATAATATGTGTAATAAGTGCTCGTAGTGGGAGCTTATATTATGACCTATGGGAAAGAAAAAAAAAATAAACTGCCCTCTAAGAGTGGTAACATATCAACTGGGTATTAAAGAATAAATACAAGTGTATTAGCTAGAGAAAAGGGGGAGAGAGGGACGTCATATAGAGTGAAAAAACATTTTAAAAGTCTTAAGAGTTCTAAATCAAGAATTCTTAAATCTTTTATTAAGTGGAACCACCTAAAACTGCTATTTTGAAGGTCGAAAATCATCAAACACCAGCAATCTCATTTAGATAAATTAAAAGCCTTTCTGTATATTTGTCTATACTACTGCCAGTTTGTTTTAAAAGGTCCAGATCTTTCGACAGGGGGTTAGGAACAATACCACTGAAGTGTTAATACTCACATGAATTAGTTTATTTTTTTTTATTAGTTGAATCAAACTTCTTGCTTCATCTTTTTGTTTATTTAATTGTCAATTCATGAGGGAGCCAGGTTTTGATAGTAGCCTGAACCAAAGGAAACAGCTATATCTCTTATATTAGGAGTCTCCCTTCAGGATCAATGTGTTTGAAAAGTTTTACTCTACAAAGGAGCCCTTTGGCTTTGACTGGAAATAGTGAGCAGGCACTGACAGCAAAATGCTCTGCATTGCTCTGAAGTATTAAACATTACTTGCTGGGTGAAGCAATGTTACATAATTGCTGTACCTGGCTTCTTCCACCAAATGATTCATCAATTTCATGGAGTCATTGGTCAATATCATTATCCCGATCATCACTAATTAATGTTGGCAGAACACCCACACAGAGATGACTCTGTACCTGGTGCTTGACAGAATACAAGGCAGACAAA
>SJYW01023058.1:345228-360762 GCA_006410735.1 Raphicerus campestris
ATGGTTACTAGGATGAGGTGGGGGGGGGGGGGAGAAAAAGGTGGTTTGTTGTTCAATGGCTATAGAATTTCAGTTTTGCAAGAAGGAAATGGCAACCTACTCCAGTATTCTTGCCTGAAAAATTCTATGGACAGAGGAGCTTGGCGAGGGCAGTGGGGTGGGGGGTGGGGGAGGGAGGACAGCGGCTATAGCTCATGAGGTTGCAGAGTCAGACATGAGTATGACTGAGCAACTAACACACACGCAGAGAAATAAAAAGTTGCAGAACAGAGAATAACATTTGTCTTGTTGGAGTTTTATAGGAACATCACATCCTGATCTACCTGGGCAACTGCAAGAACAAAGGATCCTGACACCAAAAAGTTTGCAACAAACAACCACATCCTCTCCCTTTTTAGTATAAAAGAGGCCTGAATTCTAACTCAGGCAAGATGGTTCTTTGGTACACTAGTCCACCATCTTCTTGGTCTGCTGACTTTCCTAATAAAGTCCTTATTCCTTGCCCCAACAACTAGTCTCTTGATTTATTGGCTTGTCTTGTGGCAAGCAGTAAGAGCTTGCACTCCTTAACATTACTTGGCTGTTCTGGGTCTCAGTCCCTTTATTTGTAAAATGAGGGCTGTGGTATTAATACTTATCTTATAATCTTTTGGAGAATTGAATGAGTTAGTACATGATAAGCACTTGAAACAGACACAGGACACACAGCTATGATTATCATGACTAACAGAGGAGGGCAGTCAGGGATAGGAGAAACTGCCACTGGCAAGAGACAGAAATAGCAAAGGAGGACTGCTCTTTCCACAATGGTGGATGGTATAAAAAAGTGCTGTTCCACTTCTCATCTCCTTGGGGTGTGGCATGTGGAAGCAGAGCAGCCGGAACACAAAGACCCTGCCTCTAAAGCAATGGCCTCTGGAAGAATGAGGAGTGGGAGGGACACCGCCTGCACACCCTGGAGATGGGCTTCCAGGGCAAAGCTACAGGACAGCAAGGGCACTTCTTTTCAAAACAGAATAGTCTCTTTTCTCTCCTTTTTTTTAAGTGTAAAAGCAAACACTTCTTATTTAAACACTTATTATTTAAAATAAGGGAGAAGGAATCACAACATATTACACATTTTTAAAAGCTGACTCTTACTATACTAAACATAAAATCCAGAAAAAGAATATAGTATTTTTATTAATTAACTACTTGATACTCTTTTTCCCTTTCCATTTTCTTGGTTGCATACTCTTTGATTGCCTCTGCAAATGACAATGGTTTTTGTAATAATTTCTAGAAAGAGTTACAATGATCTCTTTTCAATGACATATTTCACATATTCATACATCAGAGAAAGTCAAGAACTCTATAATATCAACTTCTAGAAACCACTATTAACAAGATGGCACATTTTGAAGACATTTTATGCATACACACAACCTATACATACATATGTGTGTGCAGAAATACATTCACATGTATTTAATGGTATAATCCATTTCGTTGACTGCCTATCTTGTGGACATGTTTCACTACCAATATATAAAGCAGGACTTAAATTTCTAATGGATGAATAGCTGGTGGCACAATACTTCACCCGAATATTGCGAATGGCCCAACCAACCCTTCCTGTTGGATACTTCAGCTGTCCCTTCGTTGTTGTTATAAAACAATGCTGCAGTGACATATCCTTGTTCATTTACCTCTGNAAAGACAAAAGAGGATGTTGGAGGTAGTGGCTTGGGACTTCAGAGCTGAGGAAGGCAATTCACACAGAGATGGAAAAGCAAATGTTTGGTAAACAAATGTTCCCTGGACCCTGAGGAGACAATCGGATACTGAGTGCAATTCTAACAAACAGATTCTGCTAAGTTCCTCCCAGTCTACAAGCCTAGTTTCATACTATAATATTGATGGTAATACCTCCCTTCCAGAAACAAGATCTTACTATCCACATTGTTTTATGTAACTGGGGTGCAGATTAAAGGTTCTTCCTGAGTCTTTCAGGCCTTAAAAATAATCAGTCTAAATGAATTTTCATGCCATGGAGACACTTTTTGGGGTGAAAAATCTTGCTTCCCTATGGCACAGCACTTTCACATTATGTTTTATGAAANCATTGTTTTATGTAACTGGGGTGCAGATTAAAGGTTCTTCCTGAGTCTTTCAGGCCTTAAAAATAATCAGCCTAAATGAATTTTCATGCCATGGAGACACTTTTTGGGGTGAAAAATCTTGCTTCCCTATGGCACAGCACTTTCACATTATGTTTTATGAAACAATGAAGAGGCTCTATAAAAATTTTTTGAAAGAGAATTTTTGTTTTTCAAAGAGAACTTTTCTCTTCTTCTGAAAGAGAAGAGATGGAGGTCAGAAAGGTACACAGCATCTTGAAACCAGCCAGTGATAAAGCTGGAGCTTGACGTAAGTGTCTTGGTGGGAAGCCAGCATTCTTTTCAACAGCACTTGGAATATGGGGCCAAGTTTGCTGTCTGCTAGTANAACAATGAAGAGGCTCTATAAAAATTTTTTGAAAGAGAATTTTTGTTTTTCAAAGAGAACTTTTCTCTTCTTCTGAAAGAAAAGAGATGGAGGTCAGAAAGGTACACAGCATCTTGAAACTAGCCAGTGATAAAGCTGGAGCTTGACGTAAGTGTCTTGGTGGGAAGCCAGCGTTCTTTTCAACAGCACTTGGAATATGGGGCCAAGTTTGCTGTCTGCTAGTAAAACCACAATGACTTCTTTTTTTAGCCATGCTGTGCAGCTTCTGAGATCTTAGTTCCCCTCTCAGGGATTGAACCCTCATGCTTGGCAGTGAAAGCACAGAGTCCTAACCACTGGACGATCAGGGATTCCCTTAAGGCCTTTATTTTTATACCAGATTTTATCCTTCTTTTTAAAGATGCCACATTTCTTTTACTATTTTTGTTACTTTCATATTTCCTCAGGACTACAAAAACCACTAATTTAAAAATTAAAACAATATATTTCCTTTAATATTTTTCCTTACTTTCACAATCTTGCATTCTTTCTAACCCCTTTTTTTTCTTGCAGCTAGATACATTTTCATCCAACTTGCACATATACTCGATAAATTCACTTTATTTCCAGATTCCCAGGCCACATACAGATTCTGAGAACCAGGCTCTAGAGAAATGATTCTCAGTGTGGCCAAGCAGCAGCATTATCACCTGGGATCTTGAAAATGCAAATTCTTGAACCTCGCCCCAGGCCTACAGAAACAGAAACCCTGGGCCGCCAGAATCAACCTCTGGCACTAAAGTGTGGGAGCTACTTCTCTACAGCATGATCTCTTAAGGACTTTCAGCACAGTGGAAGTCAAAGGCAGAATTGGATTTTTTATTAAAATCTTTAGTTTTCCCCATTGAAGTTTCTGAAATATCTTCATTTTAGTCATCAGAAGTGTAAGGGACTTAGCTGCCGATAGAGACCACCAGACGGAGTTCAGAAAGAAAAAGGTTTATTGACAGTTTCGGATCCGGGCCCCCACCAGGCCAATCGAAGGTGGGGAGCCTCGAACACCTGCTTTGGAAGTCTTTTATCCTATAGTTCAGGGGAGGAGGGGGCTAGACTACTCAGCAAAGCATGATTGGTTGGCAGGCAAGCAAGTTTATGTAACTATTGGTGATATTTTGTTGTTAGCATCAAGGGCCTGTTTTCCAGAGCTAGATCCTGTTTCTTAGGTTGCTGATCAAACATTGCAGTGAGCCAGTCCAGTAAGCTGTTTCTATATTCCCGTAAACTAACCTAGCATTTAACTCTTCTGGGAACATTTAGCTTCCTTCTTCATTCCCTACTAGTCTTAACGGGGAATCAACTCTCGACTCCTCCTCCCTTGGTCGTAAGAGGAGGATTTGGTGGTCTTGGGTTGTTTTGTTTTTGTTTTTTTTTTTAATAAAGTTGGTAAGAGAATCAACACGGGCCATAACATCAACATTTTTGATGGATGGCACAAACACAGCTGCCAAATATTCATACCAAGAAAAGAGTGCATGGGTCCATCGGGTCCTGATGAAAGGCAAATGTGCTGGTTTAGACATGTGGCCTGCATGAATGCGGCCAAGAGCAAAGACAAATCTCAATGTACATCTACCAACCCACCCTACAGGAAGCCAGGGCCAAACATTAGTTTTATATATCCATTTAGTACCATTTGGTGCCACCCATCGAATACCTGGGTTATGCATCTAGTCAGATCCTGGCCATACAGTTGGCTTATCAGCAGTAAAGGTTACATCAAAGACAGTTTTATATAAAGTTTGGGACAGTATTTCCATGTGTTTTTAAAAGATGAGTTTTCAAAAGTTTCTGTCTAAACTTGGGCTGATGTTTTTTTTGCTTCCAGCATAATTTTGCAGGTTTTACAAGCTGTCTTTTTTTCGGTGTCATCCAGAAATATTTGTCTCAAATTTGATAACAGTCTCTAAGGAGGCAGGACGACTCTTGATGTCGGTGTTTTTCCCTGGTGCTGTTGACGTATCCAGCAAACGCGGAAACTATAACTTCATGACTAACAGTAATATTAAAGTTAACAGAACATAAGGAAACATTTGCATTTTTACACCAAGAAAGGCTTGAATAATTATAAGTGCTGTTTAGATAAAACTGCTTTTGTTGTTTTAAAAAATCACAAAGAGAATTTGTAACATTATGATTAATCAGCACCACCCACCAGGGCAATCCGTTTTGTACCGATAAAGGCGTGGCTGTACACACCCAACAAGCAGAAGTATTATAATATTCAGCATAAGAGTGAGCCCAAGAGATAAAAACATGAGTCTAAGCTGACTCATCCCTGACATTTATAACAGAATCCTTAACTAATAAAGCTCTTTTCTCTTTATATTCTACACACTTCTTGACCATTTCACCTGCAGCCAAAATTCTAAGCCCCACACAGATGCTGCCTCCCAGACCTACAGCTCCGTCTCCCCTGAGAGCCCAGCCTTGGAGCCACCTGCCCACCAGACATTCCTGCTCAGGTATTCCACAGATGCCTCAATCTTAACATGTCTGAGATAGACTTATCTGCCCCTTCTGACCCACCCCTCCCTGGATTCCTGATCTTCTCCCACTGCTGCCCATCTTGACAAATGGTTCCTGGAGCAACTTGAGTGTCACCCTCTCCACCATCTCCTGACCATCCTCGTCGCCCTCATCCATATTCAATCCAGTCAGTCCTGCCAGCTGTCTCCACAGGACCATGCCTTCCTCTCTATCCACCCCCACCACTACTTGGTCTGAACAAACCATCACCTTCTGCCTGGTCTCCTGACTTCATCCTCACCCTGCCCTCACCTATGGCNCCCCTCCCTGGATTCCTGATCTTCTCCCACTGCTGCCCATCTTGACAAATGGTTCCTGGAGCAACTTGAGTGTCACCCTCCCCACCATCTCCTGACCATCCTCGTCGCCCTCATCCATATTCAGTCCAGTCAGTCCTGCCAGCTGTCTCCGCAGGACCATGCCTTCCTCTCTATCCACCCCCACCACTACTTGGTCTGAACAAATCATCACCTTCTGCCTGGTCTCCTGACTTCATCCTCACCCTGCCCTCACCTATGGCCCTTCTCTTCTAGAAACATTTCACTGACTTCCCACTGCCTTGGTGTCCAATATTCCTAACTCCTTTTACCAGGTCTTCCAAGACCTGGCCCCTGCTGGCTGACCAGCCGTGTCCAACACCATCCTCTGCTCCTCTAAACCTAGGCCCTGTGCTACCGCAACACCGAACTTATTTTCTCTTCTTGAACATTCCACCCTGCTTGTGAACTCCGGGACTCTGCCTGCGCATTTGTTTCTAGTCAGAATGGCTCTCTCCTTTCTCCCATACCCTTTGCCTGAGGAACCCATAGTCAGCCTTCAAGTTTCAGGTAAAACATCAGCTTCTCCATGGAAGCCTTCCCAGACTTCAAGGTTTGGTCTTCTGGGTACTCAACGCTTTTCCTCTGACACTCCCAACATAACTCATTGGCGTGACTGATGTCTGGCTTCCTAAATAGACTGTAAGCTCCATGCTGGCAGTTCTGACTGTCTTGTTGACATCTGCTTTCCTACCTCCTAATGCAGTCTGGCCCGTGGTTGTTGCATTCAGTTCATACACACATGCTGCTGCTAAGTCGCTTCAGTCGTGTCCAACTCTGTATGACCCCATAGACAGCAGCCCACCAGGCTCCCCAGTCCCTGGCATTCTCCAGGCAAGAACAATGGAGTGGGCTGTCATTTCCTTCTCCAATGCATGAAAGTGAAGTCGCTCAGTCATGTCCAACTCTTCGCAACCCCATGGACTACAGCCTACCAGGCTCCTCGGCCCATGGGATTTTCCAGGCAAGAGTACTGGATTGGGGTGCCATTACCTTCTCCATCGTACACACATATACATATGCAAATTTATTCACACTCATATATACTTTTTCACCAGTATGCTGAATAGTCTATTGTATGGACACCCAAAATTTAATCAATTTCTGTCACTTAAAGTTTAGATTTTTCCTAAATTTAAAAAACATTTTTGGACTCCCTGGTGACCCAGTGGTTAAGAGTCTGCCTGCCAATCCTGGGGACACAGGTCGCACAGGAAGATTCCACATGCCACCAGGCAAACAAACCCATACATCACAACTACTGAGCCCACATTTTAGAGCCGCAAGCCACAACTACTGAAGCCTGTGTACCCTAGAAGCCGTGTGCTGCAACACCAGAAGCCACAACAAGAAGCCTGCGCACTGCAACTAGAGAGTAGCAGCTCCCTCTTGCAGCAACTAGACAAAGCCTTCACACAACAATGAAAACCCAGCACAACCAAAAATAAAATAAATTTTTAAAAAATTTCTTTTAAGTTTTTACTTAAAATAATTATATATCCACAGGAAGTTGCACAGGTAATACAGAGAGATCTTGTGCACCTTTCACCCAGTTTCCCCAAATAGTTACATTTTATATATTTTGTGATAGTACAATATTAAAACCAGGACCTGACATTGGTATTAAGTGCATGTATAGCTCTATGGCATTTTAACATGAGTAGATTATGTACACACCACCACATAAATATATAGTACTTAATTTGCATTTTCTAATATGCATTTTCCTAATGACTGTGATGTTGGACATTTTTCATGTGCCTATTTGCCAAAAAACTTATCTTACCTGTTCTGTGACATGTCTCTTCATATTCCATGTTCTAAGTGAATTAGAACACAAAAAATGTTTGGCATTTTTACAGTTGAGTTTTGAAAGTTCTTTTATTTTCTAGGTATGAGTCCTTTGTCAGGTATGTGGTTTACAAATATTCTCTATAGTTTTTATACTCATCCCCTTAACAGAGCTCTTTGCAGAGCAAAAGTTTTTAATTTTATTGAAATCTAACTATTACTTTAAAAAAATTTTTATGGATCATAATTTTGGAATTAGATCTAAGAACTTAAGCCCTAATTCCTAGAGATTTTTATCTTATGTTTTACTATAATTTTTTTAAAGTTTTACATTTAAGGAGTTCCCTGGTGGCTCAGTGGTTAGGATTCCAGGCTTTCATGTAACAGCCTAGGTTTAATCTCTGGTCAGGGAACTGACATTGCACAAGTTGTGCAGTGGGGCCAGAAAAACAATAAAAGATAAAGTTTTAGGACTTCCCTGGTGGTGTAAATGCAAATCTGCCTGTCAATGCAGAGGACACCAGTTCGATCTCTATTCCAAAAAGATCCTACATGCCTCAGAAGAACTAAACCCATGTGCCACAACCACTGGACCCATGCTCGACAGCTCAGTGCTGCAACTACTGAGCCCACTCGTCTAGATACCCACTCTCTGCACAACAAGAGAAGCCACTACTTTGTAAATAAATTTATTTGTACTCTTCTTTTTATAATGTGTGTGTTAGTCACTCAGTTGTGTCCGAATCTTTGNCTCACCTATGGCCCTTCTCTTCTAGAAACATTTCACTGACTTCCCACTGCCTTGGTGTCCAATATTCCTAACTCCTTTTACCAGGTCTTCCAAGACCTGGCCCCTGCTGGCTGACCAGCCGTGTCCAACACCATCCTCTGCTCCTCTAAACCTAGGCCCTGTGCTACCGCAACACCGAACTTATTTTCTCTTCTTGAACATTCCACCCTGCTTGTGAACTCCGGGACTCTGCCTGCGCATTTGTTTCTAGTCAGAATGGCTCTCTCCTTTCTCCCATACCCTTTGCCTGAGGAACCCATAGTCAGCCTTCAAGTTTCAGGTAAAACATCAGCTTCCCCATGGAAGCCTTCCCAGACTTCAAGGTTTGGTCTTCTGGGTACTCAACGCTTTTCCTCTGACACTCCCAACATAACTCATTGGCGTGACTGATGTCTGGCTTCCTAAATAGACTGTAAGCTCCATGCTGGCAGTTCTGACTGTCTTGTTGACATCTGCTTTCCTACCTCCTAATGCAGTCTGGCCCGTGGTTGTTGCATTCAGTTCATACACACATGCTGCTGCTAAGTCGCTTCAGTCGTGTCCAACTCTGTATGACCCCATAGACAGCAGCCCACCAGGCTCCCCAGTCCCTGGCATTCTCCAGGCAAGAACAATGGAGTGGGCTGTCATTTCCTTCTCCAATGCATGAAAGTGAAGTCGCTCAGTCATGTCCAACTCTTCGCAACCCCATGGACTACAGCCTACCAGGCTCCTCGGCCCATGGGATTTTCCAGGCAAAAGTACTGGATTGGGGTGCCATTACCTTCTCCATCGTACACACATATACATATGCAAATTTATTCACACTCATATATACTTTTTCACCAGTATGCTGAATAGTCTATTGTATGGACACCCAAAATTTAATCAATTTCTGTCACTTAAAGTTTAGATTTTTCCTAAATTTAAAAAACATTTTTGGACTCCCTGGTGACCCAGTGGTTAAGAGTCTGCCTGCCAATCCTGGGGACACAGGTCGCACAGGAAGATTCCACATGCCACCAGGCAAACAAACCCATACATCACAACTACTGAGCCCACATTTTAGAGCCGCAAGCCACAACTACTGAAGCCTGTGTACCCTAGAAGCCGTGTGCTGCAACACCAGAAGCCACAACAAGAAGCCTGCGCACTGCAACTAGAGAGTAGCAGCTCCCTCTTGCAGCAACTAGACAAAGCCTTCACACAACAATGAAAACCCAGCACAACCAAAAATAAAATAAATTTTTAAAAAATTTCTTTTAAGTTTTTACTTAAAATAATTATATATCCACAGGAAGTTGCACAGGTAATACAGAGAGATCTTGTGCACCTTTCACCCAGTTTCCCCAAATAGTTACATTTTATATATTTTGTGATAGTACAATATTAAAACCAGGACCTGACATTGGTATTAAGTGCATGTATAGCTCTATGGCATTTTAACATGAGTAGATTATGTACACACCACCACATAAATATATAGCACTTAATTTGCATTTTCTAATTTGCATTTTCCTAATGACTTGTGATGTTGGACATTTTTCATGTGCCTATTTGCCAAAAAACTTATCTTACCTGTTCTGTGACATGTCTCTTCATATTCCATGTTCTAAGTGAATTAGAACACAAAAAATGTTTGGCATTTTTACAGTTGAGTTTTGAAAGTTCTTTTATTTTCTAGGTATGAGTCCTTTGTCAGGTATGTGGTTTACAAATATTCTCTATAGTTTTTATACTCATCCCCTTAACAGAGCTCTTTGCAGAGCAAAAGTTTTTAATTTTATTGAAATCTAACTATTACTTAAAAAAATTTTTTATGAATCATAATTTTGGAATTAGGTCTAAGAACTTAAGCCCTAATTCCTAGAGATTTTTATCTTATGTTTTACTATAATTTTTTTAAAGTTTTACATTTAAGGAGTTCCCTGGTGGCTCAGTGGTTAGGATTCCAGGCTTTCATGTAACAGCCCAGGTTTAATCTCTGGTCAGGGAACTGAGATTCCACAAGTTGTGCAGTGGGGCCAGAAAAAGAATAAAAGATAAAGTTTTAGGACTTCCCTGGTGGTGTAAATGCAAATCTGCCTGTCAATGCAGAGGACACCAGTTCAATCTCTATTCCAAAAAGATCTTACATGCCTCAGAAGAACTAAACCCATGTGCCACAACCACTGGACCCATGCTCGACAGCTCAGTGCTGCAACTACTGAGCCCACTCGTCTAGATACCCACTCTCTGCACAGCAAGAGAAGCCACTACTTTGTAAATAAATTTATTTGTACTCTTCTTTTTACAATGTGTGTGTTAGTCACTCAGTTGTGTCCGAATCTTTGTGACCCCATGGGTGGTAGCCTGCCAGGCTCCTCTGTCCATGAGATTTCCCAGGCAAGAATACTGGAGTGGGTAGCCATTTCCTTCTCCAAGGCAGATTCCCGACCCAGCAATTGAACCCAGGTCTCTTGAATTGCAGGTAGATTCTTTACCATCTGAGCCACCAAGTAAGGCCACTTTTTTTTTTTTTTGGTAGATTCCATATATAAGCAGAAATAGAGATACAGACATGAAAAATAAACTTATGGTTTGTTGTTAGTGGTGGTCAGTCACTAAGGATATCCCACTCTGAGACTCCATGGTCTGTAGCATGCCAGGCTCCTCCATCCTCCTCTGTCTCCCTGAGTTTGCTTATATTCATGTCCACTGAGTCTGTGATGCTTTCTAACCATCTCATCCTTTGCCACCCTCTTCTCCTTTTGCCTTTGATCTTTCTCAATCATCAAGAACTTTTCCAATGAGTCTGCTCTTACTATCAGGTGACCAAAGTATTGGAGCTTCAGCTTCAGCATTAGTCCTCCCAATGAATATTCAGGGTTGATTTCCTTTAGAATTGACTGATTTGATCTCCTTGTAGTCCAAGGAACTCTCAAGAGTTTATTTCAGCACCTCAATGTAAAAGCATCAATTATTCAGCATTCAACATTCTTTAGGGTCCAACTCTCACATCCATACATGACTACTGGAAAAATCATAGCCTTGACTATATGAACCTTTGTTGGCAAAGTGATGTCTGTGCTGTTTAATACGCTGTGTAGGTTTGTCATAGCTTTCCTTCCAAGGAGCAAGTGTCTTTTAATTTCATGGCTGTAGTCACCATCCTCAGTGATTTTGGAGCCCAAGAAAATAAAATCTGCCACTGCTTCCACTTTTCCCCCTTCTACTTGCATGAAGTGATGGTATTGAATGCCAAGATCTTAGTTTTTTGAATGCTGATTTTCAAGCCAGCTTTTTCACTCTCTTCTTTCACCTTCATCAAGAGGCTCTTTACTTTCTCTTCACTTTCTTCAATGAATGATATCATCTGAATATCTGAGGTTGCTGCTGTTTCTCCTGGAAATCTTGATTCCAGCTTGTGATTCATCCAGCCTGGCATTTTGCATGATGTACTCTGCATATAAGTTAAATAAGCAGGGTGACAATATACGGCCTTGTCATACTCCTTTCCCAATTTGGAAACAGTCAGTTGTTCCACTTCCAGTTCTGTTACTTCTTTACCCACATACAGGTTTCTCAGGAGACAGATAAGGTTGTCTGGTACTCCTATCTCTTAAAGAATTTCCCACAGTTTATTGTGATTCATTCAGTCAAAGGCTTCAGCATAGTCAATGAAGCAGAAGTAACAGTTTTCTGGTACTCCATTGCTTTCTCCATGATCCAAAAAGTGTTGGCAATTTCACCTCTAATTACTCTGCCTTTTCTAAATCCAACTTGTACATGTGGAAGTTCTTGGTTCACATACTGTTGAAGCCTAGCTTGAAGGATTTTGAACATTATCTTGCTAGCATGTGAAATGAGTGCAATTGTATGGTAGTTTGAACATTTTTTGCCATTATCCTTCTTTGGAATTGGAATGAAAACTGACTAGCAGTCCTGTGGCAACTGCTGAGTCTTCCAAATTTGCTGATATATTGAGTGCAGCAGTTTAATAGCATCATCATTTAGGGTTTTAAATAGCTCAGCTGGAATTCTATCACCTCCACTAGGTTTGTTCATAGTAATGCCTCCTTAGGCCCACTTGACTTCATGCTCCAGGATGTCTGGCTCTAAGTGAGTGACCACACTACTGTGGTTATCTGAGCCATTAAGGCCTTTTTTTAATAGTTCCATGTACTCTTGCCAACTCTTCTTAATCTCTTCTGCTTCTGTTAGGTCTTTATCTTTTCTGTGCTTTATCATACCTATCCTTGCATGAAGTGTTTCCTTGATATCTCCAGTTTTTTTTGAAGAAATTTCTAGTTTTTCCCATTCTATCATTTTCCCCCTTCTCTTTGTATTGTTCATATAAGAAGGCCTTCTTATCTCTCTTGCTTTCTATGAACTTTGAATTCAGTTGGGTATATCTTTCTCTTTCTCTCTTGCCTTTTGCTTCTCTCCTTTCCTCAGTTAAAGCTGCCCCAGACAACCACTTTGCCTTGTTGCATTTTTTTTTCCTTTGGGATGGTTTTGGTCACAGTCTCCTATACAGTGTTACAAACCTCCGTCCATAGTTCTTCAAGCACTCTGTCTACCAGGTCTAATACCTTTAATCTGTTGGTCACCTCTACTGAACAATCATAAGGGGTCTGATTTAGGCCATACCTAAATGGCAGATGGGTTCCAAATCGGAAAAAGAGTACATCAATGCTGTATATTGTCACCCTGTATATTTAAATTACATGCAGAGTACATCATGAGAAATGCTGGGCTGGATGAAGCACAAGCTGGAATCAAGATTGCCAGGAGAAATATCAATAACCTCAGAGATGCAGATGACACCACCCTTATGGCAGAAAGTGCAGAAGAACTAAAGAGCCTCTTGATGACAGTGAAAGAGGAAAGGGAACAAGTTGGCTTAAAACTCAACATTCAGAAAACTAAGATCGTGGCATCCGGTCCCATCACTTCATGGGACATAGATGGGGAAACAGTGGAAACAATGGCAGACTTTATTGATTGGGGCTCCAAAATCACTGCAGATGGTGACTGCAGCCATGAAATTAAAAGATGCTTGCTCACTGCAAGAAAAACTATGACCAACCTAGACATCATATTAAAAAGCAGAGACATTACTTTGCCAATAAATGTCCATCTAGTCAAAGCTATGGTTTTTCCAGTAGTCATGTACGACTGTGAGAGTTGGAATATAAAGAAAGCTGAGAGCAGAAGAATTGATGTTTTTGAACTATGGTGTTGTAGAAGACTCTTGAGAGTCCCTTGAACTGCAAGGAGATTCACTGGTCCATCTTAAAGGAGATCAGTTCAGTTCAGTTTAGTCGCTTGTTGTGTCCGACTCCCTGTGACCCCATGAAACACAGAACGCCAGGCCTCCGTGTCCATTACCAACTCCCGGAATTTACTCAGACTCCTGTCCATTGACTCAGTGATGCCATCTAAGCATCTTATCCTCTGCCGTCCCCTTCTCCTCCTGACTTCAATCTTTCCCAACATCAGGGTCTTTTCCAATGAATCAGCTCTTCACATCAGGTGGCCAAAATATTGGAGTTTCAGGTTCAACATCAGTCCTTCCAATGAACGCCCGGAACTGATTTCCTTCAGAATGGACTGGTTGGATCTCCTTGGAGTCGAAGGGAGACTCTCAAGAGTCTTCTCCAACACCACAGTTCAAAAGCATCAATTCTTCAGCACCCAGCTTTCTTTATACTCCAACTCTCACATCCATACATGAGTAATGGAAAAATCATAGCATTGATTAGATGTACTTTTGTTGACAAAGTAATGTCTTTGCTTTTTAATATGCTATCCATGTTGGTCAAAACTTTCCTTCCAAGGAGCAAGCATCTTTTAATTTCATGGCTGCAGTCACCATCTGCAGTGATTTTGGAGCCCAGAAAAATAGTCTGATATTGTTTCCACCGTTTCGCCATCTATCTACTATGAAGTGATGGGACTGGATGCCATGATCTTAGTTTTCTGAATGTTGAATTTTAAGCCAACTTTTTCACTCTCCTCTTTCACTGTCATCAAGAGGCTCTTTAGTTCTTCTGCATTTTCTGCCATAATGGTGGTGTCCTCTGCATATCTGAAGTTATTGATATTTCTCCCGGCAATTTTGATTCCAGAATGTGCTTCATCCAGCCCAGCACTTCTCATGATCTACTCTGCATATAAGTTAAATAAGCAGGGTGACAATATACAGCCTTGATGTACTCCTTTTCCTATTTGGAACCAGTCTGGTGTTCCATGTCATTCTAACTGTTGCTTCCTGACCTGCATACAGATTTCTCAAGAGGCAGGTCAGGTGGTCTGGCACTCCTATCTCTCTCAGAATCTTCCACAGTTTATTGTGATCCACACAGTGAAAGGCTTTGGCATAGTCAATAAAGCAGAAATAGATGTTTTTCTGGAACTCTCTTGCTTCTTCCATGATCCAGCGGATGTTGGAATCTCTGGATCCTCTACCTTTTCTAAAACCAGCTTGAACATCTGGAAGTTCGTGGTTCACGTATTGCTGAAGCCTGGCTTGGAGAATTTTGAGCATTACTTTAATAGCATGTGAGATGAGTGCAATTGTGTGGTAGTTTGAGCATTCTTTGGTATTGCTTGTCTTTGGCATTGGAATGAAAACTGACCTTTTCCAGTCCTGTGACCACTGCTGAGTTTTCCAAATTTGCTGGCATATTGAGTGCAGCACTTTCACAGCATCATCTTTCAGGATTTGAAATAGCTCCACTGGAATTCCATCACCTCAACTAGCTTTGTTCATGGTGATACTTCCTAAGGCCCATTTGACTTCATTTTTTTTAAATCTCAGTTTTATTTATTCATTTATTTATTTTACTTTACAACATTGTATTGGTTTTGCCATGCATTGACATGAATCCGCAGTGGGTGTACATGTGTTCCCCATCCTGAACCCCTTTCCCACCTCCACCACCATCCCATCCCTCTGGGTTATCCAGTGCACCAGCTCCAAGCACCCTGTATCATTCGAACCTGGACTGGTGATTTGTTTCACATGTGATAATTTACATGTTCCAATGCCATTCTCCCATATCATCACACACTCGCTCTGTCTCACAGAGTCCAAAAGACTGTTCTGTACATCTGTGTCTCTTTTCCTGTCTCGCATACAGGGTTATCGTTACCATCTTTCTAAATTCCATATATATGCATTAGTATACTGTATTGGTGTTTTTCTTTCTGGCTTACTTCACTCTGTATAATCAGCTCCAGTTTCATCCACCTCATTAGAACTGATTCAAATGTACTCTTTAGTGGCTGAGTAATATGCCATTGTGTATATGTACCACAGCTTTCTTATCCATTCATCTGCTGATGGACATCTAGGTTGCTTCCATGTCCTGGCTATTATAAACAGTGCTGCAATGAACATTGGGGTACACGTGTCTCTTTCAATTCTGGTTTCCTCGGTGTTTATGCCCAGCAGTGGTATTGCTGGGTCATATGGCAGTTCTATTTCCAGTTTTTCAAGGAATCTCCACACTGTTCTTCATAGTGGCTGTACAAGTATGCATTCCCCACAACAGTGTAAAAGGGTTCCCTTTTCTCCACACCCTCTTCAGCATTTATTGCTTGTAGACTTTTGGATAA
>SJYW01023066.1:0-26691 GCA_006410735.1 Raphicerus campestris
CTTTGCCAACAAAGGTCCTTCTAGTCAAGGCTATGGTTTTTCCAGTGGTCATGTATGGATGTGAAAGTTGGACTGTGAATAAAGCTGAGTGTCAAAAAATTGATGGTTTTGAACTGTGGTGTTGGAGAAGACTCTTGAGAGTTCTTGGACTACAAGGAGATACAACCAGTCCATTCTAAAGGAGATCAGTCCTGGTTATTCTTTGGAAGGAATGATGCTGAAGCTGAAACGCCTATACTTTGTCCACGTCATACGAAGGGTTGACTCACTGGAAAAGACTGTGATGCTGGGAGAGATTAGGAGCAAGAGGAGAAGGGGATGACAGAGGATCAGATGGCTGGATAGCATCACTAACTCAGTGGACATTAGTTTTGGTGAACTCCAGGAGCTGGTGATAGACAGGGAGGCCTGGCGTGCTGCAATTCATGGGGTCACAAAGAGTCGGACATGACTGAGTGACTGAGCTGTAGTTCTGCTCCCCACAGTTCCACCTCCCAGTCTTATCCTTAGATTATTACTAATTAGTACTTTCAAGCTTGCCTGCCTTAGCCCATGTTGCTCCTCCTTATGCACTGAGTAAACACTTGTTATCACCATTTTAAAGGACCTCATTACTCTTTATCTGTGAAGAGTAGAACAAGAAGAAATCACTTCATTGAGACACTCTTGAAATTCCTAAAGAATTAGAGATCATTTCTCATTGTTCTACAAGCACTTATGTCAGGGAGCACTCAGACAAAAGGTAAAGTGTAATTATTCTTTCCAAAAGTACCCTTGTAATTTTACAAACCTAACCTCCCAAATACATATGTTTTCACTAGGGGTTCACAATCAAATGTATTTATAATTAAGAATTTTCTCTGGTTTGATTTTGGTTTAAAAAGAGAAAAAAGCTAGTGTAAATAGTTTTAAAGAAGACTGTCTTTTTGCAAATGCATTTAAAGTTAACTTTTCAGATGGGAATTTTGAAATAACTCCTTACATCATTTTTTGATCAGTGCAGAGCCATTATAGTCTCATCTAAATACTGTGTCATGTGTATATATAAACATGATATATCTCTCTGTGTGTGTATAAACATAAGCTAAGCCACATTTCTATGTGGATAATATGTTTATATATTGTTACAAGAATATTTTTACTTCACGAGTTTTTTAGAGCTGAATCACTTCCTTTTTCTCCCGAAATGAAGAGCTAATACCTAAACACAAGGCAAAAAGCATTTCCCTTAAAAAATTTAAACTACTCACTCTAGAAATAGTCTATTCAAGTACTATTTCTACCCCGCCCAATTGTAAAAACTAAGAAATGAGACTAACAACTTAGATTATGGATGCTTTAACTTCTATTTAGAAAAGACTATCTTGTTATTGTATAGCAGATAATTATGGTATAAAATTAGTTTTGATTTTATAGGATTTCTAGGTTTGATCTATGGGGTTCTGATTTTTTTAAAAAGCCTCAGTATCTTGAAAATTTACTANAAAAAGCATTTCCCTTAAAAAATTTAAACTACTCACTCTAGAAATAGTCTATTCAAGTACTATTTCTACCCCGCCCAATTGTAAAAACTAAGAAATGAGACTAACAACTTAGATTATGGATGCTTTAACTTCTATTTAGAAAAGACTATCTTGTTATTGTATAGCAGATAATTATGGTATAAAATTAGTTTTGATTTTATAGGATTTCTAGGTTTGATCTATGGGGTTCTGATTTTTTTAAAAAGCCTCAGTATCTTGAAAATTTACTATCTTTCATAATTAAATGTATTTACTAGTGATAATAAAAGAAACAAATGTTTCATTGTGTAAAGTTTATTTCAAGTGTCTAAGAGTTTATCATCATCTCACTGTCTATCTTTAGAAATATCCCAAGAGTACGATACTGCTTGAAAATGATCCAATAAGCACATGTCAGATTTACTTTATGCAAATACTTCTTGGAGTTAAAAGTCTATAACCTGGTCAAATTTAAAGTCGTGATAATTTTTTATTTGTATCTTCCAAGTAAAACATTTATTATTTTATTACCTAAGGACATCAGTTCAGTTGCTTAGTCGTGTCCAACTCTTTGCAACACCATGGACTGCAGCAAGCCAGGCCTCCCTGTCCATCACTAACTCCCAGAGTTTACTCAAACTCATGTCCATTGAGTCGGTTGTGCCATCCATCTCATCCTCTGTTGTCCCTTTCTCCTCCCACCTTCAATCTTTCCCAGCATCAGGGTCTTTTCCAATGAGTCAGTTCTTCACATCAGGTGACCAAACTATTGGAATTTCAGCTTCAACATCAGTCCTTCCAATGAATATTTAGGACTGATTTCCTTTAGGATGGACTGGTTGGATCTCCTTGCTGTCCAAAAGATTCTCAAGAGTCTTCTCTGACACCACAGTTCAAAAACATCAATTCTTCAGTGCTCAGTTTTCTTTATAGTCCAACTTTCACATCCATACGTGACTACTGAAAAAATCATAGTCTTGACTAGACAGACCTTTGTTGGCAAAGCAATGTCTCTGCTTTTTAATATGCTGTCTAGGTTGGTCATAACTTTTCCTCCAAGGAACAAGTGTCTTTTAATTTCATGGCTGCAGTCACCATCTACAGTGATTTTGGAGCCCCCAAATTAAAGTCTCTCACTGTTTCCACTGTTTTCCCATCTATTTGCCATGAAGTGATGGGACCGGATGCCATGATCTTTGTTTTCTGGATGTTGAACTTTAAGCCAACTTTTTCACTCTCCTCTTGCACTTTCATAAAAAAAACTATTTAGTTCTTCTTCACTTTCTTCCTTAAGTGTGGTGTCATCTGCATATCTGATGTTATTGATATTTTTCCCAGCAATCTTGATTCCAGCTTGTGCCTCCTCCAGCTCAGCATTTTTCATGAAGTACTCTGCATATAAGTTAAATAAGCAGGGTGACAATATATAGTCTTGACATACTCCTTTCCCACTTTGGAACCAGACTGTTGTTACATGTCCAGTTCTAACTGTTACTTCCTGACCTGCATACAGATTTCTCAAGAGGCAGGTCAGGTGGTCTGGTATTTCCCATCTCTTGAAAGATTTTCCACAGTTTGTTGTGATCCAGACAGTCAAAGGCTTGGGCATAGTCAATAAAGCAGAAATAGATGTTTTTCTGGAACTCTCTTGCTTTTTCAATGATCCAACAGATGTTGGCAACACCTAAGCAAAGATACTGTCATCTGTACCAGCTAATCAACTAAATCAATGTGTCACATTAAAGACCCAGATTTTCTCAAAATCCAAAATGTCAAACATGCCATCAGCACATGGAAATTAAGATTTTAGATATATGATTTCTGTATATATATGCCTAATTTTCTCTGTCAGAAGTGGCTTACAGTCACTCTCTTCCTTCAGAAATATGATTAACAAGGTCGAACTATGTGTGATAATTTAAAATTGTTGAAGTCAGTGCTGCCTGATAGAACCTTCTGCCAAGAAGCACTGTTCTGCATCCATGCTGTCCAATTTGGTAGCCATGAACCACACAGGGACAGTGAACTGAAGAACTGAATCAGTAATTTAATTTTTATTTTATTTACTCAGTGGCATGTGTTTAGTAGCTGCTATACTGAACAATACATATGCAGGATACTGAAATTATTTAACATTTTCATTTATAAATACTTTTGAAATGGAAAAAAAAGTGGTTGCCTTAACAAAAGCCTTAAATATAGATTAGCAGAGCAGAGCTGAGTGGGCATGACTGTTGTTCTTATATGAACATTTTCTCTATCATCATAAAGTAAAAGTAGCTCAGTCGTGTCTGACTCTTTGCAACCTCATGGACTTTACAGTCCATGAAATTTTCTAGGCCAGAATACTAGAACATGTAGCCTTTCCCTTCTCCAGGAAGAATCATCATAACAAGTTAATAAAGTCCTGTTTTGCACAATACCATCTCAAAAACCTATACAACCTAAGGAGAACATTGGTATAGACTGCCCCCAAAACAGAACTGAGCAATCATTAATTATATAAGAATTAAAGACGTGAATGAAATAAATGTGGAAAGCAGAAGAATGCAATAGGAAAATTCTGTGGTGAGAATGAAACTTCAAGTGCTGAAAAAGTAAGAATCAAAACTTTTCAGAAAAAAAGATATCCCAGGCATAATGTGAGGCCTGAAAAGATAAACCAAGGTGGAAGTATGTGTAGTTGAAAAACTGTATTTTCCTGAAAAGACAGTGTATTTATCTGAGACATATAAAAAGGGGAAATAAAATAGGTGAGGACTGGAAAAACAAGTGAGTCTTTATTCTTTCTTCTACGTCTTCAGGTAAATCTCTTAATATACATTTGAAAATTAGAAGGACTTTTAAACCTGGTTGTTTTGAAGTCTCTCAGAGCTGTTGAGATGTATTCAGACAAATGTTTCTCCATGAGTGCTACTCTGATCCAGGCTCTACCCTAAAAGGAAGAAGAAAGAATCAAACGTAAGAACAAATTAGAAATTAAAAATTGTGTGTTCACTATGTCATCAAAAATATAAGCATTTTAACATGCAAAGAATAACTCACTCAAAATATGTTTTTGATAAAGACTAAAAAATATTTAAGTAGATAAGATGAAGTAAATTTTAATTATATATAGTATATATTCTGTTTCTCTAAAGGTTGTAGGGTAGAGCATGTCCGATTAACTTTTTAGCTTCTGAATGAGCAGAACCATTAAAATTGAGTTTACTTGGTTTAGAGACTTCTTGTGAATTATGTAAGGAAATCACAAGACTCATCTCTTTATTTCAGTGCCCAAATCAACACACTAATTGAAGTGAGTACCCTTATAAAGAAAGAGGGAAGAATCCATTCTCATTAATAAAAATAATCCTCACACCACTTGTTTAGTCCTTCCAGAGGGAAGTTTACACAAGCAATAGTGAATCAAATTTCATTACTTATCATTTATCCAAATCAGGAGTCACTGAATTTGGTGCCTCCAGAGCATTCTAAAAAATATTACCAGAAATTTAAATCAGAAAAAGCAAACACACATCAAAAAATATCCCAGAAGCATATACTAGAATAAAACCACAGAAACACACAATTCTAACAAAATATGAATAATCTTACTTTTGAAAAGGGGTAACAACATTCAGTAGTTGGGACTAGTCAGTAAAATATTTTTATAAGCCAAAGCATTTATTCTGAACTTTTTGTTTAGAATGAAAGAATACTTGTTAGTGAGAATTTTATAATCCCATTATATTCACTTCACTCAACCCTTTCACACCTTTCCAGAAAATCTATGAAGATTGACTATATAAAAGATCAAACCACTGTAATAGTAGCTAAGAATAAAGTGAAACTAACCAATATATATATGACGGTCAACTACCACTATAGAAAAAAAGCATTGAAATGCCTCCACTTACAGAAATGTCTACAGTTCTAGTGATTTCCTCAAACTGTTGGACAGGAAGGATTGAAAACAAGTTAATCCAGACAGTGGCAAATCCTGGCAGGCTAGAAACTACTGTACTGTTTGGAAATAAAGGAATGACATGGGCGTGGTTTAGCACGCCAGTCAATCTGCCCACCAACCTCAAAACCCCTTAGCTTGCCCTTGTGCTCTGTCAACTGCTTCTGCTGAGTAAGCCTAGGGGAACCTACAGTTAGTTGTAGCTGATTGGAACAGAGGAAGGGAAGAGGCACACAATAGCCCTCAGTCTCAAGTTTCTTAAAATTTCATCTAAAAGACAGACTAGCAGTAATGGCTTGAATCAAAAAGCTACATCCTCACACAGAAGCAGGGAAAGTTGCTCTGAAAGAAAGTGTGCTATTGTTAGATAAGAAAGGAGGGGAAAAGCCTTGCTTCCTGATTTATCCACTTCAAGCCATGCAAAGCTGGACTGCACCTAGTTTCCTGTCTTTGGATGTTGCGCAATTCTGTTACACTGTTGTAATGAATGGTGCTGATTTTCAACGGTTTCTTTTCTTTCAACAAAACCAACAGAATATTTAAAGCTTGTTGGAATAATCAACAGGGAAAAGCTGAAAGGTAGGTATAAGATTTTAGACTGCATCAGTTAGTGGTGAACCACTGTAGGTTCACTAAAGGTTTTTGAAAAAAATTAATAAAAGTAGTCAACACTCCTTAAGAATGTAATTAATAAATGCTTGCCTCTGTGTTAGACACATTAAGATATTTAACCCTCCTGAGAACTGTGTCACTTACAATAGTGTCCCTACTTTACTATATGAGGAAACATAAAACAGACAGAACGAGAAGACAGGGGACTCATCTCACCACCAAACTAACCAACCTAATAGTTACGATCCGTACACCCTACCTTCCCTATTTCAGAGGGTGGACTGCAACTGTATAAGAGAGTTTTAAAAAAATGGGCTATAAGAGGAAGAGTTTAAACCAGAAAGTCAATTTCTTTAGTAGACATCAGAATGTTTAGAAGTTTTCTTCCTTTTTGTGTTAGTTTTTATAAGTGGTATTTTTCAAAGAATTTGCCCATTTCGTTTAAATTTTTTAATTTACAGGTGTGAAGTTATTCATACCTTCTCTTAGGATTTTTAATGTTTGTGGAGTCTATGAGGTTTATCACTTCTTCGTTACAGATATGGGTAATTTATAACCTCTCTTTTTTTTTTCCTTCTAGTAGCCTTGCTAGAAACTTACCAGTTATATTAGTCTTTTTTAAAACACCAACTTCTGGTTTTGTTGATTTTCTTCTAGTGTACAATTGTTTCAGTTTATTTGAAATTTTATTCTTCATTACTTCTTTCCTCCTACTTTGGGTTTATTAATTTTTAAAAAAGTTTCTTGAGATGAAACCTTTGATAACCGATTTTCTACCTTTTTCTTAAAATACATAAAAGCCTACTTAAAGTTATCTATTCTCCTTTAAGTATAATTTTTATATATTTTCATTATCATTACTAAGTGTGTTTTAATTTCATGTGTAGTTTCTTCTTTCATTCGTGAGTTATTTAGAAATTCTCCTCAACAACTTATATAAGCCTAGTTAACTCTTTGTTATGGACTCTACTGTGGTTAGATAACATCATATTTGTTTATATTTCAATCCTCTGAAATTCATTGGTGTGCATTACAACTTAGCAAACAATCGATTATTGTACAAGTTCATTAAGAATGAATATTTTGTAGTTTCCTATTTTGATTTTCTTATATACTCCAGTTCTCTAGTATTAATCTTTATATTTTCTTCATATTATTATTACTTAATAGTCCATTATCTGCATCTCCCATAGGTCTGTTTCAATTTGATTTTTTACATTTCTTAGTTTTATTCATTTCCTGATATGCTTGGTGATTTTTTTTTATTAAATATTAGACATTGTGGAAAAAATTTGCAGCAACTCTAATGCTACCTTACTCTAGAATAGATTTATTTTTCTTATGGTAGACAAGTGTATTCAAAAACCACTTTGTACCACTTAAGGGCACCACTTCTAGGTTTTTAGAGTGCTGGTTTTCATATGAATTTCCCTAACTCCCAAGGAACAGCCTTTCTGGGGTCTCAAAAGCCTGGAGTATTTACAGGGCCCCTTCAATTTGTTTCACTTCCAGGTTTGGGGCCATCACAGTAAAGAACTAGCGATACGAAAAGTGGAATGGTAGTTAAAAGAGGAGGTAGATTTATGAATTAGTAAGAGAAAATGAACATAAAAGTGGCCTCTTTGCAATACTGTATCTTATTGTAAAGTTTCAGTATTTGGTAACTCTGGTGTTTAACACCCTCGCTTTCTGCCTCTGCCTCTTTAAGTAGAAAATCTGGCTAACGACCATCTAGGACAAAGCACTACAAAGTAAGCTTCTGAACAAGGAAAAAGTAAGAAGATGACCCCGGGAAAAACTAGGCGGAATTAGGGACATAAATCATCAGAATGTAGTAAGTTCTACACTCACAGTTCTGTCACAGTATTCAATTCAATTCAGTTCAGTCCCTCAGTCGTGTCCGACTCTTTGCGACCCCATGAATCGCAGCATACCAGGCCTCCCACAGTTCAAAAGCATCAATTCTTCGGCGCTCAGCCTTCTTCACANTTCCCTGGAGTCAGGAGTTCTCTGATGTTCTCAGGATTTGGACTTAAGCCTCCTGCTTCTGGTTTTTAGTCTTATTTTTGCAGTAGTCTCAAGACTTCTCCTTCTATACAGCACCATTGATATAACACCTAGGTTAAAGATGAAAAGTTTCTCCACAGTGAGGGACACCCAGGGAGGTTCATAGAGTTACATGGAGAAGAGAAGAGGGAAGAGGGAGTTAGAGGTGACCCAAATGAGATGAGGTGGAATCAAAAGAGGAGAGTGCATGCTAGCCAGTAATCATTTCCTTATGTGTGCCCCACAGTTTGGACCACTCAGATGTTCATGGAGTTATATAGAGAAGAGGGAAGAAGGAGACAGAGGTGGCCAGGAGGATTAAAGTGGGGAATGAAAAGGAGAAAGACAGATCCAGCCAGTAATCACTTACCTAACTGTTTTCAACTATCTGGAACACACAGAGATTCACAGAGTTGGGTAGAGAAGAGAATGGGGAGGGAGAACACAGAGGCGACCTGGTGGAGAAAAGGAGGGTCCAAAGGAGGAGAGAACAGTCAAGCCAGTAATCTTGCTCCCAAGTAAAAATGAGTACTGAAGATTGGGTTTTTAAAGGTACAAAATTAATAACAAATACCAAAAAACAAAGATTAAAAATCTAGAATAGAGGTTGAATTTTCAAAAATATAATATTAAATAAAAGAAGAAAAAGAAAAAAAAAGTCACAAAAATTATTTTAAAANTTTTTTAAGGTACAAAATTAATAACAAATACCAAAAAGCAAAGATTAAAAATCTAGAATAGAGGTTGAATTTTCAAAAATACAATATTAAAGAAAAGAAGAGAAAAAAGTCACAAAAATTATTTAAAAAATATATTTGTATGAAGTTTGCTTTAAAAATAGGGTCTTTTTTTGGAAAAGTACTAGTAGGTTATAAAAATGTGAATTACAGGAGTAATAGAGGACTTAAAATTTTTTTTAAAAGTTAAGAAAAAGAAAAGAAGAAGAAAAAAATGATTGTAAAAATAGTAAAACATATCTAGGACTTTCTCTGGTGTTGTGTGGGCAATGTGGGGTCAGTTCATTTTCAGATAGTTCCTTGGTCTGGCTTATATTATCAAGATCTATAGGCCCCTTCCTATGTGGTCTGTACTAAAGACAGGGTTTTAATCTATTGCACCTGTCACTTCCAAGGCTATTCCCTCTGTTTTAGCTTCTTCTGTTTGCTGGTCTCTTCAGTGTCTGATTTCGGCCCTGACACAAGGGGGCCAGTGGTGGACACTTTTTTAAGGCTCACTTGTTCAGTTGTGCTGTGAGGAGGGAGGGACGCTGCAAACAAATAACACTGGAGTGTTCTCACAACGTCTCAGCTACACTGGGCCTGCACCCATTCTCTGCGCTCACAGCTCAGGCTCTAGGTTGCACCACTGGGAACCATCTGAAGCTGCCCTGGGCTGCATGCACCTCCCAGGTCTAAGCTGCTCAGGTTCAGGCACTCAGGTAGTCCTCAGAGGCACAGACTCAGTTGGGCCTGCGTTGTGTGCCCTTCCCAGGTCCAAGTAGCTCAGTTGTTTGGCAAGCTTGGTCACTGAGACTTATTGCCTCTCCCATCCCTGTTGGTCTGTTTTCTGGGTGTACAACTGGTGCACCTTCTCAGGTGGATGATGATTGTCCAGAACATCATCTTAGTTAGCAAAGGAGCAAAGGAGCCTGCTTGCCGATTGGTACATAATGTCTCTCTGGGGCAGCAATTTCCCTCTTCTGGCCCTTCCGGCTCTGGCTGTCTGTCACTGGAGGGTGATGGTCTGAAGCTGGCTAATTCTGTTCCGTGCTTTTTTCTGTGCATGGTCTTGGCGGTGTCTTATATTAGAGCTTTTCACGTGGTAGTTATCCCATAGTCTGGTTTGCTAGCCCAAGTTAGTTCGCTCTGATTACCCTTGGGGCATTCAGGCTGGATCCTTACTCTAAGCAATGCAGCCCGCGCCTCCCTGCCCAGCCCCCTCTTGCTGCACTGCTTTTCCACTGCGGGAGTTACCGCTGGGCTCGTAATCTGTGGGGTGTAATTATTTATTTATTTTTACTCCCTGTTATGTTGCTCTTTGTGCTTCCAAGGCTCGCCACAGACTCAGCAGTGAGAGTGTTTCCTGGTGTTTGAAAACTTCTCTCTTTTTAAGACTCCTTTCCCAGGGTGCAGCTCTGTCCCTACCTCTTTTGTCTTTTTTTTTTGTCTTTTATATTTTTTCCTACCTCTTTTTGAAGACAATGGGCTGCTTTTCTGGGTGCTGATGTCCTCTGCCAGCATTCAGAAGTTGTTTTGTGGCATTTACTCAGCATGTAAATGTTCTTTTGATGAATTTGTCGGAGAGAAAGAGGTCTCCCTGTCCTATTCCTCCGCCTTCTTAGGACCGCCTACTCTATCTTCTGCTTCTGTTATGTCACTACCATTTCTGTCCTTTATTGAGCCTATCTTTCCATAAAATATTCCCTTCATAACTCTAATTTTCTTAAAGAGATCTCTAGTCTTTCCCATTCTGTTGTTTTCCTCTATCTCTTTGCATTAATCACTGAGGAAGGCTTTCTTATCTCTCCTTGCTGTTCTTTGGAAATCTGCATTCAAATAGGTATATCCTTCCTTTACTCCTTTGCTTTTTTCTCCCCTTCTTTTCAAAGCTATTTGTTAGGCCTCCTCAGACAGCCATTTTACTTTTTTGCATTTCATTTTCTTGGGGATGGTCTTGATTCATGTCTTCTTTACAATGTCATGAACTTCTGTCCATAGTTCATCAGGCACTCTGTCTATCAGATCTAGTCCCTTAAATCTGTTTCTCATTTCCACTGTATAGCCACAAGGCATTTGATTTAGGTATACCTGAATGGTCTAGTGGTTTTCTTCACTTTCTTCAATTTCAGTCTGAATTTGGCAATAAGGAGCTCATGATCTGAGCCACAGTCACCTCCCAGTCTTGATTTTGCTGACTGTATAGAGCTTCTCCATCTTTGGCTGCAAAGAATACATAGGGTAAGCAAACACAAATTAGGAAAGCCTAACACAGCCTTAAATAATAATTTTAAAAATAAGAACACTCTTAAAAACAAAGGAAAAGAAAATTCACACAAGATATGCAGGAAGAAGGAAGAACTCAACTGCAGTAGAGAGTTCATACTTTAAGGCCAGAAAGTAACTAAAGGGGAAGAAGGCTGTCTTTAACTTGAAATCAGCTGGGATACTAAGAAAATCCAATGGAAATATCTGCAACATAAACAACAATAGTAAGTAAGGATCCAATTTCAGTGGACCTTCTGTCAAAGGTCATGCGTTAATATTATGCTTACGAGTAATTGGCACAAATTAGCAGATAGGGACGATGGATAAGTTCAGAAGCAAGCAAAATAGGTACCTGTTGATATGAAGTTATTTTTCTCAGAAAGCTAATTCTAGACGGACACCACAATAAGCCAATGCACAGAAATCCTATGTCCCCAAATTCCTGCATATTATACTTTTTATTTTTGGCTGCACTAGTGGGCCTGTGGGATCTTTGTTCCCTGACGAGGGATCAAACCCATGCCCTCTGCACTGGAAACAGAGTGGTAATCACTGGACTGCCAGGGAAGATCCCTTGTGTACTGCAGAAAGAAGACCTGCAAATATGGCTGAGAAGTAAAGATTATACTCACAATCATCAATTCACATATTCTGCTTCATTGACAGACTATGAATAGGCCCTGGAAAACGAGCTCAACTAGTCACAGACTAAGCAAAAAAACGGAATGTCTACCTTTTACAGGTCTCAGATTACTAAGGTGACTAAGTTCACATCTCTTGTGGCAGCAAGTTTCTACAATGTGAATCTCAGCTGTACAGTGATACGAAGACACAGGCAATCCTGATGCAATCAATCAATTTAGAGAATGTCTCTGGACTGAATCAATCATTGTGCCACAGGGCATCCTGTCTTCCACTATTTAAAACGTTCACATAACCCTAAACGTGTAATCAGAATGATCTGGTTTCCTAAATAGAAGTCAAAAATGAAGATCGTAGTTTTGGTCCCAAGCCTACTGAGTTACACACTGTTTAAAACGTAAGTTTGGTGCTCAGGTTCTGATACGTTTTCCCAAGTATCAAGGCTGGATAAGAGTGCTATACATGCTAGCAGTCACTCTGAACTGAAGTTCAAAGGCTCAGTAAACCTGCCAGCTGAGATATCTGTTTAATCCTGCAATCCTGACATTTGGCAGATGTGATTCACTGAGTAGATTAACTACTTTGCTCTTTGCACTACAATGAATAAAAACAGGTGTAATCTTTGCCTGCAGACTTTTCCAGACAAGTAGTAGATCTTTCTTCCCCCACAAATATTAATAAATGGAGGCTTCTCTGGTGGCTCAGATGGAAAAGAGTCTGCCTGCAATGAGGCAGACCTGAGTTCGATCCCAGGGTTGGGAAAATCCCCTGGAGAAGGAAATGCCAACACACTCCAGTAGCCTTGCCTGGGGATGGACTCTGTTTGAGGCCTGAGCAAAACAAAGATATAAAAATAGGTTGAGAAGGTGATTGTTCTGTGGTGTTTTGATACTCAATACCAGTTTTTTACAGAATAAATATTAATCTGTCTCTGCTGGGCAGCATCTTTCTGTGTAGGGCCTACTCTCAAGGTTTATTAAGAGAGCTGGTCAGCTGGAGTTTCAGATTTTTTGGTCCACCCAGGTCAAGAGTGCTACATTTCTAGTGTTTCTTACCTTTTGAATTACCTTTTGTATTTGGTATATGCTAGTTATAGAAATATATTCTCCCCTATATTAAAGGGGTTTAGAATACACTTGTCATGTTAATCTCTCCTGCTTTTAATTTGAAAATAATAAAATAAAGTTTCTGTATTACTGGGGTACCTTCTATTAATATAATCTCTTATGATTATACAGTGGAAGTGACACATAGATTCAAGGGATTAGATCTAATAGACAGTGCCTGAAGAACTATAGATAGAGGTTCCTAGCATTGTACAGGAGGTTGTGACAAAACCATCCCCAAGAAAAAGAAATGCAACAAGGCAAATGGTCGTTTGAGGAGGCCTTATAAATAGCTGAGAAAAGAAGAGAAGCTAAAGGCAAAGGAGAAAGGGAAAGATACACCATGTGAATGCAGAGTCCCAAAGAATAGCAAGGAAACGTAAGAAAGCCTTCCTAAGTGAACACTGCAAAGAAACAGAGGAAAACAACAGAACGGGGAAAACTAGAGATCTCTTCAGGAAAATCAGAGCTACCAAGGGAACATTTCATGCAAAGATGGGCACAATAAAGGACAGAAATGGGATGGACCTAGCAGAAGATATTAAGAGGTGGCAAGAATACACAGAAGAAGAACTATACAAAAAAGACCTTCATGACCCAGATAACCAAGATGGTGTGATCACTCACCTAGAGCCAGACATCTTAGAATGTGAAGTCAAGTGGGCCTTAGCAAGCATCACTATGAACAAAGCTAGTGGAGGTGATGGAATTCCAGCTGAGGTATTCCAAATCCTAAAAGATGACACTGTGAAAGTGCTGTACTCAATACAGAAGCAAATTTGGAAAACTCGGCAGTGGCCACAGGACTGTAAAAGGTCAGTTTTCATTCCAATCCCAAAGAAGGGCAACACCAAAGAATGTTCAACCTACCATACAGTTGTGCTCATTTCACATGTTAGCAAGGTAATGCTCAAATCCTTCAAGCTAGGCTACATTACATGAACTGAGAACTTTCAGATGTACATGCTGGATTTAGAAAAGGCAGAGGAACCAGAGATCCACTTGCCAACATTCACTGAATCATGGGGAAAAAAAAAAAAACCACAAGAGAATTCTAGACAAACATCTGCTTCACTGACTATGCTAAAGCTTTTGACTGTGGATCACAACTGTGGAAAATTCTGAAAGATATGGGGATACCAGACCACCTGACCTGCCCCCTGAGAAACCTGTGTGCAGAAAGAAGCAATTGAAAGAACCAGACATGGAACTACAGGCTGGTTCCAAATTGGGAAAGGAGTACCTCAAGGCTGTATATTGTACCCTGCTTGTTTAATTTATATGCAGAGTACATTATGTGAAATGCCAGGCTAGATGAATCATAGGCTGGAATCAAGACTGCCAGGGGAAATACCAGTAACTTCAGATATGTAGATGACACCACCCTAATGGCAGAAAATGAAGAGGAACTAAAGAGTCTCTTGATAAAGGTGAAAGAGGAGAGAGGAAAAGCTGGCTTAAAACACAACATTTTCAAAAAAACTAATCTCATGGCATCTGGTCCCATCACTTCATGGCAAATAGATGGGGAAACAATGGAAACAGTGACAGACTTTATTTTCTTGGGCTTCTGAATCACTGTGGACAGTGACTGCAGCCATGAAATTAAAGACACTTGCTCCTTGAAGGAAAAGCTACGACAAACCGAGGCAGTGTTTTAAAAAGCAGACACATTACTTTGTTGACAGAAGTCTGTATAAACAAAGCAATGGTTTTTCCAATAGTCATGAATGGATTTGAGAGTTCAAGCATAAAGAAGGATGAGTGCTTAAGACTTGATGTTTCTGAACCTTGATGCTAGAGAAGGCTATTGAGAGTCACTTGGACAGCAAGGAGATCACACCAGTCACTCCAAAAGGAAATCAAGCCCAAATATTCACTGGAAGAACTGATGCTGAAGCTGAAGCTCCAATATTTTGGCCATATGATGTGAACAGCCAGCTCACTGGAAAAGACCCTGCTGCTGGGAAAAACTGAGGGCAGGAGGAGAAGGGTGTGACAAAGAATGACAGGGGTGGATGGCATCATTTCTTCAATGGATATGAGTCTGAGCAAACTCTGGGAGATAGTGAAGGACAGGGAAGCCTGGTGTGCTGCAGTCCATGGGGTCACAAACAGCCAGACATGACTGAGCTACTGAATAAGTCTTTTCATCTTAACCTACAGAAGCCAAGATACAAACTCAGTTAAGACGCANACAAGAGAATTCTAGACAAACATCTGCTTCACTGACTATGCTAAAGCTTTTGACTGTGGATCACAACTGTGGAAAATTCTGAAAGATATGGGGATACCAGACCACCTGACCTGCCCCCTGAGAAACCTGTGTGCAGAAAGAAGCAATTGAAAGAACCAGACATGGAACTACAGGCTGGTTCCAAATTGGGAAAGGAGTACCTCAAGGCTGTATATTGTACCCTGCTTGTTTAATTTATATGCAGAGTACATTATGTGAAATGCCAGGCTAGATGAATCATAGGCTGGAATCAAGACTGCCAGGGGAAATACCAGTAACTTCAGATATGTAGATGACACCACCCTAATGGCAGAAAATGAAGAGGAACTAAAGAGTCTCTTGATAAAGGTGAAAGAGGAGAGAGGAAAAGCTGGCTTAAAACACAACATTTTCAAAAAAACTAATCTCATGGCATCTGGTCCCATCACTTCATGGCAAATAGATGGGGAAACAATGGAAACAGTGACAGACTTTATTTTCTTGGGCTTCTGAATCACTGTGGACAGTGACTGCAGCCATGAAATTAAAGACACTTGCTCCTTGAAGGAAAAGCTACGACAAACCGAGGCAGTGTTTTAAAAAGCAGACACATTACTTTGTTGACAGAAGTCTGTATAAACAAAGCAATGGTTTTTCCAATAGTCATGAATGGATTTGAGAGTTCAAGCATAAAGAAGGATGAGTGCTTAAGACTTGATGTTTCTGAACCTTGATGCTAGAGAAGGCTATTGAGAGTCACTTGGACAGCAAGGAGATCACACCAGTCACTCCAAAAGGAAATCAAGCCCAAATATTCACTGGAAGAACTGATGCTGAAGCTGAAGCTCCAATATTTTGGCCATATGATGTGAACAGCCAGCTCACTGGAAAAGACCCTGCTGCTGGGAAAAACTGAGGGCAGGAGGAGAAGGGGGTGACAAAGAATGACAGGGGTGGATGGCATCATTTCTTCAATGGATACGAGTCTGAGCAAACTCTGGGAGATAGTGAAGGACAGGGAAGCCTGGTGTGCTGCAGTCCATGGGGTCACAAACAGCCGGACATGACTGAGCTACTGAATAAGTCTTTTCATCTTAACCTACAGAAGCCAAGATACAAACTCAGTTAAGACGCAAAAGAGAATTCAAATTGCACATTTTTAAAACCTGTATTCAATCAGACAATTAGAAAGTAAATAAATGAATAAATTTAACAGTGAAAGAAAATGGAGGCCAAAGGACCACTAAGATAACAATTGTGACAAAAATGAAATCTGCTAAAGTAAAAAAGAAACAAAATATTTAAACATCTATGAGAAAAAATTTTTTACAAAAAAGCTAGTCATAAATGACTTAGAAATGAAGACATTTGTTGACTTAAATGTATTCTCTATTGGCTCAGACAGTAAAGAGTTTGCCTGCAATGTAGGAGACCTAGGTTTGATCCCTGGGTCGGGAAGATCCCTAGAGAAGGGAATGGCAACCCACTCCAGTATTCTTGCCCGGAAAATCCCATGGATGGAGGAGCCTGGTGGGCCCTAATCTATGGAGTTGCAAAGAGTCAGACATGACTAATACACCAACTTAAAAATATTACACATTCCATTAACCAATACATTTTTGTTAATAATAAATTATCAGAAAACTCTTTTAAGTCCTACGAAGCCATCAAGCTTGTGAATACACTCTAAGTTTTCCAAAATTCTAATTTTTACCTGAAAGCTTTAATTTTAATGTTGGCAACAAATACTGTCAAGCTCTTTTTCTTGTCAGAACAGACTTACTTCATTCATGTTTATTTAAGGACTGTCTACAAATGCCTAAGTCAAAAAAGCTATAGTTTTCATGTTTTTCTTTCAAGTAAAAATACTATTACACAACCAAAGCATCTAGTTCAGCTAACAATTCCAACGACTGCACCAGTACTTTTCCTTGAGACGACCACCGTATTTCAGTACACTGCAGAAATGCTTTATGCATGCTTCCCACTGTGTCACTCAAAATATTGAAAAGAAGTTTAATTTAAAAGGTTGAGATTTAATTAAATTAATAATGTTTACCATTATAGACATTAAGTGAAACTGGCTTTTTTTTTTAAAAAAGACTGAGTGCATGACAAGGAAGAACTCAATGACCACTAGAATAGTTTGATGCCACTGTTTTAATTTATGCCAAAGCATCAGCAATTTTAACTACCACTGCTTCTGCACCAGTAATGAGAATATCAACCCGGTGGAATAGGCAAATCACATTCTGGAATTATGTGAGCACAGTCTGACATGTGGACTGCCAGTGCAGGACACGAAGAGCTGCTGAAACTTCACAGACTGGGAAATATTTCATCGTGCTGCTCAAAAAAGAAACTCACAGTGACTAGCGTCCTGACTTCTTGCTACTTATAAGACAACAGTGAAGATTTAAGAGCACTCTGAAATAACTAGTAAAAAAAAATTATGCCTCTGAACGATGTTAAATTTGGTCAAGTGCTTAATTTCAACAAAGGAAAGAAATATTGTACATAGCAAGGAGCTTGAATTCTCTATTTGGGTCAAAATGCTTAGGCTGAGAGCGCATACACACCCTTCACATTACTACTGATGTCTTACCTTAGCTCTGGAGGAACTGATATGTTCCATATTTTCAGTGCTGCAGATACAGTTCTGTGAAACTTTCCGGCAAGCCACTCTGATATAGTCCCAGAAGCTACGAGGACTTCCATAACCAAACCAGGTTACTTGACCTTCAGGAGACAAATTGTAACACAAAATAAAAAGAAAACCAGACTAGTAACTCAAAATGCAAGAACAAAAAAATAAAGGGCAGTAGAGTGTGAGATTTCTCAGGAGGCAGGTTAGGTGGTCTGGTATTCCCATCTCTTGAAGAATTTTCCACAGTTTATTGTGATCCACACNAGTAACTCAAAATGCAAGAACAACAAAATAAAGGGCAGTAGAGTGTGGGATTGTGGAAAGGACACTGATCTGGGGGTCAGAAAGCCTTAAGTCAGGTCCCTTTCTAACTTTACCTACTTGTGTGATTTTGGGCAGTCTATTTAATTTGGATCTGGATCATAGTTTTCTTTAACAATACAATCAAAGTAAATGAAGCAAAAAGGACCTAGACACTAAACACACTTGTTTGCAGGTTAATATCCTATTATTCTAACAGTCTTTCAGAGTGCACAGTTATCCTTCCTTGTGCTTCCAGTTAAGCATTAACTTAAAACTCATCTTTGCTGTTTACTGGCTTTGTGACCCCAGCCTTTCTGAACATGACTTTTTTTGACTCTAAATTTAGGGGACTTACTGGAGTAACCTGCCGGGAGCCAGCACGGGAGATTCTACCCGTGGAAGGTCATGTGGAAGAGAACTGTTAAGCAAGGCTTCAGGACTTGAGGGGCTCCCTAGACCTGCTCAAGCATCTACCCCAAAACCAGAATCTGTCTGTCTTACTATTTTGTGCCTTTCACCAACTCTCCTGGCATACAGGGGGCTATCCCCGACCACCTTTCTCTGGAGAAAATAAACTTAGGGCTCTAGCTAATAAGTCTCCTGGAGATGACAGGAATATTTCAAATCAAACCCCCCTGTTAGCATTCTAGCTTGCTTGGCAGGTTTATCCAGACTCTTGCAGCTACACATGTGATTATTCGCAGCCTCCCAAATGTGAGAGGCATGGGAAGCCTAAAACATAGAGCCTTTCAAAGAGTTAAAAGTTATTAGAGTAGTGCTGGTGTAGGATTTCACTATTGGGCCAATGCTTGTTGCTAAATTCCCTTATCTCTTATCCACTGTGCACCTGGGAGTACATTAGTTAACATAGTTGGAATGTAAGAAAAACAAGTGTAGCCTTAAAATTAACCACATCAGACCTTTGAGCTAATTGGTTCTTTCTTGTAGCTCACTGCACCTTTGCTCTGTGAGAAATGTAACTCTGTTTAGCATTTTCTGAGGCTGGCATAGATTAGAAATATAAAGAAAAAACACTTTGAGGGAAAATAAGTTTTCTGGTTGAGCAGCCTTTATCAAAAGAGGGTCATAAAATGTTCACAGGCCTCCAAGGCCACAAGATAATGTACACAACATCATTTGTGGGAAAGGTATGCAGAAAAAAATCCTGGTTTCAATAAGGGCAAAACTGCTGGAATGTTTGGGCTGACTCTGTATGACCTTGCATCTTTCATTTCCCTCTATGTACAAATTAAGGTATAAAAGTTCCTTTTGAAAATAAAGTTATGGGCCTCGCTCACCGAAGAAGCTTGGTCACCCCATGTCTCTCTCTTTTTTTCTTTCTTTCTCTCTCTTACTCTCTTTTTCAGGCGGATCCCTTGGAGCATAGAGGCTCTCTGTGTTCACTTATCTGCCTGGGTTTCTAAGACCTGAATGGGAAGACGTTCTGTGTCTTCACTCCCTTGGGAGATCAGGAGGGCACCTACAACCTCCAGGAACAGAGCAAACTCCTTGTCTTGGGGCTTTATTGGCTTTCTGTGTAAACCAAGGAATATCAGCCTCTTTCTCTCCTCTATTTTCTTATCTACAAGATTCTTTATCTCTCTTGCTAAATCATTCGCCGACGCTGTTTCTCCTTTGGGTTCTCCTGGATCCTGCGGGGGCTGGACCCCGGCAGTAACTGCTTTATGGGTATTCTCTGAATCAAATACAACAATGCCTGAGTCATGCCTGAGTAGTCCTGAGCACAAGACTTGGCACATAAAAGTACTGTAAAAAAAGAAAAATAATAAAAAAGAAAAAAAATGTTACCTATTGCATCCTAAACCTTTCTCTTCTTTTCTCCTCTTCAGATGGATACTTCAAAGAAATGAAACAATGTGTAGCCCATAAGTACCTATCAACTTCAGGAACTGTACATTGACTAATCTTTACCACCCATTCACTACCATTCTACCCAAGCCTTCACCTGTCACAAGCTAGAACCTGCTCACTTCTAGTCAACAACCCATGACAAGTCCTTAGGCACTCACCATTCTAATCTTCCAGACTGGATAACTATGTCTGTCTTCAAGAACAAATGTTCTTTTGTGTGTATTAATATTTCAATGTAGGACTCTGAGTAATAAGTCCACGGGAACAATTTTGTACTCTGAATATTTTTAAATGGGATATGAGAGATATCTTAGTATTTCTTCAGCTTTCTGAAATAATTATTCTTACCTAGGGAAGCTGTTCAATCTTAAGAAAGAATAGCTTTTATATTTTAAAACCTCTGCTTCTTTATTTTCAAGTAACATTTATTTATCTCAGTTTTCTTTTCCCCAGTAACACGTTCTCACTAAGCAACATCAAGAAGTGTAAAAGTGTTCTTGTCCACAAGCAGAATTTTAGGAACTATGTCTAAAGTATCTGAGTGGTGTCCAACCATGGCAACACCTAAGAATAACTAGGCTTCTTTTAAAAAGTACTCAAGTCTGGGCTCCACCCAAACTAAATAATCAGAATTTTGGGGGTGAGCCTATGCATTGGTATTGTTAAAAAGAGCCCTCTGGTGTTTCTAATAATATAGTTAATCAACCAAGGGAAAGCTCACATGTCATGATAGGTAATCCCTATTCATCATGCAGGACATTTCAAAGGCCTCCTCTTTTTGTAAGCCACATGTGATTGCTACAGCAAGTCACTCCTCCCTATGAGCTGGCTTAACACTCTGAGCTTACACTTATAGTTACCTGTTTACTTGATTGCCTCACACATTAGATGGTAAGGTCACTAAGGTAGAGACTATATCTTATTTGTCTTTAATTCTATCTCTAGCACTTGACACAGTGCTTGTCTCACAGAAGGCATTTAATAACTATTTATTAAAACAAATCGACTGGCTAATCCACACTAACCAGATCTTAACTGCAACACATAAAAATTTGAACCTTAAAAATCTAATTAGGATCTTTTTACAGTAACAGTTCAGTGACAATCTGGTATCAAGATGTCTGCATGCTACATTACAAACATCAAATATTCTGGACAAAAATATTTACCTTTATAAAAATACAAAAGTATTGACATATCCCTAATCAAACATCATTATATAACTCAAATGTCTCTTCAGTAATGAAATCTTACTGTCAAAAGATAAGAAATCTGTAGGAATATTTGTAATGTTCCTTCTTTCAGTCTCTCCCCATCACTTTTCTTTGCTCCTTCTCCTCTTTAGTTAAAAAATGTTCCCAGAACAGGATGTCAGTATAGTTGGTTTTTAGGTCAATTTTCATATTATCAATTTGTTAGCCATTTGGAAAAGAGACAGGATGTCTAATGTTAAGAATATGGGCTTTTGAGTCAAGAGGACCAGAACAGATCACTTTCTAGATGTGCAATCTTAAGCAAATGACTTTTCATTCTACCAACCTCAGTTTCTTCTATAAACTGATGATAATGTAAGTATCTACATGATAACACTGTTGTGAGGATTAAGTAATGTATGTGCATCAATTACTACATAGCCTAATGCAGATGTTAATATAATTATTACTTTTATTATTATTATCATACAAAGAGTTAAGAGATCCAAGCTTCCCTTGCATTACAAAATAGCAATGAAACGCACAGTGAAGTTTTTCCCATTACTTGCTTGCTGCTAAGTCACTTCAGTCGTGTCTGACTCTGTGCGACCCCATAGACGGCAGCCCACCAGGCTCCCCCGTCCCTGAGATTCTCCAGGCAAGAACACTGGAGTGGGTTACCATTTCCTTCTCCAATGCATGAAGGTGAAAAGTGAAAGTGAAGTCGCTCAGTCATATCCAACTCTTAGCGATGCCATGGACTGCATTCTACCAGGCTGCTCCATCCATGGGATCTTCCAGGCAAGAGTACCAGAGTGGGGTGCCATTGCCTTCTCCGATTACTTGCTCAGAATCTAGAAAAATCTTTAAAATTTACTCCCTAATCCAACCTTTCCCCATATCAACCATCCTAAATTGACATCCCTAAAATCTAGTCTTGGTTAATTTCTTTAGCTTCTACTAATTGATATCATGCCACAATTTAATAATGAGGACTAGCAACCACACTTCTCTCAATAAATGGAATACCATACACTAGAAGCAATCTTGAAGGGAAAATCACAAGGCTTCTCTGGTAACTTTATTTTAAACCTTCTCATAAGTTTGATGTGGCTGAGGAAAATAATTTCAGAGAAGTTTCAAAGTAGAAATGTTGAAACTTTAAAAAAATGTAACAAAGTCCCCTATTGATGGGTAGGGTGACTCAGTAATCCCACTACTGGGCATATTTCCAGACAGAACCATAATTCAAAACAACACACGCACCCCAATGTTCCCTGTAACACTACTTACAATAGGCAGGTCATGGAAGCAACCTAAATGTCCAGCAATAGGGGAATGGACAAAGAAGCCATGGTACATATATAGAATGGAATATTACTCAACCATAAAAAGGAATGAAACTGGATCCTTTGTAGAGACATGTATGGACCTAGAGGGTATCATACAAAGAAAGGTAAGTTACAAAGAGAAAAATATCATATATNCTCTGTGTTCACTTATCTGCCTGGGTTTCTAAGACCTGAATGGGAAGACGTTCTGTGTCTTCACTCCCTTGGGAGATCAGGAGGGCACCTACAACCTCCAGGAACAGAGCAAACTCCTTGTCTTGGGGCTTTATTGGCTTTCTGTGTAAACCAAGGAATATCAGCCTCTTTCTCTCCTCTATTTTCTTATCTACAAGATTCTTTATCTCTCTTGCTAAATCATTCGCCGACGCTGTTTCTCCTTTGGGTTCTCCTGGATCCTGCGGGGGCTGGACCCCGGCAGTAACTGCTTTATGGGTATTCTCTGAATCAAATACAACAATGCCTGAGTCATGCCTGAGTAGTCCTGAGCACAAGACTTGGCACATAAAAGTACTGTAAAAAAAGAAAAATAATAAAAAAGAAAAAAAATGTTACCTATTGCATCCTAAACCTTTCTCTTCTTTTCTCCTCTTCAGATGGATACTTCAAAGAAATGAAACAATGTGTAGCCCATAAGTACCTATCAACTTCAGGAACTGTACATTGACTAATCTTTACCACCCATTCACTACCATTCTACCCAAGCCTTCACCTGTCACAAGCTAGAACCTGCTCACTTCTAGTCAACAACCCATGACAAGTCCTTAGGCACTCACCATTCTAATCTTCCAGACTGGATAACTATGTCTGTCTTCAAGAACAAATGTTCTTTTGTGTGTATTAATATTTCAATGTAGGACTCTGAGTAATAAGTCCACGGGAACAATTTTGTACTCTGAATATTTTTAAATGGGATATGAGAGATATCTTAGTATTTCTTCAGCTTTCTGAAATAATTATTCTTACCTAGGGAAGCTGTTCAATCTTAAGAAAGAATAGCTTTTATATTTTAAAACCTCTGCTTCTTTATTTTCAAGTAACATTTATTTATCTCAGTTTTCTTTTCCCCAGTAACACGTTCTCACTAAGCAACATCAAGAAGTGTAAAAGTGTTCTTGTCCACAAGCAGAATTTTAGGAACTATGTCTAAAGTATCTGAGTGGTGTCCAACCATGGCAACACCTAAGAATAACTAGGCTTCTTTTAAAAAGTACTCAAGTCTGGGCTCCACCCAAACTAAATAATCAGAATTTTGGGGGTGAGCCTATGCATTGGTATTGTTAAAAAGAGCCCTCTGGTGTTTCTAATAATATAGTTAATCAACCAAGGGAAAGCTCACATGTCATGATAGGTAATCCCTATTCATCATGCAGGACATTTCAAAGGCCTCCTCTTTTTGTAAGCCACATGTGATTGCTACAGCAAGTCACTCCTCCCTATGAGCTGGCTTAACACTCTGAGCTTACACTTATAGTTACCTGTTTACTTGATTGCCTCACACATTAGATGGTAAGGTCACTAAGGTAGAGACTATATCTTATTTGTCTTTAATTCTATCTCTAGCACTTGACACAGTGCTTGTCTCACAGAAGGCATTTAATAACTATTTATTAAAACAAATCGACTGGCTAATCCACACTAACCAGATCTTAACTGCAACACATAAAAATTTGAACCTTAAAAATCTAATTAGGATCTTTTTACAGTAACAGTTCAGTGACAATCTGGTATCAAGATGTCTGCATGCTACATTACAAACATCAAATATTCTGGACAAAAATATTTACCTTTATAAAAATACAAAAGTATTGACATATCCCTAATCAAACATCATTATATAACTCAAATGTCTCTTCAGTAATGAAATCTTACTGTCAAAAGATAAGAAATCTGTAGGAATATTTGTAATGTTCCTTCTTTCAGTCTCTCCCCATCACTTTTCTTTGCTCCTTCTCCTCTTTAGTTAAAAAATGTTCCCAGAACAGGATGTCAGTATAGTTGGTTTTTAGGTCAATTTTCATATTATCAATTTGTTAGCCATTTGGAAAAGAGACAGGATGTCTAATGTTAAGAATATGGGCTTTTGAGTCAAGAGGACCAGAACAGATCACTTTCTAGATGTGCAATCTTAAGCAAATGACTTTTCATTCTACCAACCTCAGTTTCTTCTATAAACTGATGATAATGTAAGTATCTACATGATAACACTGTTGTGAGGATTAAGTAATGTATGTGCATCAATTACTACATAGCCTAATGCAGATGTTAATATAATTATTACTTTTATTATTATTATCATACAAAGAGTTAAGAGATCCAAGCTTCCCTTGCATTACAAAATAGCAATGAAACGCACAGTGAAGTTTTTCCCATTACTTGCTTGCTGCTAAGTCACTTCAGTCGTGTCTGACTCTGTGCGACCCCATAGACGGCAGCCCACCAGGCTCCCCCGTCCCTGAGATTCTCCAGGCAAGAACACTGGAGTGGGTTACCATTTCCTTCTCCAATGCATGAAGGTGAAAAGTGAAAGTGAAGTCGCTCAGTCATATCCAACTCTTAGCGATGCCATGGACTGCATTCTACCAGGCTGCTCCATCCATGGGATCTTCCAGGCAAGAGTACCAGAGTGGGGTGCCATTGCCTTCTCCGATTACTTGCTCAGAATCTAGAAAAATCTTTAAAATTTACTCCCTAATCCAACCTTTCCCCATATCAACCATCCTAAATTGACATCCCTAAAATCTAGTCTTGGTTAATTTCTTTAGCTTCTACTAATTGATATCATGCCACAATTTAATAATGAGGACTAGCAACCACACTTCTCTCAATAAATGGAATACCATACACTAGAAGCAATCTTGAAGGGAAAATCACAAGGCTTCTCTGGTAACTTTATTTTAAACCTTCTCATAAGTTTGATGTGGCTGAGGAAAATAATTTCAGAGAAGTTTCAAAGTAGAAATGTTGAAACTTTAAAAAAATGTAACAAAGTCCCCTATTGATGGGTAGGGTGACTCAGTAATCCCACTACTGGGCATATTTCCAGACAGAACCATAATTCAAAACAACACACGCACCCCAATGTTCCCTGTAACACTACTTACAATAGGCAGGTCATGGAAGCAACCTAAATGTCCAGCAATAGGGGAATGGACAAAGAAGCCATGGTACATATATAGAATGGAATATTACTCAACCATAAAAAGGAATGAAACTGGATCCTTTGTAGAGACATGTATGGACCTAGAGGGTATCATACAAAGAAAGGTAAGTTACAAAGAGAAAAATATCATATATTAGTGCAGATATGTGGAAGCTAGAAAAATGGTATAGATGATCTTATTTGCAAAGCAGAAACAGAGACACAGAGAACAAACATATGGACACCAATGGGGGAAGAAGTGGGGTGGGATGAATTGGGAGACTGGGATTGACACATATACACTACTGGCAATATGTATGAAATAGATAAGTAATGAAAACTTACTATATCAGTTCAGTTCAATTCAGTTCAGTTGCTCAGTCATGTCTGACTCTGTGACCCCATGAATCGCAGCATGCCAGGCCTCCCTTTTCATCACCATCTCTTGGAGTTCTCTCAGACTCATGTCCATAGAGTCTGTGATGCCATCCAGCCATCTCATCCTCGGTTGTCCCCTTCTCCTCCTGCCCCCAATCCCTCCCAGCATCAGAGTCTTTTTCCAATGAGTCAACTCTTCACATGAGGTGGCCAAAGTACTGGAGTTTCAGCTTTGGCATCATTCCTTCCAAAGAAATCCCAGGGTTGATCTCCTTCAGAATGGACTGGTTGGATCTCCTTGCAGTCCAAGGGACTCTCAAGAGTCTTCTCCAACACCACAGTTCAAAAGCATCAATTCTTCGGTGCTCAGCCTTCTTCACAGTCCAACTCTCACATCCATACATGACCACTGGAAAAACCATACCCTTGACTAGACAGACCTTAGTCGACAAAGTAATGTCTCTGCTTTTGAATATGCTATCTATGTTGGTCATAACTTNTACATGACCACTGGAAAAACCATACCCTTGACTAGACAGACCTTAGTCGACAAAGTAATGTCTCTGCTTTTGAATATGCTATCTATGTTGGTCATAACTTTTCTTCCAAGAAGTAAGCGTATTTTAATTTCATGGCTGCAGTCACCATCCACAGTGATTCTGGAGCCCCCAAAATAAAGTCTGACACTGTTTCCACTGTTTCCCCATCTATTTCACATCAAGTGATGGGACCAGATGCCATGATCTTCGTTTTC
>SJYW01023067.1:0-65490 GCA_006410735.1 Raphicerus campestris
TACAGGGTTATCATTACCATTTTTCTAAATTCCATATATATGTGTTAGTATACTGTATTGGTGTTTTTCTTTCTGGCTTGCTTCCTCTGTATAATCTGTACATCTTTACTGACACTTGCTATTGGTTTTTTCAGTATATAAGGAATATGGGAAAAGGTTATTTTTCTTTATCTTCCCCTCTCTCTCTCTTGCTCTCTGATCATGTGTGTGTAAATATATGCATATGCAACCATGTTTTTAACTTCTGGATAGCTGTATAGCACAACACAAAAAGTTTTAATAAGAGAAAGCTAGATGATTTAACAAGAATGACATATAACTCAACATTTGCACAGGCTATCCAATTTTCCTCTCCATCTAGATTTTGAAATGGTTTTATTACAACAATTCATCAATCAATAAATAAGATTTTAAGAAAAGCAAGAGACTTGTCCAGGCTACAATGCTTTTATGAACATATTTGGGTCAAACTGTCTGTTCTCAGAGTTGTTGGTTTTCCACTTAGTATGTGTTTGTCACACCTTATTCTATGAAACACTTTCATATCCCATATTTGTTTTGCAGGGAAGATACTGTTTTAGACTTAAGCTGATGTTTCTAGTGTGAAGCTTACATGTGTTGTCATTTAAGCTAAAATGTCAGAATCTTAAGTATATTAACTATCATTTTTAAAAAATTGAGAAAACAAAACAGAGATATGAAATCATTTTGAAACATAATCAGAGACACATAAATGATGATACAAGATTTGACCACAGTTTTGCTTCCAAGTCTATTGCTCCTGACTTGTATTTCATTTGTAGGTTTTACTTTATTTTGACTGAGAAAACTAAGACAATAATCTGTAGGGATTCTGTTTCATCAGGCGAACATTGGTTAAATATAATTGAGTTAGGTTAATTTTAGAGAGGAAAAGGACAGGGAATTATTCACTTTTTAATTCAATAGCTTATAAAAGTTGTTTCAGAGTTTCTAAGTGGCCAAAGAACTTGTGAGAGACCCTAAGGGACTGGAGAGTATAAGAAGGGATACATAGCTTGATGCATATTTCTAAATTTAAAAGAAAAGCAATGATATTATCTCCTGATACCTAAACATGATATCAGGAAATGATTCGGATAAACAAAAGAAAAAAGGATGACACTTTTTCTTATGAAAATCGCTAGAAAAATCATTCCATTTGTCAGACATTATGGTATATTTCCATGTGGCAATTTGCAATTTATTGTTCACTCTGAGTTACTGGAATTTTTCCCACATGCAATTTGCTTTATCACTTAATGTTTGGCTATTTGGTGCAGAAAACTTCAAGTTTTTGTGTTTCAGCTCATTTTTTTATGCTTGAGAGAAATATAGCCTGGGTAAATAACTGTAAATGTACATGAGCAGGAAGATTACAGAGATTTAACAAGTGCTGGTTCTGGAATCCTGGATGCAATCCTGGCTCCTGCTCTCAGTTTTAGTTTTCTCATTTGTAGAATGAATAATTAGGGCAGTTTATATTTCTCAAAAATTTCAAGAAAATTAGCAAATAAAACAGCAAAATGCCTGGCACCTAATAAGCGTGGATGCACGTTAAATGTTATTATTATCATCTAGTGTTACATAAACATATTATAGAGCTTAAGGTATCACTCTAATAGACACACAGATACAAATAATGACTAGAGCAAAATCATTACAGAAGGTTGAGGATGTAGGACTATAAACTGCCTCTCAACCAAACCTAGGTAGCAATTGTCTGGATGGAGAGGATTGGGGAAATTTTCAATGTTAAGGGAATTCAAGAGGAAAGAGTATCTAGTAATGAAATGTGTCTAGAACTGGGGATAAATTGTGTCTCCTTTCTCTTTCCCCCATGCTACTGAAAGGACAGAAAAAAATGTAAAAGGGGGAAAAAATGAACCATAGGTATAGAAAAGAAAAAGGGTGTTTTCTTTAGACCAGCAATTTTTTGGAACTGTCTAGTAGATAGAAGATGTCTTGAGACTAGAAGGAGACAATCAATCAAGTAAAACATAATCCAAACTCTAGTGAGCAAGAGGACATGGAGGCAATGAGAAAAGTTCTTATTAACAGGGCATTAGAGGAACCCCTAAAATTAAGCAAGAATGAGAAAGGTTCAGGGGTAATCTTCCAGGTACTTAATTAAAGCTAACTTTGAAAAGAAATGCCCCTTTTCTGCTTAGACCCAGCGACTGTTTAGAAGAAGTACTAACCTCCCCCTACCACTGCCCCTCGTAGCCTTGCCACAGTACAAAAGAAAAGAAAAGAACTTCTAAACAAGAATAAGAATGTAAGAATCAACCCAAGTCAGGCCTTTGCCATGAGTTGGGGGCTGAAATGCTGGGCAGAATGTGAATCAGATGGCTTTCTTCCTTCAGGATAAAGTTCTTACTAAAAATCTCAATTTGATGGATCTGACACAGATAATTAGAGTGGGTGCTGGACTAGAGCACAGTTAATGTATGGTAAGGCCATTGGAAGGATCAAGAGTGCTCACCTCTAGAAGCCAAATCTTTGGTCATCCAGTATTCTACAGTAGATCCTCTGCTATGCTATGCTTAGTTGCTCAGTCATGTCTAACTCTTTGCAACCCCTAGACTGTAGCCCACTGGGCTCCTCTGTTTATGGGAATTCTCCAGGCAAGAATACTGGAGTGGGTGGCCATGTCTTCCTTCAGGGGATCTTCTCAACCCAGGAACTGAACCCAGGTCTCCTACATTGCAGGTGATTCNGAGAAAGCTAGATGATTTAACAAGAATGACATATAACTCAACATTTGCACAGGCTATCCAATTTTCCTCTCCATCTAGATTTTGAAATGGTTTTATTACAACAATTCATCAATCAATAAATAAGATTTTAAGAAAAGCAAGAGACTTGTCCAGGCTACAATGCTTTTATGAACATATTTGGGTCAAACTGTCTGTTCTCAGAGTTGTTGGTTTTCCACTTAATATGTGTTTGTCACACCTTATTCTATGAAACACTTTCATATCCCATATTTGTTTTGCAGGGAAGATACTCTGTTTTAGACTTAAGCTGATGTTTCTAGTGTGAAGCTTACATGTGTGCTCATTTAAGCTAAAATGTCAGAATCTTAAGTATATTAACTATCATTTTTAAAAAACTGAGAAAACAAAACCCAGAGATATGAAATCATTTTGAAACATAATCAGAGACACATAAATGATGATACAAGATTTGACCACAGTTTTGCTTCCAAGTCTATTGCTCCTGACTCTGTCTCTTATACACATCTTCCCAGCTCCCTTCCCACCCCACCTCCCCGGATCATCCCGTACACCAGCCCCAAGCATCCTGTATTCTGCATTGAACATAGACTGGCGCTTCTTGAAGGGAAATTGTTTCATCATAGGCTATAAGCTTCTTTGTACTTGTTTTTAGAAATTGCCATACTGCTTTCTAAATATTTATACTATTTGCATTCCCATAAGAAGAAAATGTGGAAGTTACAACTTATCTTTTTTTTTAATATTGAAGTTTTATTTTTTTTCCATTTCCTCACCTTTATTTATTTTTTAATTTAAATTTATTTATTTTAATTGGAGGCTAGTTACTTAACAATATTGTATTGGTTTTGTCATACATCAACATGAATCCACCACGGGTGTACACGTGTTCCCAATCCTGATCCCCCTCCCACTTCCCTCCCCATATCATCCCTCTGGGTCATCCCAGTGCACCAGCCCCAAGCATCCTGTATCCTGTATCAAACATAGACTAGCTATTCATTTCTTACATGATAGTATACATGTTTCAATGCCATTCTCCCAAATCATCCCGCCCTCTCCCTCTCGCACAGAGTCCAAAACACTGTTCTATACATCTGTGTCTCTTTTGCTGTCTCGCATACAGGGTTATCATTACCATTTTTCTAAATTCCATATATATGTGTTAGTATACTGTATTGGTGTTTTTCTTTCTGGCTTACTTCCTCTGTATAATCTGTACATCTTTACTGACACTTGCTATTGGTTTTTTCAGTATATAAGGAATATGGGAAAAGGTTATTTTTCTTTATCTTCCCCTCTCTCTCTCTTGCTCTCTGATCATGTGTGTGTAAATATATGCATATGCAACCATGTTTTTAACTTCTGGATAGCTGTATAGCACAACACAAAAAGTTTTAATAAGAGAAAGCTAGATGATTTAACAAGAATGACATATAACTCAACATTTGCACAGGCTATCCAATTTTCCTCTCCATCTAGATTTTGAAATGGTTTTATTACAACAATTCATCAATCAATAAATAAGATTTTAAGAAAAGCAAGAGACTTGTCCAGGCTACAATGCTTTTATGAACATATTTGGGTCAAACTGTCTGTTCTCAGAGTTGTTGGTTTTCCACTTAGTATGTGTTTGTCACACCTTATTCTATGAAACACTTTCATATCCCATATTTGTTTTGCAGGGAAGATACTGTTTTAGACTTAAGCTGATGTTTCTAGTGTGAAGCTTACATGTGTTGTCATTTAAGCTAAAATGTCAGAATCTTAAGTATATTAACTATCATTTTTAAAAAATTGAGAAAACAAAACAGAGATATGAAATCATTTTGAAACATAATCAGAGACACATAAATGATGATACAAGATTTGACCACAGTTTTGCTTCCAAGTCTATTGCTCCTGACTTGTATTTCATTTGTAGGTTTTACTTTATTTTGACTGAGAAAACTAAGACAATAATCTGTAGGGATTCTGTTTCATCAGGCGAACATTGGTTAAATATAATTGGGTTAGGTTAATTTTAGAGAGGGAAGAGGACAGGGAATTATTCACTTTTTAATTCAATAGCTTATAAAAGTTGTTTCAGAGTTTCTAAGTGGCCAAAGAACTTGTGAGAGACCCTAAGGGACTGGAGAGTATAAGAAGGGATACATAGCTTGATGCATATTTCTAAATTTAAAAGAAAAGCAATGATATTATCTCCTGATACCTAAACATGATATCAGGAAATGATTCGGATAAACAAAAGAAAAAAGGATGACACTTTTTCTTATGAAAATCGCTAGAAAAATCATTCCATTTGTCAGACATTATGGTATATTTCCATGTGGCAATTTGCAATTTATTGTTCACTCTGAGTTACTGGAATTTTTCCCACATGCAATTTGCTTTATCACTTAATGTTTGGCTATTTGGTGCAGAAAACTTCAAGTTTTTGTGTTTCAGCTCATTTTTTTATGCTTGAGAGAAATATAGCCTGGGTAAATAACTGTAAATGTACATGAGAAGGAAGATTACAGAGATTTAACAAGTGCTGGTTCTGGAATCCTGGATGCAATCCTGGCTCCTGCTCTCAGTTTTAGTTTTCTCATTTGTAGAATGAATAATTAGGGCAGTTTATATTTCTCAAAAATTTCAAGAAAATTAGCAAATAAAACAGCAAAATGCCTGGCACCTAATAAGCGTGGATGCATGTTAAATGTTATTATTATCATCTAGTGTTACATAAACATATTATAGAGCTTAAGGTATCACTCTAATAGACACACAGATACAAATAATGACTAGAGCAAAATCATTACAGAAGGTTGAGGATGTAGGACTATAAACTGCCTCTCAACCAAACCTAGGTAGCAATTGTCTGGATGGAGAGGATTGGGGAAATTTTCAATGTTAAGGGAATTCAAGAGGAAAGAGTATCTAGTAATGAAATGTGTCTAGAACTGGGGATAAATTGTGTCTCCTTTCTCTTTCCCCATGCTACTGAAAGGACAGAAAAAAATGTAAAAGGGGGAAAAAATGAACCATAGGTGTAGAAAAGAAAAAGGGTGTTTTCTTCAGACCAGCAATTTTTTGGAACTGTCTAGTAGATAGAAGATGTCTTGAGACTAGAAGGAGACAATCAATCGAGTAAAACATAATCCAAACTCTAGTGAGCAAGAGGACGTGGAGGCAATGAGAAAAGTTCTTTTTAACAGGGCATTAGAGGAACCCCTAAAATTAAGCAAGAATGAGAAAGGTTCAGGGGTAATCTTCCAGGCACTTAATTAAAGCTAACTTTGAAAAGAAATGACCCTTTTCTGCTTAGACCCAGCGACTGTTTAGAAGAAGTACTAACCTCCCCCTACCACTGCCCCACCTAGCCTTGCCACAGTACAAAAGAAAAGAAAAGAACTTCTAAACAAGAATAAGAATATAAGAATCAACCCAAGTCAGGCCTTTGCCATGAGTTGGGGGCTGAAATGCTGGGCAGAATATGAATCAGATGGCTTTCTTCCTTCAGAATAAAGTTCTTACTAAAAATCTCAATTTGATGGATCTGACACAGATACTTAGAGTGGGTGCTGGACTAGAGCACAGTTAATGTATGGTAAGGCCATTGGAAGGATCAAGAGTGCTCACCTCTAGAAGCCAAATCTTTGGTCATCCAGTATTCTACAGTAGATCCTCTGCTATGCTATGCTTAGTTGCTCAGTCATGTCTAACTCTTTGCAACCCCTAGACTGTAGCCCACTGGGCTCCTCTGTTTATGGGAATTCTTCAGGCAAGAATACTGGAGTGGGTGGCCATGTCTTCCTTCAGGGGATCTTCTCAACCCAGGAACTGAACCCAGGTCTCCTACATTGCAGGTGATTCTTTACCATCTGAGCTACCAGAAAAACCCATGAATACTGGAGTGGGTAGCCTATTCCTTCTCCAGGGAAACTTCCTGACCAGGGATGGAACCAGAGTCTCCTGCATTGAAAGCAGATTCTTTACCAGGTAAGCTACAGGGGAAGCCTCAGTAGGCTCTGCCTGTCCTCAGTGAAGCTTCCCAGGTGGTACTAGTGGTACAGAACCCTCCTGCCAATGCAGAAGACACAGGAGGCACAGGTTCATTCCATGGATCCTGAAGATGCCCTGGAGGAAGGCATGGCAACCTACTCCAGTATTCTTGCCTGGAGAATACCATGGACAGGGAGGAACCTGGTGNAAGGCATGGCAACCTACTCCAGTATTCTTGCCTGGAGAATACCATGGACAGAGAGGAACCTGGTGGGCTACAGTCCATAGGTTCTCAAAGAGTGGGACACAACTGAAGTGACTTAGTACACACTTGTCCCCAGTGAGTTCACTAAAATGAGAACCTGAATTCACCAAAAAAACACATAAGGATATTCTTCCGGTTGAGAAAGAACAAACTTGCTAAAAATTTTAATTTAATTCTCAAACAGATATTTGATCCAAGAATAGGTAAACATTAGAATAAAACAAAGATACCATCAAAGATGTGTATAAACTTCAATTAAGTCTCTACAAAATCATCCTGCATCCATTAGGAACAGAGACATTATGACAAAGTAATAAGCCATCAGTATTCTTAGAAATTATGTATCTTGTTAGAGAATAATATATGTATTAAGTTGCAGAAATGACAGTAGAGTAGACCAGTAAGGTTATTCTTAAGGAATGAAGCATGGGATTAAAAAAATAAATTTATGAGAGTTAATAGACGTGAATAATAAGATACTGAACAACAGATTGGTTCCAAATAGGAAAAGGAGTACGTCAAGGCTGTATATTGTCACCCTGCTTATTTAACTTAGATGCAGAGTATATCATGAGAAACACTGGGCTGGGAGAAACACTGGGCTGGAAGTAACACAAGCTGGAATCAAGATTGCCGGGAGAAATATCAATAACCNAGGGAGGCCTGGCGTGCTGCGATTCATGGGGTCGCAAAGAGTCAGATACAAATGAGCAACTGAACTGAACTGAACAATTTGTGCAGAATCTGAAACTCCTATATATTGCTGGTAAAAAGTGCATTTGTACTTTTTAGAGAAAACTTTGTAAAGATCTAGTGAAGTGGGAAGATACCTAGGAAATTACTACCCAGAAAATTCATCTCCAGCTGTCTACCCTAGAGAAATTTGTACAAATGACTTTGTGGAAATATTTGTAACCATTATTTGCAACAGCAATAAAGTAAAAAACAATATAGCTGTCTCTTTATTGGTTAATAGATAATAAATAATCTTATTCATATAGTGGAAGTTAAATAGCACTTTAAAATGTTCGCTGTAGCCTGTGGTGTTCTTCTGAAATATTTTCTGCTCCTTTGTGTAAGAGGATCAAACTTCCTTATCTGGTAGCTGATGCTAGTATCTGAAAGTGAAAATGAAGTCGCTCAGTCATGTCCGACTCTTTGAGACACTGTGGACTGTGGCCTANAATATTTTCTGCTCCTTTGTGTAAGAGGATCAAACTTCCTTATCTGGTAGCTGATGCTAGTATCTGAAAGTGAAAATGAAGTCGCTCAGTCATGTCCGACTCTTTGAGACACTGTGGACTGTGGCCTACCAAGCTCCTCCGTCCATGGGATTCTCCAGGCAAGAATACTGGAGTGGGTTGTCATTTCCTTCTCCAGGGGATCTTCCCAACCCAGGGACTGAACCCAAGTCTCGCTTATTGGAGGCAGACACTTTAACCTCTGAGCCACCAGGGAAGCCTAGTGTCTACTTGAAGCCTATTGTTTTGAGGTACATTTTCCCACAGGGAGATTAAAGGGCCCATCCCACCAAAGTCAGGTTTGGTAACGTGACTTGCTTTGGCAAATGAAATGCGGGCAAAAATGATTATGCTTCATTGAAAGACGGGTGAAGAGTCATTTGTGTATCTGTTATATGTACCCTTGGCCATGAGCACAACAATGTCCTGGATAGAAGCTGATCTTTCTTTCTAAATGAGAAATGAAAGATCCAGAGCTCATATGGCCCATGAGTAAGACTTAAACTCATTAATTTAGGAGAACTGAGATCCTCCAGTTGTTTGAAGCATAATTCAAGAAATAATGGTTTCCCATTAAAAAAAAAAAAAAACAAACCTGCATACTTAGCATTACTGTTCTTGTTGTTGTTCAGTTGCTAAATTATGTCTGACTCTGCAACCCCAAAGACTGCAGCATGCCAGGCTCCTTTATCCTCCATTGTCTTCTAGAGTTTGCCCAAATTCATGTTCATTGAGTCAGTGATGCTATCTAACCATCTCATCCTCTGTTGTCCTCTTCTCCTATCGCCTCCTGTTGCCCTCAATCTTTCCTAGCATCAGGGTCTTTTCCAGTCATCTAGCTGTCCATATCAGGTGGCCAAAGCACTGGAGCTTCAACTTCAGAAGCAGTCCTTCCAGTGAATATTCAGGGTTGATTTTCTTTAGGAATGATTGATTTGATCTCCTTGCAGTCCAAGAGACTCTCAAGAGTCTTCTCTAGCACCACAACTTCAAACCAATTCTTTGGGCTCAGTCTACTTTTTGGTCCAACTCTCACAATTGTACATGACTACTGGAAAAATCATAGCTTTGACTTTATGGACTTTTGTAGACAAAGTGATTTCTCTGCTTTATAATATACTGTCTAGGTTGATCAGAGCTTTTTTCCCAAGGATTAAGCGTCTTTTATTTCATGGCTGCAGTCACTGTCTGCAGTAATTTTGGAGCCCAAGGGAATAAAATCTGTCATTGCTTCAAATGTTTACCCTTCTATTTGTCATGAAGTGATGGGATTAAATGCCATGATCTTAACTGTCTTTTTTTTTTTTTAATCCTGAATTTTAAGCCAGCTCTTTCACTCTCCTATTTCACTTTCATCAAGAGGCTCTTTAGTTTCTCTTCACTTTCTGCCACTAAGATATTATCATCTGCATATCTGATGTTGCTATTTCTCCTGGAAAGCTTGATTCCAGCTTGTGATTCATCCAGGCTGGCATTTCATATGATATACTCTGCATACAAGTTAAATAAGTTAAATAGGACAATATACAGCTTTGTACTCCATCCCTATTTTGGAACCAGTCAGTTAGTAATAAGGAGGAAAAAAATATATTGTAAATTTTGTCAGGGGCTAATTGAAATATCAGCATCTATTGTAATGTTGGTCATCTCCAGTTGTTGGAGAATTAAATATCTTTATAAACAAGAAAAAATGGTTTCTTCTAGAACTTAAATGTAGGTGATCTATAGAAGGTGTTTCATATGATGTGGGCCTTGGAATCAGATCTGGGTGTAGATATTAGGCCTACCATTCAAGACTCTTTATCCTTTGACTTAATCTCACTGATTCTGAAGTAGTCCTTACATAGAGGATGCTCTTAGTGCATTGTAGTTATCGTTAGATAAAAGATATAAAACCATCAAGTCCTTGGTATGTGTGTTAAATTATTGAGCTTTAAAAAATAAAATTATGTTATTGTACAATGTGTGTAATACTAAGAACCACAGATATATATGATCTGAAACTAGGCTCTGGATATATAAGTGTGGATCCATAGGTACACTTTATGCTTTTCACTGCAGTAGGATGTACATACAGTACAGAATATGCTTGAGTTTGATGATTTTTTTAAACAAACTGAACCAGTATCTGCAGCAGAAAAACAAAACATTACCGGATGCTAGAAGTCCTCCTTGCACATCCAACTGACAATATGCTTGACCCAAGTTTAATCATTACCTGGACTTCTATTACTTAAATTAGTTTTGTCCATTCTTGTTCAGTTCAGTCACTCAGTTCTGTCTGACTATTTGTGATACCATGGACTGCAGGAAGCCAGCCTTCCCTGTCTGTCACCAATTGCCGGAGCCTGTTCAAACTCATGTCCAACAAGCCAGTGCTGCCATCCAGCCATCTGATACTTTATCATCCCCTTGTCCTCCTGCCTTCAATCTTTCCCAGCATCAGGGTCTTTTCTAATTAATCAGTTCTTTGTATCAGGTGGCCAAAGTATTGGAGCTTCAGCTTCAGCATCAGTATTTCCATTGAATATTCAGGACTGGTTTCCCTTAGAATTGACTGATCTGATCTCCTTGCAGTCCAAGGGACTCACAAGAGTCTTCTCCAACACCACAGTTCTAAAGCATCAACTCTTCGGTGCTCAGATTTCTTTACAGTCCATTCTCACATCCATGCATGACTACTGGAAAGCCATAGCTTTGACTAGACATACCTTTCTTGGTAAAATAATGTCTCTGACTTTTAAAGGCTGTCTAGGTTGGTCATAAATTTTCTTCCAAGGGGCAAGCATCTTTTAAATTCATGGCTGCAGTCACTATCTTCAGTGATGGTGGAGCCCAAGAAAATAAAGTCTGTTACTGTTTTGCACTGTCTCCCAATCTATTTGCCATGAAGTGATGGAAATGTATGCCATGATCTTCATTTCTTGAATGTTGAGTTTTAAGCCAGCTTTTTCACTCTCCTCTTTCACTTTATGCCATAAGGGTGGTGTCATCTGCATACCTCAGGTTATTTATGTTTCTCCCAGCAATCTTGATTCCAGCTTGTGCTTTGTCCAGCCCAGCATTTCACATAATGTACACTGTATAGAAGTTAAATAAGCAGGCTGACAATATACAGCCTTTACTTATTCCTTTCCCATTTTGGAACCAGTCTGTTGTTCCATATGCAATTTTAACTGTTGCTTCTTGACCTGCACACAGATTTCTCAGGAGGCAAGTGAGGTGGTATGTTATTCCCATCTCTTAAAGCATTTTCTACAGTTGTTGTGATCCACAGAGTCAAAGGCTTCAGTGTAGTCAATGAAGCAGAAGTAATTTTTTTTTTCTGGAATTCTCTTGCTTTTTATATGATCCAACAGATGTTGGCAATTTGATCTCTGGTTTGTCTGCCTTTTCTAAATCCAGCTAGAACATCTGGGAGTTCTTGGTTAATGGACTGTTGAAGCTTAACTTGGAGAATTTTGAGGATTACTTTGCTAGCATGTGAGTACAGTTGTGTGGTAATCTGAACATACTTTGTCATTGCCTTTCTTTGGGATTGGAAAGAAAACTGATCTTTTCCAGTCCTGTGCCCACTGCTGAGTTTTCCAAATTTGCTGGCATATTGAATGCAACACTCTAATAGCATCATCTTTTAGGATTTGAAACAGCTCAACTGGAATTCCATCACCTCCACTAGCTTTGTTCATCATGGTGCTTCCTAAGGACCATTTGTTCATATCCCAAGATGTCTCGAGGTGAGTGATCACACCATTGTGGCTACCTGGGTTATTAAGATCTTTTATGTATAGTTCTTTTTTGTACTCTTGTCACCTCCTAATATCTTCAGCTTCCGTGAGGTCCATACCATTTCTGTCCTTTATTGTGCCCATCTTTGCATGAAATATTCCCTTGGTATCTCTGATTTTCTTGAAGAGATCTCTAGTCTTTCACATTCTATTGCTTTCCTCTGTTTCTTTGCACTGATCACTGAGGAAGGCTTTCTTATCTCTCCCTGATATTCTTTGGAACTCTGCATTCAAATGGACATATCTTTGCTTTTACCCTTTGCCTTTCACTTTTCTTCTTTTCTCAGATATTTGTAAGTTTTCCTCAGACAACCTTTTTGAATTTCATTTTCTTGAGGATGGTTTTGATCACTGCTTCCTGTACAATGTCACAAACTTCCATCCATAGTTCTTCAGGCACTTTATCAGATCTAATCTATTGAGTCTCTTTGTAACTTCCACTGTATAACCACAATGGATTTTTTTAAGGTCAAACTTGAATGCTCAAACTGCTGTACAACTGCACGCATCTCACATGCTAGTAAAGTAATGTTCAAAATTCTCCAAGTCAGGCTTCAACAGTATGTGAACTGTGAACTTCTAGATTTCAAGCTGGTTGTAGAAAAGGCAGAAGGACCAGAAATCAAATTGCCAACATCCACTGAATCATCAAAAAAGCAAGAGAGTTCCAGAAAAACATCTATTTCTGCTTTATTGACTATGCCAAAGCCTTTGACTGTATGAATCACAATAAACTGTGGAAAATTCTGAAAGAGATGGGAATACCAGACCACCTGACCTGCCTCCTGAGAAANTTGGGGGCAGGAGGAGAAGGGGACGACAGAGGATGAGATGGCTGGATAACATCACTGACCAATGGACATGAGTCTGAGTGAACTCTGGGAATTGGTGATGGACAAGGAGGCCTGGCGTGCTGGGATTCATGGGGTCACAAAGAATTGGACATGACTGAGCGACTGAACTGTACTGAACTAGAAAAACATAGTTAAAATGAAGAGGTCAAGTTGGAAATGTATTGACTGACTGACTGCTTCTAATAGTTGTTGGAGGTTATTTTATGATCAAAGCAGTTATAAAATTAGAAATGTGTCTATTGATTTCAAGTCTGTGTCATTACCTGGTAAGTCTGGATTTCTCATAGAAACTGGCCAAATTGTCCATAAGAGGTTGAATACTGCCTCTGGGTGAATTTACAGCTGTTCCCTATCTGAAAATTAGCCCTCAAAACTTCAAAGTTCTAAAGACTTTGAAGCTGAGCTTCCTGGATACAGACTTTGGGCTTATTTGCATCTCTTCCCCAACTCTACTGATGATTCTGAAGCTCCACACCTTTCTGTGAACTTTATTAAAATGAATGTGCAGGAGTGAATCGGACCCCTTTCCTGAGTTGCCCTCTCCTCTTTCAACAATCTTGGAGATGAGACAATGGGTTAATTGAGGTAGCTACCTGCATTCAGGCCCTGCATGAACCTATCTCTCTGTTGTTTTTGGACTGTATGTAGTCTAAGTAAATTGCCTCCAAATATTTTTTTAGAAACTTCTGCCAATATTGCAATTTTCCACCAAGGCTTTTGAGGAAAGAGAAACCTTCAGTGATTTGCCCATAAAAAAGCAAATCTAATGCATCAAACCTTTTATATTTTATATTTTATAATATATTTATGACATGCTATATATATAGTATTTATAAATAGATACATGATATTTATAAGTATACTTTTTATTTTCTTCCGTTAAGGTACACCCTCTAACATCAAATATGTATCTTGTAGAATATTCATTTTGTGCTTCAAAGCAATTTAATCTTAAGAAGTAAGGGTCATGTCTTCCCAGTGGATCATGTCATGCTACCATAAGGCAATCCCAGTCTTTATATATCTATACTTATATGCCATGAGGTCAGGAGAATAACACCCTGCTCTATGATGAGATTAAAGTCACTTTAAGAAGGAGGTTTTCAGTGAAGTAAACTGGCTTTTTCGGTGCTCTGCAAAGCAAATGTTTCAGGAGAACATTGATGTTAGATTTGATGTCTTTGTGTTTTGGGTTTTGTTTTTTTTTTCACTTTTAATGAACTGTGACCATTTTGATTGGGATACTGAAGGCTTCTACTTACTGCCTAGAGCAGAGGTTATCAAACCTGGTTGCATCAGAGTCACTCCAGAGCTAATTAACATGAATATTTTTATGGGGATCCCTCTTCATAATTACTGCTCTTTAGCCTTCCTACTCAAAGTGTGGTCTGTGTATCAGTTGTACTGGTAATCACCTGGGAACTTCTTGAAACATAGAATTTCAGGCTCCAACCTAGAAATAGAGAATAAAGGTCTGTACTTTAACAAGATCCCTATGTAATCTGTATGCATATTTAAGACTGACAAGCAGAAGTACATTTCCAGAATAATAGTTTGAAGCTATTTCCTGCTGTGGCTATTTACAAGTGAAATATATGCCCCTCATCATACCTGATGTTATAAGCAATTTCCAGTTAATCTCCACTGCACCTCTCTTTAAAAGATAAACAAAGTATATATGACAGCTAGAGGTTTAGGAACATTGTTAGAAGGATTTGTTGTTGTTGTTCAGTCGCTAAGTTGTGTCCAACTTTTGTGACCTCATGGACTGTAGCAAACCAGGCTTTCCTGTCCTTCATCATTTCCCAGAGTTTGCTTAAACTCATGTCCATTGAGTCAATGATGCCATCCAACCATCTCATCCTCTGTTACCCTCTTCTCCTCCTGCCTTCAATTTTTCCCAGTATAAGGATTTTTTCCAAAGAGTCGACTCTTCCCATCAGGTGACCAAAGTATTAGAGCTTTAGCCTCAGCATCAGCCCTTCCAACGAATATTCAAGGTTGATTTCCTCTAGGGTTGACTGATTTGATCTCCTTGCAGTCCAGGGGACTCTCAAGAGTCTTCTCCAGCACCACAGTTTGAAGCCATCAATTCTTTTTTTATTTTCCTGTTCTCACATCTGTACATGACTACTGGAAAAGCTATAGCTTTGACTATACGGACTTTTGTCAGCAAAGTAATGTCTCTGCTTTTTATATGCTGTCTAGGTTTATCATAACTTTTCTTCCAAGGAGCAAATGTCTTTTAATTTCATGGCTGCAGTCAGAGTCCACAGTGATTTTGGAGCCCAAGAAAATAAAGTCTGTCACCGTTTCCATTGTTTCCCTGTCTATTTGCCATGAAATGATGGAACAGGATACCAAGATCTTTGCCTTTTGAATGTTGAGTTTTAAGCTAGCTTGGCTCTCCCATTAGAAGGATAACTACTCTAATTTATAAAATTAACTGTTTCAATATTATAACAAACAATCTATAACATGTCCCACAATCATTTCCAAAACCATGACCAAAACCTATGAGAAGTCTGAGGCTTTCTTTTTTTTCCTAAGACAAGAATTCAAAAGCAGTGATGGTCAGCATTGATTCATACGTTTTACTCAGAATAAGCATTTACAAGCAATAAGTGATCAATGAGTGAATTCCAGGAATACCTGAACAAAAGAGCATGAGTTCTAGCTAGAACATATCAATCAAATCATACAGTAAGTTAATATAATTATCATCACTTTTCTATTAAGTGGATTGTCCAAAAAGGTTTCATGCTTAACTTAGCCATGTCATTAAAAAAAAAATCAAGATTTAAATTATTGACATAATTTGGAACATACAGTCAAAATCTAAGAACTGTATTACATAATTTTGCCTCAATATAGCACTCTTATTAAGAGAACGTCAGTATGAATTCAATGCATATGACACTTTTGCTAATTTATTATTTATATATGAGTTGACAGGACTTCCTGGGTGGCTCAGTGGAAAAGAAAACACCTGCCAGCACAGGAAATGCAGGTTTGATTCCTGGGTTGGGAAGATCCCCTGGAGAAAGAAATGGTAACTTTCTTCAGTATTCTTGCCTGGGAAATCCCATAGACAGAGGAGACTGGAGGGTGGGCTACAGTCCATGAGTCACAAAAGAGTCATACATGACTTAGCAATTAAAAAACAACAACAAGGGAGGGAGGTTCAAGAGGGAAGGCACATGTATAGCTATGGCTAACTCATGTTTATGTTTGGCAGAAACCAACACAATTTGTAAAGCAATTATCCTTCAATTAAAAGTAAATAAATTTAAAGTTTAAAAACAATGAAACAATGTGAGTTGACAAGGTAAAATGTATAATTCTAAAATTTTTACTTTAGAAACTGGAAGAGAACATTATTCACTTCATTAACCTTCTCTGAATTATTATTAAATATAGCTGTGGTGGATTCATGTTGATGTATGGCAAAACCAACACAATATTGTAAAGTAATTAACCTCCAATTAAAATAAATAAATTTTAAAAAACTTTCAAGCAGAAAAATAATAATAATAATTAATATTTTTGTTTACCACATTTTAAAGGATTACTTAGGAGAGCGCCTATTCCATATGATTTCTGAGCTCTCATGTATAGTGTTTCTTCTTTCCCAAATATCACAATGTTATAGGAAAAAAATAATAAAGAAAAGCCTGGGAAACAGAGACACTGAAATATTTAAGAAGTAAAAAAAAAGGAGGGTGGGAAGTGGGAGGGGGCTTCATGTCAATGTATGGCAAAACCAATATAGTATTGTAACGTAGAATAAAGTAAAAATAAAATTTAAAAAAAGATCAATTTGATAAGAATAAAATGCCTTTCAAAAAAAAAAAAACTAGATTAAGAACAGAATCTCATAGGACTAAAAAATGTATAATTCCATAGAGATTTAAGAAATGAGTTTCCCAGAAAAAGCTTATAAAAGGTATTTAAGAGTAGATCTAAGATAGCAGGGACTAGGAGCAGAAGAGAAAATGCTGTGGGACAACTGGCCCACTGTCCCCATTTTACCACTGAACGGATTTTTCTCTAAGAGAATAAAGAGAACTCAACTTCCTCTGTACATAGGTTTCTCTACTTTTATGTCCATGTGACTCAGAATCTTGTTGAAAGACAAATTCCAATTGACTAGGTCTGAAGCGATACCAGAGATGGGGACTTTCTAGCAATCTTCCAGGTGATACCAATTCTTCTGGGTCCTGAACTTCTTTTTCTGCTGCTTTTGTTATTAAACTCTTTTATACGTTACGCTTAATGACTTGAATTACTTGTTTGGGTTGAAAAATGCTCTAATTTCATGCATTCTATTAAAACAAAAGAAAGAAATAGAAAATCTTTACATGACAGTGTCATCAGATAACATGTAAGCAATAATTTACCATAATTTTTAATTAGAATAAAACATAGATTATTTGAACGAATTATGTCCTATAAAACTCAACCATATTTATCCAAGTTGTTGCTTTCTTGCTTTCTATTTTTATGAGATATAGTTAACATATCACATTATATTAAATTTTAGCTTCCTTGAAGCTAATCTTCACAATCAATGGACATCTCAAGAACACAGAACCTAGTGATCAGTAGAAAGGAGAAACATGTTAACTGTAGTTCTAAGTATACATATTTATGAAAGGGCTCTGACTCCTCTACTTGGAAACCTGTCCACACCTTGCATTGAAGACAGAAAGAATCTACAAGTCCAGAAAGCAGAACAATTCTTTTTTTTTAAGTTTTTACCACTTTTCAAACACTAATGCAGAATCTGTAGCTTAACTTTATTCATGACTAAAGATTTTCCACTGATAATTTGATTGTTTCCATAGAAATGGCAAGAATGTATCTTTCAAAGCAGATTCCCAGCTTCTGCTAATTATTTTATGGCATCTGTACAATCTCCTGTGAAAGAAAATAATATACCCTAGGCTTAATGCTGTCACACAAAATTCTATTCATGTTCCAATGAAAATAACATGTTACTATGCCTCACACCATCAAATAATACATAATCCTTGTGAGAATAGATGTGTAAATTCCTAATGGGAACCTGAGAACTAAGACATGAGGTATTGTGAATAACAATACATGGATGAGACACCTTCAGTTCAGTTCAGTCCAGTTCAGTCACTCAGTAGTGTCAGACTCTTTGCAACCCCATGAATCGCAGCACCCCAGGCCTCCCAGTGCATCACCATCTCCCGGAGTTCATTCAAACTCACGTCCATCGAGTCAGTGATGCCATCCAGCCATCTCATCTTCTATCATCACTTTCTCTTCCTGTCCCCAATCCCTCCCAGCATCAGAGTCCTTTCCAATGAGTCAACTCTTTGCATGAGGTGGACAGAGTACTGGAGTTTCAGCTTTAGCATCATTCCTTCCAAAGAAATCCCAGGGCTAATCTCCTTCAGAATGGACTGGTTGGATCTCCTTGCAGTCCAAGGGACTCTCAAGAGTCTTCTCCAACACCACAGTTCTAAAACATCAATTCTTCAGTGCTCAGCCTTCTTCACAATCCAACTCTCACATCCATACATGACCCCAGGAAAAACCATAGCCTTGACTAGACGCCTTAAGGACAAATTATTGAGGGAAATTATTTTTAGAATATCTAGAGTTAGGTTATATTTTTACATACCATCCATATGTCTTGTTTCTTTCACTAAAACATATTATGATAGTGGTACTAAGCATGAAGATATATGAAGCATTCTCCAATGTTTGCATCATTATATATCCAAAATAGTAGATCATCCAGGTGGGGAATAGATACAACGAGAAAACTATTTTCTTTTTGGTTTGAGGATCAAAATGTAAAAATGACTTTTTCATTTGTGGGTAATAAAGAAAAAGTTTATAGGACAGCTGGTCCAAGTTGTAAAGTCATAAGCTTAATGAGTATGTCTTTAAAATATGCAATTTGGGACAATTTTTTGTTGTAATGAAGTCTAGTCAAAATGTGGCACCATGAAAACTTGAAAAACAATGGAGCTTAGAAATCTGCCCCTATAAATGATCAGGACAAGGGATAGGAACAAGCAAAACCATGGCCAGAGAACATCTTTTTTATTTTCAGGACTCCACAGGAGACTTGTTTTTGTGTAAGTGAACTGCCTAAGAGTCAACATGCCTTTTCTTGTTTGCTTTTTTTCCTTTTTAAATCTATTTACTTTTTAATTGAAGGATAATTGCTTTACAGAATTTTGTTGTTTTCTGTCAAACATCAACATGAATCAGCCATAGGTATACATATGTCCCCTCCCTCTTGAACTTCCCTCCCATCTTCCTCCTCATCCCACCCCTGTAGGTTGATACAGAGCCCTTGTTTGAGTTCTCTGAGACATACAGCAACTACCTCTTGACTATCTATTTTACATATGGTAATGTAAGTTTCCAGGTTTCTCTCTCCATACATCTCATCCTCTCCTTCCCTCTCCCTGTGTCCATAACTCTGTTCTCTATGTCTGTTTCTCCATTAGTGCCTTTCAAATAAATTCATCACTACTGTCTTTATAGATTCCATATCTATGGACTACTGCTGCTAAGTCACTTCAGTTGTGTCTGACTCTGTGCGACCCCATAGATGGCAGCTCACCTGGCTCCACCGTCCCTGGGATTCTCCAGGCAAGAACACTGGAGTGGGTTGCCGTTTCCTTCTTCAATGCATGAAAGTGAAAAGGGAAAGTCAAGTTGCTCAGCTGTGTCTGACTCTTAGTGACCCCATGGACTACAGCCTACCAGGCTCCTCTATCCATGGGATTTTCCAGGCAAGAGTACTGGAGTGGGGTGCCATTGCCTTCTCCATCTATGCATGTACATGATATTACTCTTTCTCTTTCTGACTGAATTCACTCTGTATAATAGGTTCTAGGTTTATCTACCTCATTAGAACTGACTCAAATGCATTCTTTTTAATGGCTGAGAAATATTACATTGTGTATATGTACCACAACTTCTTTATCCATTCATCTGTCAATGGACATCCATGTTATAGCTATTGTAAATGGTGCTGCAATGAACACTGGGGTACCTGTGTTTTTAAGTTTTGATTTCCTCGGGGTGTATGCCTAGGAGTAGGATTGCTGGGTCATATGATGGTTTTACTTTTAGGTTTTTGAAGAATTTCCATACCGTATTCCATAGTGGCTGTATCAATTTACATTTCCACCAACAGTGCAAGAGGGTTCCCTTTTCTCCACAGCCTCTCCAGCATTTTTTGATGGTAGACTTTTTGATGATGGCCATTCTGACCAGTGTGAGGTGATAGCTCATTGTAGTTTTGATTTGCATTTCTCTAATTATGAGTGATGTTGAACATCTTTTCATGTGTTAGTTAGCCATCCTTATGTCTTCTTCATAGGAATGTATGTTTAGGTCCTTTTCCCCACTTTTTGTTTGCGCTTTTTGATTTTCTAATATTGAGTTGTATGAGCTGCTTGCATATTTTGGAAATTAATCCTCTGTAACTTGTTTCATTTGTTATTATTTTCTCCAATTCTGAGAGTTGTCTTTTCACCTTGTTTATAGTTTCATTTGCTTGCAAAAGCTTTTATGTTTAATCAGGTCCCACTTGTTTATTTTTCTTTTTATTTCCATTATGCTAGGGAGTGAGTTATAGAGGATCTTGCTTTCATTTATATCATTGAGTGTTCTGCCTATGTTTTCCTCTAAGAGTTTTATAGTTTCTGGTCTTTAATCTTTTTGTATGGTGTTAAGAAGTGTTCTAATTTCATTCTTTTACATATAGCTGTTCAGTTTTCCCAGCCCCACTTTTGAAGAGGCTATCTTTGCTCCATTGTATAGTCTTGCCTCCTTTGTCAAAAATAAGGTACTCATAGGTGCATGGGTTTATTTCTGGGCTTTCTATCTTGTTCTATTGGTCTTTATTTCTGTTCTTGTGCCAGTACCATACTGTCTTGATAACTGTAGCTTTGTAGTATAATCTGAAGTCAGGAATGTTGATTCCTCCAGCTCCATCCTTCATTTTCAAGATTGCTTTGACTATTCAGGGTCTTTGTGTTTCCATATGAATTATGGAATTTTTTCCTAGTTCTGTGAAAAAAAATGCCATTGGTAATTTGATAGTGATCACATTTGAATCTGTAGATTGCATTTGGTAGTATAGTCAATTTCACAATATTGATTCTTCCTACCCAGGAATGTAGAATATCTCTTCATCTGTTTATATTGCCTTTGATTTCTTTCATCAGTATCATATAATTTTCTGTATACAGTTCTTTTGTCTCCTTAGGTAGGCTCACTTCTAGATATTTAATTCTTTTTGTTGCAATGATAGATTCATTAAAAATCTTTCTGATTTTTAATTGTTAGTATATAGGAATGCAAGTGATTTCTGAGTATTGATTTTGTATCCTGCAACTTTGCTAAACTCCCTGATTAGCTCTAGTAATTTTCTGATAGTATCTTTAGGGTTTTCTATGTACAGTATCATGTCATCTGCAAACAGTGAGAGCTTTACTTCTTTTCTGATCTGGATTCCTTTTATTTCTTTTCCTTCTCTGATTGCTGTAGCTAGGACTTCCAGAACTATGTTGAATAACAGTGTGAGAATGCACACCCTTGTCTTGTTCCTGATCTTAGGGGGAATGCTTTCAGTTTTTCACCACTGAGAATAATGTTTACTGTGCGCTTATCATATATGACCTTTACTATGTTGACTTCTATGCCCATTTTTGAAGAGTTTTAGTCATAAATGAGTGCTGAATTTTGTCAAAGGCTTTTTCTGCATATATTAAGATTATCTTATGGTTTTATCTTTAGATTTGTTAATATGATATCACATGTATTGATTGCATATATTGAAGAATCCTTGCATTCCTGGAATAAACCCAACTTGATCATGGTATATGAGCTTTCTAATGTGTTGTTGAAGGCTGTTAGCTAGAATTTTGTTGAAGATATTTGCATCTATGTTCATCAATGATATTGGCCTGTAGTTTTCTTTTGTGTGTGTGTGTGTTGTCTTTGTCTGGTTTTGGTATCAGGGCATTGGCAGCCTCTTAGAATGAGTTTGGAAGTGTTCCTTCCTCTGCAATTTTTTGAAAGAGTTTTAGAAGGATAGGCATTAGCTCTTTTCTAAATGTTTGATGAAATTCACCTGTGAAGCCATCTGGTCCTGGGTTTTATTTTTGGGGAGATTTTTGATCACAGTTTCCATTTCAGTGCTTGCAATTGAAGTGAAAGTAAAAGTCGCTGTATCCAGCTCTGCAACCCCATGGATTATATGACCATGGAATTCTCCAGGGCAGAGTACTGGAGTGGGTAATCTTTCGCCTCTCCAGGAGATCTGATCAATCCAGGGATTGAACCCAAGTCTTATTCATAATTTCTATTTCATCCTGGTTCAGCCTTGGAAAATTGAACTATTCTAAGAATCTGTCCATTTCTTCCAGGTTAACTATTTTATTGCCATATAGTTGCTCATAATTGTCTCTTATAATTCTTTGTATTTCTGCATTGTCTGTTGTAACCTCTCCTTTTTCATTTCTAATTTTGTTGATTTGATTCTTCTCCCTTTTTAAAAAATAGGTCTGGTTAAATGTTTGTCAATTTTGTTTATCTTCTCAAAGAGTCAGCATTTGGTTTTACTAATCTTTACTATTGTTTCTTTCATTTATTTCTACTCTGGTCTTTATGGTTTCTTTCCTTCTGCTAATTTTGGGGTTTATTTGTTCTCCTTTTTCCAGCTTTTTTAGGTGTAAATTTAAGTTGTCTATTCGATATTTTTCTTCTTTCTTAAGGTAGGATTGTATTGCTATAAATTTACCTCTTAGAACTGCTTTTGCTGTATCCCATAAGTATTGAGTTGTCTTGTTTTCATTGCCATTTGTTTCTAGATTTTTTTATATTTCCCTTTTGATTTCCTCAGTAACTGTTTATTATTTAGAAACATATTGTTTAATCTACATGTGTTTGTGTTTTTTACAGGCATTTTTTTTTCCTTCTTGTAATTGATATCTATTCTCATAGCACTGTGATCAGAAAAGATGCTTGATTACAATTTTAATTTTCTTAAATTTGTGATCCAAGATGTGGTCTATCCTGGAGAATGTTCCATGTGCACCTGAGAAGAAGATGTATTTTGCATTTGGATGAAAAGTCCTGAAGATATCAATGAGACCCATCTGGTCTAATGTATCATTTAAGATGTGTTTCCTTATTATGTTCTGTTTTGATGATCTGTCCATTGGTGTAAATTCAGTGTTAAACTCTCCTACTGTTACTGTGTTACTGTTAATTTCTTCTTTCATGTCTGTTAGTGTTTGTCTTATGTATTGAGGTACTCCTATATTGACTGCCTAGATATTTACAATTGTTATCTCTTTCTCTTGGATTGATCCTTTTGATCAATTATAATCAAATAATTATCATAATTATTTGATGATTATGTAAAGTCCTTCTTTCTCTCTTGTAATAATTTTTATTTTNTAACAGTGTGAGAATGCACACCCTTGTCTTGTTCCTGATCTTAGGGGGAATGCTTTCAGTTTTTCACCACTGAGAATAATGTTTACTGTGCGCTTATCATATATGACCTTTACTATGTTGACTTCTATGCCCATTTTTGAAGAGTTTTAGTCATAAATGAGTGCTGAATTTTGTCAAAGGCTTTTTCTGCATATATTAAGATTATCTTATGGTTTTATCTTTAGATTTGTTAATATGATATCACATGTATTGATTGCATATATTGAAGAATCCTTGCATTCCTGGAATAAACCCAACTTGATCATGGTATATGAGCTTTCTAATGTGTTGTTGAAGGCTGTTAGCTAGAATTTTGTTGAAGATATTTGCATCTATGTTCATCAATGATATTGGCCTGTAGTTTTCTTTTGTGTGTGTGTGTGTTGTCTTTGTCTGGTTTTGGTATCAGGGCATTGGCAGCCTCTTAGAATGAGTTTGGAAGTGTTCCTTCCTCTGCAATTTTTTGAAAGAGTTTTAGAAGGATAGGCATTAGCTCTTTTCTAAATGTTTGATGAAATTCACCTGTGAAGCCATCTGGTCCTGGGTTTTATTTTTGGGGAGATTTTTGATCACAGTTTCCATTTCAGTGCTTGCAATTGAAGTGAAAGTAAAAGTCGCTGTATCCAGCTCTGCAACCCCATGGATTATATGACCATGGAATTCTCCAGGGCAGAGTACTGGAGTGGGTAATCTTTCGCCTCTCCAGGAGATCTGATCAATCCAGGGATTGAACCCAAGTCTTATTCATAATTTCTATTTCATCCTGGTTCAGCCTTGGAAAATTGAACTATTCTAAGAATCTGTCCATTTCTTCCAGGTTAACTATTTTATTGCCATATAGTTGCTCATAATTGTCTCTTATAATTCTTTGTATTTCTGCATTGTCTGTTGTAACCTCTCCTTTTTCATTTCTAATTTTGTTGATTTGATTCTTCTCCCTTTTTAAAAAATAGGTCTGGTTAAATGTTTGTCAATTTTGTTTATCTTCTCAAAGAGTCAGCATTTGGTTTTACTAATCTTTACTATTGTTTCTTTCATTTATTTCTACTCTGGTCTTTATGGTTTCTTTCCTTCTGCTAATTTTGGGGTTTATTTGTTCTCCTTTTTCCAGCTTTTTTAGGTGTAAATTTAAGTTGTCTATTCGATATTTTTCTTCTTTCTTAAGGTAGGATTGTATTGCTATAAATTTACCTCTTAGAACTGCTTTTGCTGTATCCCATAAGTATTGAGTTGTCTTGTTTTCATTGCCATTTGTTTCTAGATTTTTTTATATTTCCCTTTTGATTTCCTCAGTAACTGTTTATTATTTAGAAACATATTGTTTAATCTACATGTGTTTGTGTTTTTTACAGGCATTTTTTTTTCCTTCTTGTAATTGATATCTATTCTCATAGCACTGTGATCAGAAAAGATGCTTGATTACAATTTTAATTTTCTTAAATTTGTGATCCAAGATGTGGTCTATCCTGGAGAATGTTCCATGTGCACCTGAGAAGAAGATGTATTTTGCATTTGGATGAAAAGTCCTGAAGATATCAATGAGACCCATCTGGTCTAATGTATCATTTAAGATGTGTTTCCTTATTATGTTCTGTTTTGATGATCTGTCCATTGGTGTAAATTCAGTGTTAAACTCTCCTACTGTTACTGTGTTACTGTTAATTTCTTCTTTCATGTCTGTTAGTGTTTGTCTTATGTATTGAGGTACTCCTATATTGACTGCCTAGATATTTACAATTGTTATCTCTTTCTCTTGGATTGATCCTTTTGATCAATTATAATCAAATAATTATCATAATTATTTGATGATTATGTAAAGTCCTTCTTTCTCTCTTGTAATAATTTTTATTTTAAGGTCTATTTTGCCAGATATGAGGATTGCTACTCCAGCTTTCTTTTGATTTCCTTTTGCATGGGATATATGTTTCCATCCTTTCAATTTCAGTCTATATGTGTCTTTAGGTATGAAGTGGATTTCTTGTAAACAGAATATATATGGTTCTTGTTTTTGCATCCATTCAGCAAGTCTGTATCTTTTGTGTGGAGCATTTAATCCATATAAAGTAATTATTAATATATATGTTCTATTGTCATTTTCTCAATTGTTTGGGGTTTGTTTTCATAGATCTTTTTTTTCTCTTGTATTTCCTAACTATATAAATCCCTTTAACATTAGTTGTAAAGCTGGTTTAGTGATACTAAATTCTCTTAAATTCTGCTTGTCTGTAAAACTTTTGATTTCTCCATCAATTTTTGAATGAGATTCACCATTTTATCTTCCAGCTCACTGATTTGTTCTTCTGCCTCAGAAATTCTCCTATTGATTTCTTCTAGAGTATTTTTAAATTCAGTAACTGTGTTGTTTGTCTCTGTATGTTTATTCTTCCATTCTTCTAGGTATTTTTAATTGATTCTTGCATTTTCTACATTTTATTACCAAGGTTTTAGATCATCCTTACTATCATTATTCTGAATTCCTTTTCAGGTACTTGCCTAGTTCCTCTTTATTCATTTGGCCTTGTGTGTTTCTAGTTTGTGCCTTCATTTGTGCAGTATTTCTCTGCCTTTTAATTTTTTAACTTACTGTGCTTGAGGTCTCCTTTTTCCAGGCTCCAAGGTTGAATTCTTTCTTTCTTTTGGTTTCTTTCCTTGAAAGTTTGGTCCAATGGTTTGTGTAAGGTTCCTGTAGGGTGCAACTTTTTCTTGCTTTCTGGTAGGAGGAGGTGAGTTTGGTTGTTGTTGTTGTTTCTTTTCCCTCTGATGGCCATGGCTGAGTGAGGTGGTAATCCTATTGGTCGTGATTGTTTTTGAATTTTTGTCTTGTTTAGTGTTTGATGAGTCATCCTGCACAAGGTGGTAGTTGGGTGATACTGGGTCTTGTATACAAGTGATTGCCTTTGTGGAAGTTCTCACTATTTGATAGTCCATAACGTTAGTAGTTTAGAGTCTACTACTGGTAGTAGTAGAGTCTTGGTAGTTTAGAGTCTTGGAATCTGTGTTCCCAGTCCAAGGCTCAGGGCTTGATCTCTGGCCAGAAAAGAAGATTCCACAGGTGGTTTGTTATGGTATTAAATGGAATTTAAACAAATACCCCCAAATAAGAACAAAAGACAAACTGCAAACTGTAATTTTTGGCAATTACAAAATCAAGCAAATAATAATTAAAATAATTGAATAACTCATATACATATACACCCATAAGCAAAATCAAAACAGTTCAACAAAAAGTATAATAGATTGACCTGGTGAACAAAGGAAACCAAAATATATATACACCAATTAAGAGCAAAACTAACTACAGCATAAACTGGAAAACAAAAATAAAACAAGGCGCCAACTGGGGAATAAAGCAATGAAAACAAAACTAACAGAAAAAAAAGAGAAAGATAGAAATGCAAAGATAAATAAAGGTCAATAAAGAAGATTTATATATATTAAATACCAACTGCAAGAGGAAAGAACACTAGAAAAAGCAAACAGAGGGAGGAATGCACAAAAAAATAATAATAAATTTAAATTTTTTTTAATTTAAAAAGAGGAGGTAAAAAAGAAAACTCTATAGAAGTGCAAAAGACCAATGTAGAGGCAGAAATTTATAACAGAAATATAAATTGTGATTGAAAAAACTCAAAAGCTTAAATAGATTTCATAGTGCTAATAAAATTGACAACTAAAGCAGAGGGAGGAAAATGAGAAAAACAAATTTAAAAAGAAACGAAAAAAAAATCCAAAAAATAACTGCAGAACAAGTCAAAATATAAGAATAATAAGTGTTTTACTTGAGTCTCTGCTGTTTGTGTCCTTTATTTTTTATGTCTTTTTTATATAAAAAGGGTTGGTTTATTGTAGTTCAAATACATAAACTGAACATTCAAACATCTTAAAATTAAACTTTAGAAACAAAAAATTAACATTCAAAAAGGAGTATGGTTTACAAGGAACATCCAAGAAAGGTAATATGTTGTCTAATCCAGAATATTGATAAAGATCACTTAATGGTGAATAAAATGTGTTTAACCAGCAGTCCTAGTCTGGCCAACATGTTAGTTATGACTGTGGCTCCATACCTGAAAAGAAATTACTAAATAAATATTATCTTAGGCTAAACAAGACTTGGCCTATAATTCAAAGAGGATAATCAAAGCACAAAAGTGAACAAATGAAACTATTCTTTAGAGACAAAGGTCAAAGTATGTCCATTATAATAATCTTAGCCTCTGGAAGATAAGAATTCAATTTTCAGTGTTAATTTCTTTTACCCGCTTTAAAAAACAAAATCAAAACAAACAAACCCTAACTTAGGTTTTTTTGGGGGAATCTGTGGTATTTGCATCTTGCAAGTTCAAACCACAAATGCTCTTATGTCTTGCATGTATTATAACACTGCTAGAAAGAATATCACCAAAAGTCACTGACTTCCACATCTCATAAAAGGATGATTTTTTAGCTTCAAGATTTTAGATTTATTAGAGACAGCCTATATTTGAGTATGTAAGTCAGCCATGCCATACAAAGAAAAGCATAAATATTTCCAAAGCGTCAAATATTCTTTCACATCATCTGCACTGTTTGTGTCCTTTCCCTTGCTGGGAGTCACAATCTACATTGCTTCCCTAGGATGCCTTCCAAAATTGCACTGGTCTCTGAACCTGTTGTGGGGGCAGCTCAGACTCTAATCTGGTCCTATTCCTGTGTGTTCTTACCTCCAATGTCCTCAGCTGTCAGAACCAGTGTGTTTTCTTTTGTGGGAGCTCTTAATGTCCTTTTCTATATTCCATAGACACATAGTCTCCCTAGTTCATTGTGTGGATTTAATCTCCAACTTCTACAGCTTGTGGAAAGGTTTTGCATCTTCTTCCTTAGTCACACTGCCCCTGGGTTTCAACTGGTTTTATATCCATTTATGCATGTGGGTCATCCACTGGGGTTTGCTGCTGAGGCTGCTCTGAAGGAATGCCCCAGTGAGTTCCATGGGTGCAGGTGGTGCAGTTGCTTGGGTCACAGGGATTCTGGCAGCACCAGGTACTCAGGGGAGTTGGCAGCTAGAGCAACAGGAAATATAGTGTTCTAGAAGGTATGGCAATCCACTCCAGCATTCTTGCATGGTGAACAGCCTTGACAGAGAAGCCTGGCAGGCCACAGCCCACAAAGTTTCAAAGAGTTGGACATGACTGAAGTGACTCCGTATGCATAAATGCAAGACATTTTTTGCTGATGGCAGTTCTGCGCCAATGAGTGTTGAGCCTGAAGCTCGCACAGTTGCTTGGGTCACAGGGACCCTAGAGGCAGCAAGTGTGCAGGGACATGGACCGCCTCAGCTGCAGGAGTTAGGGCCCTATCAGAGTCTTTTTTCAATCCTCTGACAGCTGGTGACCAGAAGGCCTCTTTGGCTAGTTTTTCTCCATTGCTCTGCCCATGCAGGCACTTAGAGGGCTCTCTTTCTTGTGGTCCTTCTCTGTTGTTCGGCACACCAGGCACTTAAAGGGGCACCCTGGGTGGGTGTTACTCTGTTGTTCTATACCTCAGGCACTTGATGGGCCACCCTCTTTTGTTCAGCTGTTGGTGCTGATGTATGGGGAGAGAGGCTATGGTGATGGCTCCACCCTCTTCACATGACTCAGCAGTATCGCCTTGCTTCCATGGCTGCCTGACTTTCTTCCACAGGCATTTCCCACCAAAATGTTCACCCTCATGTCCCCTTGCTCCATCTCCTAGTAGTCAACAGCAGCCCTTGCTCTGAGATTGCTTTACAATCCCTATACTCAAGCTCCCAGTTGCTGCACCTTCTAGGGGACCTGCGTCCCTGTTTGGGGGTACATATGGCTGTGGCAAGGATTGTCTGGTTCTCATTTCATTTATGCTGTCACAGATCAACTGCTTCACTCTCAGTCTCAAATGTCTCTCCTCTGACCTAGCCAATTGCACTGAGGTGGGGATTGGACCCTTGCTTCAGTTCCTCCACCCACCGAGGGCAAAGTGTAATTAGTAGGCAATCCAACAACACTCTTGTTTTTTTCCCCCTAGTTCCTACATCTTACCAAGTTTTTCATGGTTCTATATATTCTTTTTCAGTGGTCAGGTACTCCTGTCCACTCTCAGCTGGTGTTCTGCAAGCACTTCTGTGTCTGAAGGTGTATTCCTGATGTATCCTTGGAGACAGATGTAACTCCATACCCACCTAATTCTCCACCATCTCGTTATATCCATTTGCTTTTTTATTTATCCTTTTTTTCATACGACTTGATTGTCAACTGTCCCCTGATTTTATCTCTTTGTTATTAATTGGACTTGTAGGGGAAATTCTTGAAAACTCCATTTGCTAAAGCCTCAGATTTCCTGATTTCAAAACTTATCACAAAGCTACAGTAATGAAAACAGTGTGTGAGTGACATAAAGATAAAAGTACAGATTAGTGGAAGAGAAACTAGAGCTCAGAAATAAGCTGTTACATTTTTAAAGCGTCTGTTTACAATGCAGGAGACCCGGGTTCGAGCCCTGAGTTGGGAAGATCCTCTGGAGAAGGAAATGGCAATCCACTCCAGTACTATTGCCTGGAAAATCCCATGGACAGAGAAGCCTGGTAGGCCCCAGTCTGTGGGGTCGCAAAGAGTCAGACATGACTGAGTGACTTTATTTTCGACAACGGTGTCAAAACAAATTAAAAAGAATAGTCTTTTCAACAAATGGCATGGTTGTATTACTCTATATACTGAAAACCACAGAACTATATACATTAAGTAGGTGAATTTTGTATGTAATCATATGTCAATAGAGTTCTTTAAATTTTCTTTTAAAAAGCCATCTGATGAAAACCTACTTTATCAAAAGAATACTATATTTGGGATCAAGCATCTTATACGAATTGCCAATTAATTTGGAAGTAACATTTCAGAGCTAGTTAGGACATAATATAAAAGGAACTGACTAGCACATCTGAGCTGTGCATTTGGCAAAACAAGCACCTACATATATCTTTATAGATGAAACTTTGCTCAAACTTCAACTAAATGACTCATCACCTGAAATCAGGCCAGAGAATGCAGGTACAAGAAAAAAGGCAAGAAAATGTCAGTGGATTTGAGGCACCGTTTTATTTAGCCAAGAGAGAAAAAATCAAAATAAAACCTTGAAATTACATTAGACTGTTGTTGTGTCAGTGGTGATATTTCAGTGCAGTTCAGTTTGGTTGCTCAGTTGTATCTGACTCTTTGTGACTCCATGAACCACAGGACGCCAGGCCTTGCTGGAGACCCTGGAGTTAGTCCATCACCAACTCCCAGAGTTCACCAAAATCCATGTCCATCGAGTCCGTGATGCCATCCAACCATCTCATCCTCTGTCGTCCCCTTCTCCTGCCTTCAATCTTTTTCAGCATCAGGTTCTTTTCAAATAAGTCAGCTCTTGGTATCAGGTCCCCAAAGTATTAGAGTTTCAGCTTCAACATCAGTCCTTCTAATGAGCACCCAGGCCTGATCTGGTTAGGATGGACTGTTTGGAACTCCTTGCAGACCAAGGGACTCTCAAGAGTCTTCTCCAACACCACAGTTCAAAAGCATCAATTCTTCATCACTCAGTTTTCTTTATAGTCCAACTCTCACATTCACACATGACCACTGGAAAGACCATAGCCTTGACTAGACGGACCTTTGTTGGCAAAGTAATATCTCTGCTTTTTAATATGGTATCTAGGTTCGTCATAACTTTCCTTCCAAGGAGTAAGTGTCTTTTAATTTCATGGCTGCAGTCACCATCCGCAGTGATTTTGGGGCCCAGAAAAATAATCAGGCACTGTTTCCACTGTTTTCCTATCTATTTACCATAAAGTGATGGGACCGGATGCCATGATCTTCATTCTCTGAATATTGAGATTTAAGCCAACTTTTTCACTCTTCTCTTTCACTTTCATCAAGAGGCTCTTTAGTTCTTCTTCGCTTTCTGCCATAAGGGTGGTGTCATTTGCATATCTGAGGTTATTGATATTTCTCCTGGCAATCTTGATTCCAGCTTGTGCTTCCTCCAGCCCAGCGTTTCTCATGATGTACACTGCACATAAGTTAAATAAGCAGGGTGACAATATGCAGCCTTGACATATTCCTTTCCCTATTTGGAACCAGTCTGTTCCATGTCCAGTTCTAACTGTTGCTTCCTGATCTACATACAGGTTTCTCAAGAGGCAGGTCTAGTGGTCTTGTATTCCCATCTCTTTCAGAATTTTCCACAGTTTATTGTGATCCACACAGTCAAAGGCTTTGGCATAGTCAATAAATCAGAAATGAATGATTTTCTGGAACTCTCTTGCTTTTTCAATAATCCAGCAGATGTTCACGATTTGATCTCTGTTTCCTCTACCTTTTCGAAAACCAGCTGGAACATCTGGAACTTCACAGTTAACATATTGCTGAATATGGCTTGGATAATTTTAAACATTACTTTACTAGTTTGTGAGATGAGTGCAGTTGTGAAATAGTTTGAGCATTTTTGGCATTGCCTTTCTTTGGGATTGGAATGAAAACTGACCCTTTCCAGTCCTTTGGCCACTGCTGAGTTTTCCCAATTTGCTGGCATATTGAGTGCAACACTTTCACAGCATCGTCTTTCAGAATTTGAAAACGCTAAACTGGAATTCCACTACCTCCATTAGCTTTGTTCATAGTGATGCTTTCTAAGGCCCACTTGACTTCACATTCCAGGATGTCTGACTCTAGGTGAGTGATCACACCATCGTGATTATTTGGGTCATGAAGAACTATTTTGTACAGTTCTTCTGTGTATTCTTGCCACCTCTTAATATCTTCTGCTTCTGTTACGTCCATGCCATTTCTGTCCTTTATCGAGCCCATCTTTGCATGAAATGTTCCCTTGGTATCTAATTTTCTTAAGGAGATCTCGAGTCTTTCCCAATCTGTGGTTTTCCTCTATTTCTTTGCATTGATCGCCTAGGAAGGTTTTCTTATCTCTCCTTGCTATTCTATGGAACTCTGCATTCAAATGGGAATATCTTTCCTTTTCTTCTTTGTTTTCACCTCTCTTCTTTTCACAGCTGTTTGTAAGGCCTCCTCAGACAGCCATTTTGCTTTTTTGCATTTCTTTTCCATGAGGATGGTCTTGATCTCTGTCTCCTATACAACGTCATGAACCTCCGTCCATAGATCATCAGGCATTCTGTCTATCAGATCTAGTCCCTTAAATCTATTTCTCATGTCCACTGTATAGTCATAAGGGATTATATTTAGGTTATACATATCTGAGTATTCTAGTGATTTTCCCTACTTTCTTCAATTTAATTAGTATGAATTTGGCAATAAGGAGTTAATAATCTGAGCCACAGTCAGCTCCCAGTCTTGTCTTGCTAACTATATAGAGTTTCTCCATCTTTGCCTGCAAAGACTATAATCAATCTGATTTTGGTGTTGACCATCTGGTGCTGTCCATGTGTAGAGTCTTCTTTTGTGTTGTTAGAAGAGGGTGTTTGCTATGACCAGTGCGTTCTCTTGGCAAAACTCTAAAAGCCTTTGCCCTGCTTCATTCCGTAGTCCAAGGCCAAATCTGCCTGTTACTCTGAATGTTTCTTGACTTCCTACTTTTGCATTCCAGTCCTCTATAATGAAAAGGACATCTTTTGGGAGTGTTAGTTCTAAAAGTTCTTAGGTATTCATAGAACCCTTCAACTTCAGCTTCTTCAGTATTACTGTTTGGGGCAAAGGCTTGGATCACCGTGATACTGAATGGTTTGCCTTGGAGATGAACAGGGATCATTCTGTCATTTTTGAGATTGCATCCAAGTACTGCATTTCGGACTCTTGTTGACCATGATGGATACTCCATTTCTTCTACAGGATTCCTGCCCACAGTAGTAGATATAATGGTCATCTGAGTTAAATTCACCCATTCCAGTTCATTTTAGTTTGCTGATTCCTAGAGTGTCAACGTTCACTCTTGTCATCTCCTGTTTGACCACTTCCAGTTTGCCTTGATTCATGGACCTGACATTCCAGGTTCCTATGCAGTATTCATCTTTACAGCATAGGACCTTGCTTCTATCACCAGTCACATCCACAACTGGGTATTGTTTTTGCTTTGGCTCCATCCCTTCATTCTTTTTGGAGTTATATCTCCACTGATCTCCTGTAGCATATTGAGCACCTACTGACTTGGGGAGTTCATCTTTCAATATCCTATCATTTTGCTTTTTCATACTGTTCATGGGGTTCTCAAAGCAAGAATACTGAAGTGGTTAGCCATTCCTTTCTCCAGTGGACCACATTCTGTCAGACCTCTCCACCATTACCCGTCCATCTTAGGTGGCCCCACACGGCATGACTTAGTTTCACTAACTTAAACAAGGCTGGGGTCCTTGTGGTCAGATTGGCTAATTTTCTGTGGTTATGATTTCAGTGGATCTGCCCTCTGATGCCCTCTTGCAACACCTACCATCTTACTTGGGTTTCTCTTACCTTGGAAGTGGGGTATCTCTTCAGGGCTGCTCCATCAATGTGCAACCACTGCTCCTTACCTTGGACGAGGTCACCCCTCCTGACCTTGAATGTGGAATAGCTCCTCTCGGTCCTCTTGCACCCACACAGTAGCCATTCTTTGGACGTGTGGTTGCTCCCCTCAGACACTGCTCCTGACCTCAGACATGGGGTAGCTCCTCTTGGCTGCCACCCCTAAACCATTCAGGTATGACCTCAGTCAAATCCCTTATGTCTATACAATGGAAGTGAGAAATAGATTTAAGGGACTAAATCTGATAGACGATCATCAGACATAGGTAAATTACAATAGTAGTAGTGAAAACTAATGGATCTCAAAATTTAAAAGAAAAGAATTATCTCTCAGTTCAGTTCAGTTCAGTCGCTCAGTCATGTCCGAGTCTTTGTGACCCCATGAATCGCACCACGCCAGGCCTCCCTGTCCATCACCAGCTCCCAGAGTTCACTCAGACTCACGTCCATCAAGTCAGTGATGCCATCCAGCCATCTCATCCTTGGTAGTCCCCTTCTCCTCCTGCCCCCAATCCCTCCCAGCATCAGAGTCTTTTCCAATGAGTCAAACTCGTCACATGAGGTGGCCAAAGTACTGGAGTTTCAGCTTTAGCATCATTCCTTCCAAAGAAATCCCAGGGCTGATCTCCTTCAGAATGGACTGGTTGAATCTCCTTGCAGTCCAAGGGACTCTCAAGAGTCTTCTCCAACACCACAGTTCAAAAGCATCAATTCTTCATGCTCAGCCTTCTTCATAGTCCAACTCTCACATCCAAACATGACTAGTCTATTGCAGCTTTAGATGGATACTGACATTTCTGATGAACAGAAATGATTCTTAGATATTAGAATATCACAAGCTAATTTATGGATATATTAATTCTTTAGATGCCTGTGTGATACTATCTGAAGAACTAACTCAGAGAAAATAATTTTATCAACATATTAATATTTACATCAATTTGTCCATGTTCATGTTTTAGTTATTCTTTGGAGGAGGATATTGGGAGAGGAAGTGATGGGTAACTATAGAACTAGCCAGCACCTCATGTGGCATTTTCAAGTAACATGCTCCATAAGCACTTGAATTAGATTTTGGGGAGAATGAACTGTGAACAAACCAGTTAGTCTATTAGAAAGTCATTAAGATTTACCTCCTTCTATAATCTAGATGCTTTATGGAGCCACCATTACTTTCTTCCTCACATCATCAAATTATGCAAAGAAAAACACAAAAGAATTTTTTCAGAGACCCCAGGGTTAAAGCCCATTGGTTTTACCATGAATATGATTGCTGTAAACCTCCGGAGGTCTTGTCAGTCTTCAAGAAACAAGTCCTTCTGGAGTTTTTACCCAACTTTATTATTCTAGGTTATTTACTAGAAATACTCTTGTTTTGCTCTATGGACAAGTTGGTAAATCTCAGAAAACATCATGGGACTAAGGTTAACTAGTCTGTTTAACATTTTCATTACACAGCTCCATGCAAAGGGAGGTATTGCTTCATCTTTGGAATCGCTCCCCTTTCTGTTGCCTGAAGGATTTAATCTGCTTGTAACATCCATCAAAGAACTCCATTCTTCTAAAATTGTTGAGGACAAAGGAACTTAAATTTGGAAAAAATAATTCAGTTAGATTCAAATTTAATTAAATAAGTGCTACTGTCTATCCCCTGTATGCCAGAATAATCTGCTAGGTTCTTGAGATTTAAAAGTGATCAATTAGATATGATCCTTCATGCATTTCAAAATGTCCATCAAATTTGATATTATTTTCTCCAATATTTTCATTATTTAGGGACAAACGAATTCAGAGAGACTGACTATCTTTTTAAAAATTCTCTATCAAGTGATTTTACTAGCTATCATTAGAAAATAATTGTCCCAAGTAGGAAAGAGTAGAAGAAATCAAAACTAGTCAATCAGAGATCCAGATGTTTTGCATGGTAAAACATGAAACCATAATCTATTCCCAGTCCTACTACTAGTCATTCCAGTTAGCTTTTATAGGTTCACTTTCTTTTCTAGAAAACTGGTACAATAAAGCTCGTCTCTCTATATCCTTTACAATGATGTTGAAGGAAAATTATCATGACCTACAGATTATCGAAGCTATTTGACATCTTAGATCAAATGTGACATATATATATTTTACAGGCTTCTTTGTCTATGGGATTCTCTAGGCAAGAATACTAGAGTGGGTTACCATTTCCTTCTCGAGGGGATCTTCCCGACCCAGGGATCAAACTCGGGTCTCCCTCATTAGAAGCAGATGCTTTAACCTCTGAGCCACCAGGGAAGCCCCGATTACTTTACAGTATTGTAGTATTTTTTGCCATACATTGCAATGAATCAGCCATGGGTGTACACATGTGCCCCATCCTACACCCCCTTCCCACCTCCTTTCCCAGCTCATCCCTCAGGATCATCCCAGTGCACCAGCCCTGAGTGTCCTGTCTCATGCATCAAGCCTGGACTGTTGATCTATTTCACATATGGTAATATACATGTTTCAATGTTATTCTCTCAAGTCATCCCACCCTTGCCTTCTCCCACAGAGTCCAAAAGTCTGTTATTTACATCTGTGTCTCCTTTGCTGTCTCACATATAGGGTCATCATTACCATCTTTCTAAATTCCATATATATGTGTTAATATACTGTATTGGTATTTCTCTTTCTGACTTACTTCATTCTGTATAACAAACTCCAGTTTCATCCACCTCATTTGAACTAATTCAAATGAATTCTTTTTAATAGCTGAATGATATTCCATTGTGTATAAGTACCACAGCATTCTTATCCATTCGTCTGCTGATGGACATCTTGGTTGCTTCCATGTCCTAGCTATTATAAACAGTGCTGCAATGAACATTGGGGTACACGTGTCTCTTTCAGTTCTGGTTTCCTTTATGCCCAGCAGTGGGATTGCTGGGTCGAGTGGCAGTTCTATTTTCAGTTTTTGTTTTTGTTTTTTAAGGAATCTCCACACTGTTCTGCATAGTGGCTGTACTAGTTTGCATTCCCACCAACACTGTAAGAGGGTTCCCTTTTCTCCACACCTTCTCCAGCATGTTTTGCTTGTAGACTTTTTAATAGCAGCCATTCTGACCGGTATGAAATAATATCTCATTGTGGTTTTAATTTGCATTTCTCCAATAATGAGTGATGTTGAGCATCTTTTCATGTGTTTCTTAGCCATCTGTATGCCTTCTTTGGAGAAATGTCTGTTTAGTTCTTTGGCCCAGTTTTTTATTGGGTCATTTATTTTTCTGGAATAGAGCTGCAGGAGCTGCTTGTATATTTTTGAGATTAATTCTTTGTCAGTTGCTTAGTTTGCTGTTATTTTTTCCCATTCTGAAGGCTATCTTTTCACTTTGTTGATGGTTTCCTTCATTGTGTAAAAGCTTTTAAGTTTAATTACATCCTATTTGTTTATTTTTGCTTTTATTTCCATTACTCTGGAAGGTGGGTCATAGAGGATCCTGCTGTGATTTATGTCAGAGTGTTTTGCCTGTTTTCCTTATGAGTTTTCTGGTCTTACATTTATTTTTTAATCCATTTTGAGTTTATTTTTGTGTATGATGTTAGAAAGTGTGACATATATTTTAAAGAAAAATATAGTATACAATGTCTTGTTCTCTCCAAAGAGTAAACAAGCAATTATTTGAATGTTATTGAAAGATTTTTCAGGAGGATGAAATAAATAAAGTGTGTTGTAATGATTCAGTATTTTATTCTTAATAATGACATAATTCTTGCAGTTTAGTTTCAAAAGGAAAATAGGCAGGGGAAAGAGGGGGAAGCAGTACAATCCACATGTGTGGACAAACCATCTAGATGTGATTTGACTATGCTAATATCTGAACATAAAATCCTCTAGTCATCATATACAGATACAGGTGCCCTGACATATAGTCCATGTGGTTCTAGACCTAAAGTTACTAGGAAAGGCCTAATGATATCTGGTTCCTCAATCAAGTGTTTCCAAATAAAGTGTCCTTAGATCCAGAAGGAAAAAGGCCATGCACACATTTTTTGTAAAACTTTTGTTCTGTCAAAGATTGGTTTTTACTGTACCTGAGGTCATCAATTAGGCTGCTAGGCTGTGGACTTTGAGCGTGTCCTCTTTTATTCACTCATATTTGATCATAATAGAAGAGGAAGCAAGCATTTGCCATTTCTTCTGGGCTAGATCAGTTCTGTCCTCTGCCAAACGTCTTCATCATCCTTCATAGAGTGTGACGGGATCTTCTTCCTTATTATTAGTAGTAATATCTTTCTGCTGTAGGGTGGCATGGCAAACATCCTCTATTTTAACTTCTACTATAAACCTATGAAGCAGGTTAGACAATAAATTGACCTCATGGATATTGAAATAAAATTCAGAGAGATTACCTGACATATTCAAGGTCACTCCATAATGCAGTGATAAAACACACTGTACTTTTATCAGTGTTTATCAGTCAGTGGTTCCCAGACCAGTATCACATGCAGACTTGCTAGATTTCCCCCACAGAGGCCTACAGCATATTCCCATGAGTCTGCAAATGTTACCTTATCTGGAAAAGGGGATTTTGCAAATGTGATTAAGTTAAGGATCTTGTGCTAGTTATATCTGAGTTGTCCTAATGTAATCACAAGAGTCCAAACAAGAGAGAAGCAGAAAGGTAAAGATGCAGGGAGATATAACAACAGCAGCAAAGGTCAGAGTGTGCTCTAGAAGGTGGAAAAATCAAGGAAATAGATTCTTCCCAGGAACTAGGGAAAAAGAATATAGTCCTACTGACCTATTTTTGGATTTCTCAGCTCCATAATGATAAGATACTGCATTTATGTTGCTGTAAGTCACTAAATCTGTGGCAATTTCTTATAGAAGCAATAGGAAATTAATAGACAAGGTGGGAATGAGGGTGGGATGCAGTATCCTATGCTTTAAAAACCTTAAAGGTAATTCTGATGGTAAAGTTTGAGTAACATTGTTCAGACCATTTGGTAAAAATTTAAACATGCCAATAAAATTCATAACCAATGAGGAAGGATTTTTCAATGGAATTAATGTATAGAAAAAAACTGTAAAGAGAATGGGGCTAAGGTCAGTGAGAAGAAACTGAGAATCCATTTAGCAAATAGAGACTAAATAGATGAAGAACCCCTATATCTGTGAAGATTTTTAAAAAAGCTTATCCATGTCAATGCAGGAGTGAGATGCTTGAGAAATGAGCTGAGGGAGGATACTATGTACTTAGTCATTTTATCATTTGGAAAAAATACATAAATAAATCAAACTCATGGCCTCTAAAACATTCATTCAGTCAAATCACTATTCTTTCTTATCTTAGAATCCATGAAAAGAGATCTGGAGACATAGATGAAAAAAAAAAAAACTATTTTTACTAATTCTAATTGAAGTCTAGCATTTCCTTCAATTGTGAATGTAACAAATAAACCACATAGTAATGGAGGAAATTGTTACTTAGTCATCAATAAAAACCACACATACTTTTCTATTACAACTGTTGCAGATGTCTTTTAATACCATTTATACTCTTTATTACTGTAAAGTTATGATAGAGATGAGATGCACTACTGAATCCTTGGTAAACAATGTGGTCAATGTGGTGACACAGAAACATATGTATTATTTTATCACAAACTTATCTTTTATATTTAAAAGATAACTGTCTTCCAAAATCTTTTTAAAAATTATATATGTGCATATATATTACCTTTGCATATATATATTATATTTAAAATCTTATTCTGAGAAAGGTTTCACAGGATACTTCAGACCCCAAAGCACTAATGACAATAATTAATTAATTATTATGAGACATGTGTGATATAAATAAGACAAGTATCATTATAGCATATTTATAAGTAATGAAAAGAAACTAAAATCTTGTTTAATATCACATAAATCAGACTACATGTATAAGGACAGGGCCCTTTTCTTTGTTTTCTCATGTGTCCATCTGAGCATCTCCAATACTTTCAGATGCAAAATTGGTGTGATTTCCACCTATCACAGAGCTTTAAAGTGCCACCTTACTTTTGAATTATACTGATTGATGCATCTCAAAAACTTGAGAGAGATAGTTTAAATACCCTGAGAACTAGGCTATGCCAACTTTCTGTTTTCCCTCCACTGCACTGGCTTCCAAATCAGTTAATGGTTGACATGCCTCCCACAGAATGACTTCAACTGTCTTCTAAGGACCTGGGAAAGAGCAAAAAAGCAAAACCTGACATAGACAATAAAACAGCTGAAAAGATGGCTTTGAAACTGAATGAGAAAGACTAGAGATCCCCTCAAGAAAATTAGAGATACCAAGGGAACATTTCATGCAAAGATGGGCTCGATAAAGGACAGAAATTGTATGGACCTAACAGAAGCAGAAGATATTAAGAAGAGGTGGCAAGAATACATGGAAGAACTGTACAAATAAATCTTCATGACGTAGATAATCATGAAGATGTGATCACTAATCNAGAAGGGGACGACCGAGGATGAGATGGCTGGATGGCATCACGGACTCAATGGACGTGAGTCTGAGTGAACTCCTGGAGACGGTGATGGACAGAGAGGCCCAGCGTGCGGCGATTCATGGGGTCGCAAAGAGTCGGACACGACTGAGTGACTGAACTGAACTAAACAGGTTCTGAGAGTGTATTTTGTTCATATCTACTATATGACTTAAAGGGACTTTGAAGTTCACCTTCAAAACTGCAGCTGTTTGAATGTGGTGCATCAAGATTTTCTATGATATGAGGATAGGTGGATATCTTAGCCTCATGGATACTCAGTGCTAGGTGAACCATGAATATTTGGGAGTTCAGGGTTAATTCAAATGACCTTCCAAAATGTTATTTGTTCATCCAGAGCTTATTGAAATGATCTGAATAGTTTCACCATCCAAAATCAGCTGACACTTAAGTGAGAATTAATTTTCCTTTGAGATTTCTCTTTCTCCTTTCTACCAGAAGTATTCCATGCACTTTCTCAAGGTTATGCAGCTGACAGGTCCCAAAAGGTCTGGGAAGTAAAAACAAACAAAAAAGTAAATAGCAATTAATTCAATGTGAAACATAGGTACAGAGAATTATCTTCCTAAGTAAATACTGCAGGTCTTTATACATTGTATTCTGTTAGTATCTGAAAAGGATACTATAATCAGTAAAAAAAAAATCTGTCTGCAGTGTAGGAAACCCAGGTTTGATCTCTGAATTTGGAAGATCCCCTAGAGAAGGAAATTGTTACCCACTCCAGTATTCTTATCTGGAGAATTCCATGGACAGAAGAGCCTGGTGAGCTATAGTCCATGGGGTCACAAAGAGCTGGACACAACTGACTGATTAACACTTTCACACTTTTCACTTCATAGATACAGTTACTTACGTGCACTAGTACAGGAAAATAATAAAGCCTTATTCATTCTCACTGCATTGTCCAAAATCTAGATTCTACCATGAAGTAGCAAATTTGGAGAGTTGCAAAGGTTAGAAGAAAGAGCTGTAAAGATGATTAAGGCTTGAGGATTCAAATCTAGAAAGAAAGACTCAAAAAACAAGAGCTATTTACCATGGAAGAAAAAGCAAAGTAACACGATACATAAGAATAAATGCAATAAAGAAAGATGGAAAAAATATCCTAGATAAAGATAGAGATCAACTGTGGTTCCTTTACTCTGAGATCAAAACCAAAGGAAAACATTGTAAGCTGCTCTGAGAAATAGGCTGATCTTCAATTTGTTCAATTTCCAGGTGAATTACCATTGGAAAGTGTGTAATCACCACTCTCAAAAATTTTGATTGAAATAATATTTTCTCTTGCATCATTTAATTTTGGTCTATCTTGAATTGAACTTCCATGGTGGCTCAGATGGTAAAGCGTCTGCCTACAATGTGGGAAACCCGGGTTCAATTCCTGGGTCAGATGGCAACCCACAGTATTCTTGCCTGGAAAATCCCATGGACAGAGGAGCCTGGTAGGCTACAGTCCATGGGGTTGCAAAGAATAGGACACGACTGAGCAACTTCATTCACTCACTCACTCATCTAGAATTAAGAGAATGGACAAGAAAAGTTTTCAAGGACCATTCCTGTAAATGTATCCTGATATATTGTGTATTATGCTGTGACAAGAACAAATGAGATCATCAAGAAGGCTTGCTTATAGAAACTTCCATGTTCAAAGAGATACTCTATGAAAAAAACATCAAGACATATTATGGGTATCCCAGGTAGCAATGTCTGGAGGAAATTCTGCACCAAGAAAGAGGCATAGTGGCCCCAAAATAATTCCTCAGTCCCACCTACCAACTCCTGGAAGTCTGCATAACTTTTGGTTTTAAAATGAGTTATATACCCTCTTTTAATTAAGTTTAATGTAATTCATTGGTAGATTTTTAAATGACATTGAATATGATGTTATATAGTTTCCAAGATGTCCATGAGGTTTCTCACATTTTGTAGACAACTTGCTTTTTCATGGGAGCATGTGGCTGATTCTGGCCAATTAACTGTAAGAGGAAGAAATATGTCTCACTGTCAGGTCAAAATATAGAACATGAAAAGCAATTTCTTTATGTGTCTCTTCCAGAAGGCTTTGCTTCACATATGGCCCATGTGCTGAGAAGATAGCATCATGAGAAGGATGCTGATTGCATCTCCAGATTGCCAGACCTATACTATTCTTGGCATGAACAATAAATAGAATTTGAAGAAGGAATGCACTGTCAATCTGTCTTGACTGATAGTTATGATAATTCTTAAAATACCAATTGATATAAAAATATTTCTACTGCATTTTCAATTCTCATTATAGACACCTTTAAAAGTAACAACATCACTATGTTTTGGCCAAGGACAAGGAGCTGCAATTTTATCCCTATTGATTCATGAAAATATGAAATCATCTGTGAGTTATAGTTCTACATATTAATTACATTTACAACAAAGATATTATTTAAAATTATGAACATCATATAATGTATTTAAATATTATTTTTAAAGGAGTCCATATAAAAACATGCTGTTAATGCTGCTGTTCAGTCACTAAATCATGTCCAACTTTTTGAGACCTCATGGACTGTAGTGCACCAGGCTCCTGTGTTCTCCACTATCTCCCAGAATTTGCTCAAATTCATGTCCATTAAGTCATTGATGTTATCTAACCATCATCCTCTGCCACCCCCTTCTCCTTTTGACTTCAATATTTCCCAACAGCAGGGTCTTTTCTAATAAGTTGGCTCTTCTCATTAGGTGATCAAAATATTGGAGCTTCAACTTCAGCATCAGTCCTTCCAATGAATATTCAGGGTTGATTTTCTTTAGGGTTGATGGTCTGATCTCCTTGCAGCCCAAAGGACTCTCAAGAGTCTTCTCTAGAACCACAATTTGGAAGCATCAGTTCCTTGGTGCTCAACCTTTTTTATGGTTCAACTCTCATACATGACTACTGGAAAAACCATAGCTCTGATTAAATGGACTTTTGTTGGCAACATGATGTATTTTTAATATACCATCTAGGTTTTTCATAGATTTCCTTCCAAGAAGCAAGCATCTTTTTACTTCATGGCTGAAGTTACCATCTCAGTAATTTTGGAGCTCAAGAAAATAAAATCTGCTTCTACTTTCCCCCCTTCTATTTGCCATGAAGTGATGAGACTGGATCCCATGATCTTAGTTTTTGAAATGTTGAGTTTCAGGCCAGCTTTTTCACTCTCCTCTTTCACTCTCATCAAGAGGCTCCTTAGTTCCTCTTCACTTTATGCCATTAAAGTGGTATAACCTACATAGCTGAGATTGTTGATATTTCTCCTGGCAAGCTTGATTCATCCAACCTGACACTTGGCATGATGTACCCTGCATATAAGTTAAATAAGCAGGTTGACAAATACAGGCTGCTATTCTCCTTTTCCAATTTTGAATCAGTCAATTATTCCATGTCCAGTTCTAACTGGAGAAGGAAATGGTAACCCATTCCAATGGTCTTGCTTGGAGAATCCCAGGGACAGAGGAGCCTGGTGGGATGCCATCTATGGGGTCGCACAGAGTCAGACATGCCTGAAGTGACTTAGCAGCAGCAGCAGCCAGTTCTAACTGTTTCTTCTTGACCTGCATACAGGTTTCTCAAGAGACAATAAGGTGGTCTCGTGTTCCCATCTCATTAAGAATTTTCCACAGTTTGCTGTGTTCTACATAGTCAATAACTTTAGCTTAGGCAATGATGCAGAAGTAGATGTTTTTGTGGAATTCTCTTGCTTTCTCCATGATCCAACAAATATCAGCAATTTGATCTCTTGTTCCTCTGACTTTTCTAAACCCATATTGTACATCTGGAGGTTCTCAGTTCATATACTACTGAAACCTAGCATGAAGAAAATTGAATATAATCTCACTAGCGTGTGGAATGAGTGCTATTGCACAGTAGTTTGAACATTATTTGGCATTGCCCTTCTTTGGGATAGAAATGAAAAATGACCACTTCCAGTCCAGTCAGGCAACTGTGAAACTATAAGATTCTGGTTGAATATAATTAGCACACACAGCTTTTCATAGCATAACCAAAGTACTCCCCACTACTATCATTTTATCTCTTTAACTCTTACAATTCCTTGAAGTGGAGATGTTTATCCTCATTTTATATCAGGTAAAATAAAGCTGGCAGAACAAGAAAAAGATGAAGGTAGAACTCAACCTAGATTTAAGTTCTTCATTTATACTATGCTATCATGGACTAAAGTGGTTCCCTACTGAATGGTCAGAGTCTTGGCAGAAAGCTATGGCATCCTCAAATAGAGGTAAGTGAATGGAGCTTAATAAATGTTCTACTTGAAGATATATAAATATGATTAAGGGAAACCACAGGGATAGTGAAGTGCCCAAGAGCTTGAAATATCAGGTTAGTCCTGAGAACCATGACTTCTGAAGGCACAGAGGGAAAAAGCAGTCATACACATGTGTGCTTAGTTTTGTCCAACTCTGTCTTCCCTTGGAGTATAGCCCACAGGCGCCTCTGTTCATGGGATTATCCTGGCAAGAACACTGATGTAGTCTGTCATTTCCTCCTCCAGGAGATCTTCCTGACCCAGGAGTAGAAACTGCATCTCTCAAGGCTCCTGCATTGTAGGCAAATTCTGTGAGCCCCCAGTGAAGCCCTAAAGCAGTCATAAGGACCCAGGAAAAGCCTTTAGTTATAAAGAGGACCATCTTATATCACTTGAGACCTTGGATAAGAAAATGACCACCACCAACCTATGTTCTGTCCTCCTCCTTGAGGACTGCTTGCTTATGGCTTCCATAGACCAAACCCAACTGATATCAAAGGGCAAAGGAGCCTAGTTTAAGCTATCCATTTCAGGGAAGCCTTCTGGTGTACAGAGTAGGGTGGAGAAGTGGAATGTTAGTGGATATGAAAAGACAAAAAGAGATTATCTAGCCCATCTACCATCACTTTCATAGACAGACAAGCCACTTAAACAAATCTGTATTAGGAAGAAATTCATCATATTGAAAGGTAACCTTGAAGTGCAATTAAAAATAAAATTTGAGGGGAAAGAACAAGACAGCAGATGAGTAGGTGGACTTGGAGTACATCTCTCTCCAGGGATACCTCAGGAATATAACTTCAGACACAGAAGTTTTGCATGCAAAACACCAGCTGAGAGCAGACAGGAGTACCTGACCAGTGGAAAAAAATATACAGAACCATATAAAACTCAGTAGGATGAAGGAACTAGAAGGAAAAACAGGAGTGTTAGTAGGATTGGACCTGCCCTCAGTGGGTGGGGGAGTTGAAGCAGGGGTCCGATCTCCACATTGGGGCAATTGTCTGAGGCAGAGGAGAAACATTTAAGGCTGAGAGTGAAAAAGCTGATCTGTGGCAGCCTAAATGGAATGAGAATCAGACAGTCCTTGCCACAGCCATTCATACCCCTGACAGAGATGCAGGTCCCCTGGAAGGCACAGTGGCTGGGAGGTGGAGTTTAGGGATTGTGGAGCAATCCCATTGCCAGGGCTGCTATTGACTGCAGAGAGACAGATCAAGGGGATGTGAGGGAGGAGACTGTGATGGGAAAGAGATACTGCTGAGTCAACTGTAGGGGGTGGAGCCATCACCATAGCCTCTCTCTCCTCACACGCCAGCATCGGCAGCTAAACAATAGAGAGGCTGGCCGGTCAAAGGCCTGATGCACTGAATTATGGAGTAGGACCCTACCCAGGGTGCTCCTTTAAGTGAATCACATGCTGATCTACAGACTAGGACCCCAACCAGGGGGATCCCTTTATGTGCTTGAAAGGGCAGAGCTAAGGAGAAAGACTGGCAAAAGAGGTCTGATCTCCAGCTACAAGAGGCTCAAAAAAATATTCTGATAGGGCCATAACTCCTGCAATAGAGGCAGTTCATGTGCCTGCACACTTTGTGCTGCCAGGGTCCCCACAAGCCAAACAGCTGNAGGATTGGACCTGCCCTCAGTGGGTGGGGGAGTTGAAGCAGGGGTCCGATCTCCACATTGGGGCAATTGTCTGAGGCAGAGGAGAAACATTTAAGGCTGAGAGTGAAAAAGCTGATCTGTGGCAGCCTAAATGGAATGAGAATCAGACAGTCCTTGCCACAGCCATTCATACCCCTGACAGAGATGCAGGTCCCCTGGAAGGCACAGTGGCTGGGAGGTGGAGTTTAGGGATTGTGGAGCAATCCCATTGCCAGGGCTGCTATTGACTGCAGAGAGACAGATCAAGGGGATGTGAGGGAGGAGACTGTGATGGGAAAGAGATACTGCTGAGTCAACTGTAGGGGGTGGAGCCATCACCATAGCCTCTCTCTCCTCACACGCCAGCATCGGCAGCTAAACAATAGAGAGGCTGGCCGGTCAAAGGCCTGATGCACTGAATTATGGAGTAGGACCCTACCCAGGGTGCTCCTTTAAGTGAATCACATGCTGATCTACAGACTAGGACCCCAACCAGGGGGATCCCTTTATGTGCTTGAAAGGGCAGAGCTAAGGAGAAAGACTGGCAAAAGAGGTCTGATCTCCAGCTACAAGAGGCTCAAAAAAATATTCTGATAGGGCCATAACTCCTGCAATAGAGGCAGTTCATGTGCCTGCACACTTTGTGCTGCCAGGGTCCCCACAAGCCAAACAGCTGCACAACCTTCACGCTCAACTCTCACTGGGGCAGAACTGCCACAGGAAAAAAAAAAAAAAAAAAAAAAAGTCTTGCATCTGTGCACACTGAATTGCTTCAGTCATGTCCAACTCTTTGAAACCCTGTGGACTGCAGCCCGCCAGGCTTCTCTGTCAGGGGGGGGGTTTCCAAGCAAGAATACTAGAGTGTATTGGCCAGCACTGGTTGCCATACTCTTCTAGAGCACTATATTTCCTGCTGCCTTAGCCTTCAACACCCCTGAATACCTGGTGCTGCCAGAACCCCTGTGACCCAAAACTGGCCCTCATACCCAAGTCCTCCAGGGCAGCCTCAGGAACAAACCACAGTGGAAGATCCACATGCAAAGGTGGAAATTAAACCACAGTTGAAACCCAGGGGCAGTGGATTTCAAAGAAGACCCAAAACCTTCCCATCAGCTGTACAAGCTGCAGATTAAATCCACGTGTTCAACTAGACAGACTCTGTGTCTATGGAATATATAAAAGGACATTGAGATCTACCACAAAAGAAAAGGCACTAGTTCTGATAACTGTGGACACTGGAGACAAGAACACACAGGAGTAGGACCAGATTAGAATCTGAGCTGCCCCCACAACAGGTCCACAGATCAGCAGAGTGTTGGAGGAATTCCAGGGAGGTGAGGTGGACTGTGACTCCCAGAGAGGGAAAGGACTCTGACAGCAGTGTCTCAAGAAAAACATTTATTTTTCTTATGTTTTGACTTGTTCTATCGATTCTTTTGGATTTTTTTTCTTTTTCCTACCCCCTCCAACCTTCCCTGTTGTAGTTGTTGATTTTATTGACATTATGAAATCTAATTAAGCTCTTGAGCTTTTTTATTTCTCACTGACATTTTTTATTGTTGTTATAAACATCTGCCTCTACTTCAGACTTTTGTAATTCTGTGAAGTTTTCCTTATTTTTTTTTGTTTCTCTCTCTTTTTTTTTTAATTTTAATTTTTAAACTTATTATTATTTTTTCTACATTTATTCCTTTGTTTGCTTTTCCTAGTGCTCTTTTACTATTGCAGTTAAACTTTATATAAATCTTCTCTGTCTACCTCTGTTTAACTTTGAATATTTATTCTTTCTTTTTTTTCTTTCTTTCCTTCCTCTCAACATATTTGTTAGTTTCATTTTCATTGCTTTATTACTCAATTGGCACCTTGCTTCGGTTTTGTTTTTGACTTTGCGCTTTAGTTAGTTCTGATTTTAACTGGTATATATAATTGTTGGATTCTTTTGTTCACCAGGTCAAACTATTGTACTTTATTTTAGTTGAACTGTTTTGATTTAGCTTATTGGTGTATATGTGTATATTCAGTCACAATTTTCATTATTGTTATAAACCTCTGCCTCTATGTTGGACTTTTGCAGTTCTGTAAAGTTTTCCTTTTTTTTTAATTTATTTCTCTTTTTTAAATTTTAATTTTTAAACCTATTACATTTTTTTCTACATTTATATATTTGTTTGCTTTTCCTAGTGCTCTTTTCCCTTTGCAGTTATAAATCTTCTCTATCTACCTCTATTGAACCTTGCAATCTAGTCTTTCTTTCTTTTCTTTCCTCTCAATATATTTGCTAGTTTTATTTTCATTGCTTTATTCCACAGTTGGCACTTTGCTTTAGTTTTGTTTCCCAGTTTGTGCTTTAGTTACTTTTGTTCTTAACTTGTAGATATAATTTTTGGTTTCCTTTGTTTGGTTTACTGTACTTTATTTTTCTTGGACTGTTTTGACTTTGCTTATGGGTGTATATATATATATATATATATATGTGTGTGTGTATATTCAGACACACTAATTAATTTTGTTATAAACCTCTACCTCTATGTTGGACTTTTGCAGTTTTGTGAATTTTTTTTTCTTTCTTCATTTTTTCTTTTCTCTTTTTTATAACTTGAATTTTTAATTTTTTAAAACTATTATATTTTATGCATTTATTCCTTTGCCTTTCCTACTGTTCTTTTCCCCTTACAGTTAATATTTAATGTATATAAATCTTCTTCATCAACCTCTATTGAACTTTGCATATCTATTCTTTTTTTTTTTTCTTTCTTTCCTTTCCTCTCAATCTGTTTGTTAGCTTTGTTTTCATTGCTTTATTCCCCACTTGGCACTTTGCTTTCATTTTGTTTTCTGGTTTGTTCTTTAGTTAGTTTTTCTTTTTTTTCACTGGGTCAAATCTACTGTACTTTATTTTAATTGCACTGTTTTGACTTTGCTTATGGGTGTGCGTATATATGTATATGTGTATATTCCATTATTTATAACTATTATTTGCCTGATTTTGTAACTGCCATTGTTTCTGGGGTCATCTTTGGTTTCTCATTTTGGGGTATTTGTTTTAATCTCACTTAATGTCATAACAAACCACTTGTGGAATCTTCATTCCTGACCAGAGATCAAGCTTTCAAGTGGGAGCACTGACTCCAAGACCCTAGACTACCAGAGATCTAACCCTAGGGAGGATCAAATAGTGAGAACTCATAAAAAGGAAATCACTTGAATGCAAGACCCAGCATCACCAAACCACCAGTAGCACCCTGTGCAGGATGCCTCATACAAACAACCAACAAAACAAACAAACAAACAATCAAACAAATCCAATCATCAGCAGACAGGATTAACACCTCACTGAGCCTTGCCCATAAGAGAAAAAACAAACAAACACTCAGCACTAATTTCACCCTATGCAAAGCTTCCACAAACTGCTGGACCAAACTTAGGTCAGAAACCAAAAGGAAGAAAGAATGCAATCCTTGAAGCCTGGGAAAAGGAGATTGCAAACAGAATAAGTTTAAAAAAAAAAATGGAAAGGCAGAGAAACACTACCCAAATAAAGGAACAAACTAGGAAAACACAAGTCCAGATAAATGAAGAGGAAATAGGCAGCTATCTGAAAAAGAATTCAGAATAATGATAGTAAAGATGATCAAAACACTTGAAAACCAAGTGGAGAAAATGCAAGAATCAATTTTAAAAGGCCTAGATAAATTAAACAATAAACATACAGAAATGAACAACACAATTACTTAAATTAAAAATACTCTGGAAGGAATCAATAGCAGAATATCTGAAGCAGAGGAACGAATCAGTGAGCTGGAAGATAAAATGGTGGAAATAACTGCTGAAGAGCAGAATAAAGTAGAAAGAATGAAAAGAACTGAGGATAGCCTCAGAGACCTCTGGGACAATATTAAACACACCAACATTCAAATATATGGGTCCCATAAGAAGAGAAGAAAGGGTATGAGAAAATTTTGAAGAGATTATAGTTGGAAATTTTCCCTACATAGAAAAGAAATAGTCAATCAAGTCCAAAAGTCACAAAGAGTCCCATACAAGATAAACCCAAAGAGAAACACTCCAAGACACATGCTAATCAAACTAACAAAGAGTAAAGACAAAGAAAGAATATTAAAAGCAGCAAGGGAAAAGCAACAAGTAAAAAATAAGGGAAACCCCATACATTTAGCAGCTGATCTTTCATCAGAAACTCTGCAGGCCAGGCCAAAAGGAAATGGCAGGATATATTTAAAGTACTGAAAGGAAAATATCTACAACCAAGATTACTATACCTGATAAGGATATCATTCAAAATTGATGGAGAAATCAAAAGCTTTTCAGACAAGCAAAAGTTAAGAGAATTCAGTACCTCCAAATCAGTCTTACAACAAATGTTAAAGGGACTTATATAGCTAAGAAATACAGGAGAAGAATAAAGATCTACAAAATGGATCTCAAACAGAATATGTTTTAAAAATTTAAGAAAATGACAATAGGAACATATTGATCAATAATTACTTTAAATGTAAATGGATTAAATGCTTCAAAGACCCAGACTGGCTGAATGAATACAAAAGCAAGACCCATATATATGCTGTCTACAAGAAACCCACTTCAGATCTAAAGATGCCTATAGACTGAAGATGAAAGGATGGGAAAATATATTCCCTGCAAATGGGAAGCAAAAGAAAGCTAGGGTAGCAATCTTCATATGAGACAAAATATACTTTAAAATAAGACTACAAGAGATAAGGAAAGACACTATGTAATGATCAAGGGATCTATCCAAGAGGAAGATATAACAACTATAAATATCTATGTACCCAACATAGGAGCACCTCAATACATAAGAAAAACATTAACAGGTATAAAAGCAGAAATTTACAGTAACACAATAGTAGTAGGAGACTTTAACACCCCATTCACACCAATGGACAGATCATCAAAACAGAAAATAAATAAGGAAATACGTCTTAAATAATACATTAGACGAGATGGATCTCATTGATATCTTCAGAACTTTCCATCCAAATGAAGAAGAATATATATTCTTCTCAAGTGCACATGGAACATTGTTAAGGATAGGCCACATCTTGGGTCACAACTTAAACCTCAGTAAATTTAGGAAAATTGAAATCATATCAAGCATCTTCTCCAACCACAATATTATGAGATTAGATATTGATTACAAGAGATAAAAAAAAAAAACTGTAAGAAGCTGAAACACATGGAGGTTAAACAATACATTTCTAAATAACCAACAAGTTACTGAAGAAATCATAAGGGAAATTAAAAATTTTCTAGAAAGAAATAACAATGAAAACACGACAACTTGAAACCTAAGATATTCAGCAAAAGTAGTTCTAAGAGGGAAGTTTATAGCAATACAATCCCACCTCAAGAAACAAGAAAAACACTGAATAGACAAGCTAACTTTACACCTAAAGGAACTAAAAAAAAAAAAAAAAAGAGGAAAAAAAGCTAAAATTAGTAGAAGGAAAGAAATTATAAAATTCAGAGCAGAAATAAGTGAAAAAGAAATGAAAGAAACAATAGCAAAGATTAATAAAACCAAATGCTGACTCTTTGAGAAGATAAACAAAATTGACAAGCCTTTGGCCAGACTCATCAAGAAAAAAAGAGAGAATAATCAAATCAACAAAATTAGAAACAAAAAAGAAGTTACAACAGACAATGCAGAAATACCAAGAACTATAAGAGACTATTATGAACAAGTATATGGCAATAAAAAAGATAACCTGAAAGAAATGGATAGATTCTTAGAAAAGTTCAATCTTCCAAGACTGAACCAGGAAGAAATAGAAATTATGAAAAATTACAAGCACTAAATTGGGTGATCAAAAATCTCTCCCAAAAAACTAAAGCCCAGGACCAGATGACTTCATAGGAGAATTCTATCAAACATTAAGAGAACTAATGCCTATCTTTCTAAAACTCTTTCAAAAAATTGCAGAGGGAGGAACACTTCCAAACTCATTCTACAAGGCCACCATCACCCTGATACCAAAATCAGACAAAGACAACACAAAAAAGAAACATACAGGCCACTATTACTAATGAAAATAGATGTAAAAATCCTCAACAAAATTTTAGCAAACAGAATTCAGCAACACATCAAAAAAACTCATACACCATGACCAACTTGGGTTTATTTCAGAGATGTAAAGATTCTTCCATATATGCAAATCAATGGATGTGATACACCATATTAACAAATTGAAAGATAAAATCATATGATCATCTCAATAGATGCAAAGAAAACTTTTGACAAAATTCAGCACTCATTTGTGATTAAAACTCTTCAAAAATGGGCAAAGGAGTCAACATAGTAAAGGCCATATATGATAAGCCCACAGTAAACATTATTCTCAATGGTGAAAAACTAAAAGCATTCCCCTTAAGATTAGGAACAAAACAAGTGTGTCAACTTTCTCCATTACCCTAGCTACAGCAATCAGAAGAGAAAAAGAAATAAACAAATCCAGACCAGAAAAGAAGTAAAGCTCTCCCTGTTTGCAGATGACATGATACTGTACTTAGAAAACCCTAAAGATGCTATCAGAAAATTACTAGAGCTAATCAGTGAGTTTAGCAAAGTTGCAGGATACAAAATCAAAGCACAGAAATCACTTGCATTTCTATATACTAACAATGAAAAGTCAGAAGGAGAAATTAAGGAATCAATCCCATTCACCATTGCAACAACAAGAATTAAATATCTAGGAATAAACTTACCTTAGGAGACAAAAGAACTGTACACAGAAAATTATAAGACACTGTTGAAAAAAATCAAAGATGACATAAACAGATAAAGTGATATTCCTCATTACTTAGTAGGAAGAATCAATGTTGTGATAATGACTCTACTGCCAAATGCAATCTACAGATTCAAATGTGACTCCTATCAAATTACGAATGGCATATTTCACAGAACTAGAAAAAATTTTCATAATTCATATGGAAACACAAAAGACCCTGAGAAAAAAGACTGGAACTGGAAGAATCAAGCTTCTTTACTTCAGGTTATACTACAAAGCCACAGTCATCAAGACAGTATGGTACTGGCACAAAAACAGAAATAAAGACCAATGGAACAAGACAGAAAGCCCAGAAATAAACCCATGAACCTATGGGTACCTTATTTTTGACAAAGGAGGCAAGAGGATACAATGGGGCAAAGACAACCTCTTCAATATATGGTGCCAGGAAAACTGGAAAGCTACATATAAAGAATGAAATTAGAACACTTCTTAACACCATATACAAAGATAAAATCAAAATGGATTAAGAAATTAAATGTAAGGACAGAAACTACAAAATTCTTAGAGGTAAACATAGGCAGAACACTCAATGGCATAAATCAAAGCAAGATCCTCTATGACCCACCTCCCAGAATAATGGAAATAAAAAGAAAAGTAAACAAGTGGGACCTGATTAAACTTAAAAGCTTTTGCAAGCAAAGGAAACTATAAGCAAAGCGAAAAGACAACCCTGAGAATGGAAGAAAATAATAGTGAATGAAACAACTGGCTAAGTATTAACTTCCAAAATATGCAAGCAGTACATGCAGCTCAATACCAGAAAAACAAACAACCCAACCAAAAATGGGGAAAAGACCTAAATGAACATTTCTCCAAAGAAGACATACAGATGGCTAACAAACACATGAAAAGAAACTCAACGTTGCTCACTAGAGAAATGCAAGTCAAAACTACAGTGAGAATATTACCTCACAGCAGTCAGATTGGCCATCATCAAAAAGTCTACAAAAATAAATTCTGGAGAGGGTGTGGAGAAAAGAGAACACTCTTGCACTGTTCGTGGGAATGTAAAATGATACAGCCACTATGGAAGATGGTATGGAGAGTCCTTAAAACACTAGGAATAAAACCACCATATGACCCAGAAATTCCACTCCTAGGCATATACCCTGAGGAAACCAAAACTGAAAGAGACACATGTATCCCATTGTTCATAGCAGCACTATTTACAATAACTAGAACATAGAAGCAATCTAGATGTCCATCAACAGATGAATGATAAAGAAGTTGTGGTACATATACACAATGGAATGTTACTCAACCATAAAAAGCAACACCTTTGAATCAGTTCTAATGAGGTGGACGAAACTAGAACCTATTATACAGAATGAAGTACATCAGAAAGGAAATATAAATATTGTATTCTAACGCATATATACAGAATCTGGAAAAATGGTACTGAAGAATTTACTTACAGGGCAGCAATGGAGAAACAGACATAGAGAAAAGACTTGTGGACATGGGGAGTGGGGAGGAGAGGGTGAGATACATGGAAAGAGTAACATGGAAACTATGTAAAATAGATAGCTAACAGGAATTTGCTGTATGGCCAAGGAAACTCACCAGGGGCTCTGATCAACCTGGAGAGATGGAGTGGAGAAGAAGATGGGAGGAAAGTTCAAAAGGGAGGGGATGTATGTATACCTATGGCTGATTCACGTTGAGGTTTGACAGAAAACAGCAAAATTCTGAAAAGCCCTTATCCTTCAGTAAAAACTAAATAAATTTTAAAATTGAAAAATAAAATTTGAGTTAGAGATAAGCCATTTCCTAGGCAAATAATGGGTTTTCCTGGGCTAGTCAGAGACAAAGCTGAATGTAAAAGAGAAAATTTTTGAATATAAGCAGGAATATGATTCTGGTAAGTTAGAATTATGAATCAAGGAAAACAGTTAAAAGAAAGAGAAATGCAGAAATAGGAGAGAAAATAAATTGAGGCAGAGTTTGTTTACACGATTTTGAAAAGATGGGCAGGTGGCTGCCAGAAGAATGATGGAATGAGAGCCAGATATAAGACCTAGTCATTAAGAAATGCACCTACAAGTTTTTTTTTTTAATTGTTATTTACAGCTTTGTGGAAATGTAAGTCTGTTTCTATTAACCATAGCGGGCATGCTGGATTTTTTAATGATAATGACTTCCTAGTGAAGTAACTGAACAAAGTTAAGTTGAAGATCAGTGAAAATTCTATGAAATGTTCATTCTCTCTTTTCTCTGTCCATGTTTAATGCAGTCCAATTGCAATTGCATGAGGATATAATGAGATCAAGAGACCTTGTTAAAAAAGAGAGTGAGTGAGAGAGTCACACAGATAGACATAGATAGAGACAAAGAGAGATCCATTGGCAAAACCCTGGGACTATGAAGATGAATTCAAGCTCTTGCAAGCTACAAGCTAAAAAGTTGAAAATAACTACTAGATAAGGACTTCCCTGGTGGCTCAGACAGTAAAGCATCTGTCTACAATGTGGGAGACCTGGGTTCGATCCCTGGGTTGGGAAGATCTGCTGGAGAAGGAAATGGCAATAAAGCACTTAAGTACTTTCTGAACAGAATCAATTTGAACTAAACCAACATTTTAATCAGGCTAGGCCCATTTCAGTGGCTAAACCTTAGCCTTCTCACTTCCTTTTCACATGCAAAGAAATCCTCACCATATCTGTTTCCAAGTTTTAGGTTAGTTCAAGTGATTCTCCAAAATTTTACCTGTTTATCCAATCATATTTTAATGATTTGAAATTCATCAGCCATCCAAATCCCACAAATTAAATACATACCTTCTCAGAGGCACTGCTAAGTATTCTGTAATAAGTAATCCTGGTGATGTTCTTGTTATGCCCCTCTTCTTCCTCCTTCTCTCTCTCATCTTTTTTTTTTTTTCAGTTTGTTACTTTGTTTTTAAGGTAAAATTCTGGATAAGTTCAATTTTCAAGAATTTAGTCTACTCAAATATTTTTTGTTCTAGTATCGATATCTTCAGCAGCTCCAAAGAAGGAAAATATCATTTTGAAAAGTTAGGAGAAGAAGTACTAGAAACAAATCCTATTTCCCAAAGAGACTAACAGTGTATAGGAAAATTTAGCAGCATCTACAAGGTGGAGTTATGACCAAGGAGAAAGGGTCAAACTAAAGATGGAGTGCTTAATTCACAAAGTCTTTTAAGAGAACTGCAACTTAGTTATTGTTACTTCAGTTCAGTTCAGTCCCTCAGTCACGTCTGACCCTTTCCACCCCATGCACCGCAGCACGCCAGGCCTCCCTGTCCATCACCATCTCCTGGAGTTCACTCAGACTCATGTCCATTGAATCGGTGATGCCATCCGACCATCTCTTCCTCTATTGTCCCCTTCTCCTCCTGCCCTCAATCTTTGCCAGCATCAGGGTCTTTTCAAATGAGTCAGTTCTTCGCATAAGGTGGCCAAAGTATTGGAGTTTCAGCTTCAACATCAGTCCTTCCAATGAACACCCAAGACTGATCTCCTTTAGGATGGAGTGGTTGGGTCTCCTTGCAGTCCAAGGGACTCTCAAGAGTCTTCTCCAACACCACAGTNGAAAACTGACCTTTTCCAGTCCTGTGGCCACTGCTGAGTTTTCCAAATTTGCTGGCATAGTGAATGCAACACTTTCACAACATCATCTTTCAGGATTTGAAAAGCTCAACTGAAATTCCATCACCTCCATTAGCTTTGTTTGTAGTGATGCTTCCTAAGGCCAACTTGCCTTCACACTCCAGGATGTCTGGTTCTAGGTGAGTGATCATACCATTGTGATTATCTGGTTATGAAGATTTTTTTTTACCGGTTTTTCTGTATATTCTTGCTGCCTCTTCTTAATATTGTCTGCTTCTGTTATGTCTATACCATTTCTGTCCTTTATTGAGCCCATTTTTGTATGAAATATTCCCTTGGTATCTCTAAGTTTCTTGAAGAGCTCTCTAGTCTTTCCCATTCTATTGTTTTCCTCCATTTCTTTGCACTGATCCCTGAGGAAGGCTTTCTTTTTTCTCCTTGTTATTCTTTGGAACTCTGCAGTCAAATGGGTTTATCTTTCCTTTTCTCCTTTGCTTTTCACTTCTCTTCTTTTCAGAGCTATTTTAAAGCCCTCAGACAACCATGATGCTTTTCTGCATTTCTTTTCCTTGGGAATGGTCTTGATCCCTGTCTCCTGTACCATGTCACGAACCTCCATCTTCTTTGGTAACCATAATTTTGTTTTCAAAGTCTAGTATGTTTTTGCTTTTAAATAAATTCATTTCCATATTTTATTTAGATGCCCACAAAGAAGTGGCATCATATGATATTAATATTTGTCTTTCACTGTCTGATTCACTTTACTTAGTATAATAATTTCCAGGCCCAGGATTCAGTTCTATTTCCTGCCTGATGCCATTGACATTTGGTTTCGGCAACAGTAATCCCACCCATTATAACTGTAAATGAGCGGATTCTAAAAGGCCCTCTGGGGACAAGACCCATATTCTCTGCTTTACCAGCTCTCTGAAATACCTAGATATTGTAGTTATAATATCTGATAATAGTGTCTGATGCACATTTCCTGAGTTGTTTTACAGATGCTGAAATCCCCGCCAAATGGAAAATATTAACTACATGATAACCATGAACATATAACTCTCACACCTACTTGACTTCTAAGGACTGATAATGTTAACCTCTGTGACACTGCCCATTACCTCACCATCAGCCAATAAGAGAATTGTGCATGAGTTTATCACATACCCTAGGGCACTCTTCCCTCACCTGGCCTTTAAAAATGCTTTCCTGAAACCCACCTGAATGTTTGTGTATTTTGAGAACTAGCTGTCCTGGACTCCTTACTTGCTGCCCTGAGATGAAGGCTGTGCTTTCCTTCACCACAGCCCAGTGTCAGTAGATTGGCTTAACTGTGCATGGGAGAAAGGGTCAAGTTTGGTTGGTAATTTAATGTGTGATGTATCCTACTGACAAATTTTCATTGTGAGCATAATCATATTTCTAGAGAATCCACAAAAGATTCTGCACAGAGAATCTACAGGAGAGCTCTTTAAGGTTTCATTAAGACCAGTGTAAACAAGTTGCAGTGTTATCCAATGATCTAAATGGTCTACTTAAGAAAAGGCAGACACTGTGATTTAAATTATTGTTGTTGTTTTTCACTTTTGTTGTTGTTAACACTTGAGTTTGAATCAATATACTACTGAAGTCATCTGAGCATGGAGTTCCCTTCAAAATCAACAGATGATCCAAAGACAAATGAATTTATGTGAGATGTGGGCCAGTTTCTCTCCTGTAAGCAGTATTACCAAATGTTGTTTTCTGTTTCTGAGTAATTTCTACACAATTAAGCACCAAATTGACACTAGCCTTTTGGCTGTCATTTGTTTTCCAGGATCATCTGGCTTTGAGTTTATTCATTGTGTCTGGGTGTTCCTGTTACCCTGACATTGAGCCCAATTCTGAAGTTACATAATGCAAGTGGAGGAAACAAAAGAAATTGGTCCTTTCTGATTTTTCCTGATGCATTCTGCTGATTTGTTAGGTTTCCACAGCCTAGAATTTTCTTGCTTGCACTTTAAAAGAGGCCTGGAGGTTTGGTTGCCCTGTGAGATAAAGTTAAGTTTCTCCTTCAGTAGCCACTTGTAGACTACCAAAAGTTCTTAACCCTTTCTGGTGCCATGGCCCATGAATCCCTGATGAAGCAGGAGGTAGATGGGACCACCCCAAAGTAAAGGAGAAACATTTCCTGTGGACAAGATGAGAACAACAGGACAATTAAGAGAGGAGGCTGGGTCCTGTGCAGACTACATATGTCTCATTCTCGAAGTCAGGGAACCTCCCCAACCACATATGCACAGAAAGCCTGCTTGGAGGTCAAAGAGGAATGATGTCAAGAGATGCTCTACCCACAGTCCTTTGCAGTAGAATCCATCTCTACTAAGATGTGCATGTGCACACAAGGGAGGAGCCTGAGATATACCAAATATGGACTGTGCTCCAGGCAAATCAAAATGATTGGCCAAAGGAAACCTGAGAGAAATGCCCCATAAAAGTAATTCAAACTGCTACAAAGGTGTGACTTAGGGACTCTTGTTCTGAGCCTGCCTGTATATCTATCCACATGTACTATATCCTCTTCCTTCCTAATAAACACATCAGCTCTTCACTGATTTCCATATTTGTGAAAATACTTTTCTGCAAAGTCAAAGGTTCAGGGCCCTTGTCAATGACCACTGGTCTAGTGGTTAGGATTCGATGCTTTCATTGCTCAACCTGGCCTCAGTCTCTTCCTGAAACCCAAGTCCCACTCTAAGCCATTGCAGGCCAGGCTACCTGCTATCACTGCCATTTGGTAAAGCCTATGGAAATATCTCAGAATAATGTTTTTAAAAGCACAAAATTGATATAATTATATAAGAAGCAATTATAATGAAAAGTCATCATCAAGATATTAAAACTGTATGCCTATTTATTGATACATTGAATGTAAAGATAAACATTTTACACATATATTATGATAATTGCTATAATTCAAAGACTGGAAGACTTAAATGATATTCTGGGACATTTTCAACAATCTACTTATGGTGTGACAGAATCAAGGGTCTTCTTTATATCTGATTTGCTGTCTATGTTAATAATTGAAGGAAATGCTGATATTTCAGTTAGAGTGTAGCCAAGATAAAGTAATTTTTCTGTTCTTTAGATTTCTAGATTCCTTTATTTCCTTTTACAGACTTTTTGGAGGTGCATGGACCCAAAGATCAGAATATTCCAGTCTAGAATCAGTTCAATCCATTCTCTCAGTTGTGTCTGACTCTTTGTGACCCCATGGACTGTAGCACACAAGGCTTCCCTGTCCATCACCAACTCCCAGAGCTTGCTCAAACTCATGTCTATCAAGTCAGTGATGCCATCTAATGATCTTATCCTCTATCATCCCCTTCTCTTCCTGCCTTCAATCTTTCCCAGCATCAGGGTCTTTTCCAATGAGTCAGTTCTTCACATCAGGTGATCAAAGTATTGGAGCTTCAGCTCAGCATCAGTCTTTCCAGTGAATATCCAGTACTGATTTCCTTCAGGATGAACTGGTTGGATCTCCTTGCAGACCAAGGGATTCTCAAGAGTCTTCTCCAACACCACAATTCAAAACATCAATTATTTGGCACTCAGCTTTCTTTATGGCCCAACTCTCATATCCATGCATGGCTTCTGGAAAAATCATAGCTTTGACTAGATAGACCTNAAGAGTCTTCTCCAACACCACAATTCAAAACATCAATTATTTGGCACTCAGCTTTCTTTATGGCCCAACTCTCATATCCATGCATGGCTTCTGGAAAAATCATAGCTTTGACTAGATAGACCTTTGTTGGCAAAGTAATGTCTCTGTTTTTTAATATGCTGTCTAAGTTGGTCATAGCTTTTCTTCCAAGGAGCAAGTGTCTTTCAATTTCATGGCTGCAGTCACCATCTGCAGTGATTTTGGAGGCCAAGAAAATAAAGTCTGCCACTGTTTCTATTGTTTCTCCATCTATTTGCCATGAAGTGATGGGACTGGATGACATGTTCTTAGTTGTTTGAATGTTGTTGTAAGTGGGATAATTTTGGAAACCAGTTCAATCCATCAAGTCATCTAGGGTATTAAAATATACATTAATTGAATTTTTAAACTATATCAAGCATCTTATTATCTATATTAAGGTACGGATAAGAAAGAAGTGAATTTACTATTTCCCAATTGCTTTGTTACCAAGGCAAACTTGGGTCCCTTTATGCAATTAAGCCAATCTGTAGACATTGGATTTTGGTGAAGAAAAGTGCAGCCTTTACTTCAGGGTGCCAAGAAAGGAATCCAAGGCAGCTAATTCTCAAAACACTGAAACTCTGATGACATTTTTAAAGGTGAGGTAAGGGAAGGGAGTCATAGGATGTGATCAGTTCACACACAGTTCTCTGGCTGGTGATGATGTAACAGGGTGGTATCACAGGAGTTAACATTATCAGTCCTGAGGTTTCGATAGGTCTGGGGGCTTTGTGCTCAAGGTAGTCATTAAATAGTTCATTTCTTTCATTTGGGGTGGTTTAGTATATGCAAAACAACTCAGGAGCTTCAAAGAGGAGCTATGGCATAAAATATAGTGAACAGGTTTGTCCTGGGAAGTTCCTATAGGGTCCTGCTTGGTCATAACTTGATTTATCTTCCTCTCTTGGTGGCTCAGCCAGTAAAGAATCTGCCAACAATGCGGTGTCATGGTCCATGCATGGGTGGGAAAAGAATTTCCAGACATGAGGCAGAATGAGAGGAAAATAAAGTTTATTAGAGTGGGAGATGCTTTTAGAACAGTGGACCAGCTCAAGGGAGAACTGACATTTAACAGGGTCCTTTGTCCATTTTTATAGCCAGGGTACAAGGAGTGGGATGGGAGTCTTGCAGGTCATTTGTTGACTGGATGAGGCATGAATACTGGGTGGAGGAAGAGTAAGGCAAATACCTTCACCCTACAGGGTAAGAGGGGAGACAGGTTATACTGCTCAGGAGGACCTGAAATCAGTTAATAGTTACAACATGGGGGAGAGAAGGAAGATGAGTGTCTGGTTTTTCTGTTCCTGCATTCCAAGATCCTCCTTTGTTGCCCCTGCTCTTTCATCCTTGGGTGACCACATATGGAAGACCTGGGTTCGATCCCTGGGTCTGGAAAATCCCCTGGCAAAGGGAATGGTAACCCACTACAGTAATCTTGCCTGGAGAATCACATGGAGAGAAGAGCCTAGCAAGCTACAGTCCATGGGATCACAAAGAGTCAGACATGGCTGAGCAACTATCACCTTCACTTTCACCTGCTTGTTTGCAACTTATTTGATCTTCCTCTCACAGAACTAGCTAGAGACTTGGTCTCAGGGAAATAGTCAGAAGCTAGCCTTTCTAAATAGGATGCATTGATGGCCTTAAGAAATAAATGTAGATCCAGTAATAGGTAGAACAAAGCTCTACCCCTTTAGAAAGCAGGCTCCATGTGCTCAAGAATGGATGACATTCACACAGCTTTTCACTCTGTTGTTGTTTAATCACTAAGTCTTGTCTGACTCTTTGCAATCCCATGGACTATAGCCTGCCAGGCTCCTCTGTCCAGGAGATTTCCCAGATAGGAATACTAAAGTGGGCAGTCACTTCCTTCTCCAGGGATTGAACCTACCTTTCTTGCATTGGCAGGCAGATTCTTTACCCAGCAAGCAACCAGGGAAGCCTTTCACACTATAGAGATACCCATATTGTAGTAATCTTGATGCATATTAGTACTGTTTGCCAGTTTGGGGAGATAAAACACTCCAACTAGAACTAGCCCATATTCGCTCCAGCCTTGCTTCCCCTCCATAAAGCAGCATGTCTTAGCCTTCTCATTTCTGAGCTTAGGGTCACAAAGAATCAGACTCTACTCATGAGAGACTAAGAAGAGGTAGGAGTAATCCTGGTAGGTAAGCAGTGTGTTACATTTCCTCTATGCTCCATACAAGTATATTATACACTACGTAAGAGCCCATGAAAGGGTTAGAAACATCCTTTATGGAAAAGAAATAGAAAAGTAAATAGAAGGTTATGAATAAGATTCTCTCAAACAAAACATTTTTAGAAGAGTTACTCACCATATCAGGGCATTTAATACATGTTTATTATTTGTCCTCAATAATAACAAGTTGTTAAAATGCTGTCCAACCAATCTGCAGGCTAAGCAGAGGAGGAAGTGGATGCATGTCATTGCCTCCTCTCCTTTCAAGCCACCACAAATATTATGTTCTTGCTGTTTTGTTTAACTTGGGCCAATTTCACTTCACAGAGTAACAGGGGTGGAGAGCTGGGTCCATTAAGAATAAACTTCAAAAACCCTTTGGCTTTGGGACTTCCTTAAGTTATTCCGCCTCAAACCCAGAGGATATGAAAGATGGGGAGATTAGTGAGGGTTTTGCCCTGGCTGTTCCTTAACTGAATGGTCTCATAAATGCCAATTGAAATAATTATCAAGCCATTATGACGATTTGCATTAAAAATGGTAACTTAAGCAAGCAATCTCTGTGCTTGGATGAGGGCGGTTGGGGGTAGCATTTAATATTATAAAAGGCCCATTGAAGCCACATTAGCTTTCTGGATTTTTGAAGATTACCGCACAGTAGTTCACAAAAAGGTTATTCTTCCAACTTTATTTATACTCTCAGTACTTCCAGTGTAAGCTCTCAGTGCACCCATTCCTGGTATTGATTTGTGCCTGTGCCCAAATTATCATCTGGCACAGACAGGGCAGCAGCTCCAGGATATGGTGATGCAATGCTTGGAACATGGAAGAGCAAACAAAGAACCTCTTCTTATCAACATTTCCCTTTGCTGATTAAGTAAAAATACCAGAAGTCCTAGGAACCATTCCCTATTCCCCTACCTCTCCACTTCTCAAAAATTGTGCCTTTAAAGCCAATGGCTTACCCTGGAACCCCTCTGAGAATTCACTTAAAAGAACAAGGCAGGATATTATGGGGATTAAATTCTCCTTTAACTCATCACTGTTGTCAGTGAGGGAGGTAAATTTATAATAGCTACCCTCTTTGTTTTACAAACATCACAGACTCTAAAAGGTAGATGGGGGGAAGGTGTAGTGTCTGACAACTGCCAACATAATAGGTGGCAGTTCTAAAAGTTATAAGAGGAGGATCGCAGTTCACATTCAGGATCAAGTAGCCCTGGAATCTCTCTCACAGATAACACCAAATTATCTGCTACATGATTTAATCATGGTTATTATTTCAGCAGTAACAACAAAACAATGGTAGTTCTATAATTTCACTGCAAGGAGATCCAATCAGTCAATCTTAAAGGAAATCAGTCTTGAACATTCTTTGGAAGGACTGATGCTGAAGCTGAAACTCCAGTACTTTGGCCACCTGATGCAAAGAACTGACTCATTGGAGAAGACCCTGATGCTGGAAAAGATTGAAGGCAGAAGGAGAAGGAAAAGACAGAGTATGAGATGGTTGGATGGCATCACTGACTCCATGAACATGAGTTTGAGTAAGCTCCAGGAGTTGATAATGGACAGGGAAGTTTGGTGTGCTGCAATCTATGAGTTTGCAAAGAGCTGGACATGACTGAGTGACTGAGCAACAACAAGGTAACATTTAAAATAACTCCTGACTTCTGCTCTAATGAATGTCCACAAATCCTTGCCTAAATTTTTGATTCCTTTCCTGGATTAAAATGAGTACGAATGAATAAATAAGTACTTAAAGAATGATTCTTTGCCCCCAGTTCCTCTCTTAGCAAATTTGCAAGAGGATCCTGTGAGCATAGGTGGGCAGTGCAGGTGAGAGAGCATACAATTGCATGTGGACCACCAAGCAAGAGAGCATCCAAAGAAAGATAATGGAAAAATCAGAAAGTCTACATGCAATAGACAGATGATGAATTTTATCTCATACTTTAGTGACTAATTGAGATTGTTTCTCCTTTTTCCCTTTAAAAGTTGTCATGGCTGAGCAAAGTCTTGGGAGTTGCTCTCTGGACCAACTTCTCTGTCTTCTCCCCAGATTACCAGCTTTTCTGAATAAACCATCTTTCTTTTCTACTTACACTTTCCTCTTGATTATAGTCTCTTGAGTAGTGAGCAGCCCAATTTGAGTTCAGTAGCAGTCTGGGCTGCTTCTGTGAGTTCAGGAAAGTCATAATTTCTACTTGGCAGCTACAAGCTCCAAAGGCAAGTATCTTAGCTAAGAAAGCTTGAGGGTTATTATCTTTGTGACCATACTTAACGGTTCAGACATTCTCAGCTCACTCTGTTACTAGGGAGTCACCCAGATCAAATAGAAGGAGACATCAACTCCACCTCTCAAAAGAAGATGTGACAAAATATATGAAGTCATTAAGTTTATAACCACTGGAGCCACAAAAAACTAAACTATATTCTTACTTCTCTATAGTTGTGCACATATGAAGAATGCTTACTGGATGATTGTAGGCTATACCTAAAAAAATTTTCCAAAAGTCCAAGGCAACAAGGAAATTCAATGGTGGACAAGCTCAGTACCCTGTCAGACAACTGTACTTAGTTCCTTGGAATCAGATATAAAGTTGGCCCAAGGACAATTTTTCACTAATATAATCTTGCCTAACGTAAAATTTTTCCTTTTCCCACCAATTTACAGCAATAAATTGTCAATACACCGAAGTTCTATGTGTAAGATGCATCCATGCTAAGTCACTTCGGTTGTGTCTGACCCTTTAAAACCCAGTGGATTGTAGCCTGCCAGCCTCCTTTGTCCATGGGATTCT